>OZ037770.1:710000-1030000 GCA_964035545.1 Bugula neritina
AGGCTGAGTCTAGTAGAAACTGGGTGCATCATCTGCAGGTAGTCTGCTACTAGATGGTTATTCTTATTTGCCACATTACTAATTCTAGCTTGTATGTGATATACCTGATCAGATCACCTTAAAGTAAATGGAATGTTTGAATGTTTGAATGATTTATGTTAAAAGATGACATGGCTGCAGAAGAGAGTGAGCTGTGTACATTTGGCTCTAAATACAGAAAAGCATGTTTTTGTTGAAGTTGAAGACCAGCTGAAGATAAAGACATGTGTATTTTTTTAATGAGTTCATAGGAAGTACATTTTATTATTCTGAATGGCGACTGCATTTTGCTCAGTTTGAAAAAACTGCATTATCTTTTTTCTGTAGGCTCATGGACTAGTCAACAGATGCCTGGCTCTAGAGTTTAGTGAGGAGAGACAGGGAAGAGTCTACCAGATAGAAGACTGTTGGTATGAAGGAAGACATCCACTCAGTTATGAAGAACACCAGGAATTGACAAAGAAACATCTCAAGTTGCTGGAGGACTACAGAACTGAGACAACAACTGACTTCAGCTCTATTGACACAAGTAACTTGAAACTTGATAATTTTTCTGTAGCAGAAGATGCTCTCACTGAGTTTAGTAATTCCGTATTTGAAGTAAGTCAAAAGTGCAGTGATAACTTTATATCAACCTGTGGTAAATTCATACAGTCAAGTGTTGATACTTTGAATACATCAGGTTTAAATATTCCCTGTTCATTTGCTGTAATTGGTCTTGGTTCTGTTGCTCGTGGTACAGCCACTCCATATTCTGACCTAGAGTATGCTTTTGTCGTTGAGTCAGACTCTCATATTGACTACTTTACTAAACTAGCAGTTGACAGCTACTTTAGAATTGGTAATATGGGGGAATCACCATTGAAAGGTTTCAATATTTCTGAAATAGACAAATCATATACAGATAGTGCTACTGTTGGGTTTCGTATTGATGGAATATCCAAGAATGCTGGAAATATTCCAACAGGGAAAGGAGATAGTAGCAGGGGTTTGATATTGACTGTAGAACAGTTGACTGAATTATACTCTGAGACACTGACTTCACCAGCTGGTGATATAGCAGATATAGCTGATCTGTTATCTTCTATTGTCATGATATGCACATATGAAAATGGTGAGATACTGTTTGACAAGACTCTTGAAAACTTTCAAACTATTTTAGCAGAAAATGTGAACAATTCAGGTGTAATAAAAAAACGTTTGAAGTTATTGAAAACAGATGTTGAATCTTACAGTTTTTTACCAATATTCAAATCCTTTGGACCTCCTGACAATACAAAACTCAAAGTTAAAAGTGATATTTTTCGATATCCAACACTGTTAGTTGACCACCTGAGACTGTTGATAGCTTTAGATGAAATGACTCCTTGGTCTATAACATGTCACTTGAAAGAGCAGAACATTGTGACTGACAAACAGCTGCGTAGATTAAATTTGATAACAGCTCTGGCCATATACATCAGAACAACTGCATACCTACAATTAAGAACTCAAAAAGATCATCTCTCTTTATATCCTCCCACTGAATGCCACACCAAAGGAATTTATCATTTATCTAGAGACATGTTTGTTCTATTAGCATTTCTGATTGTACCTGTAAAGAAATCTGTTCAGAGAAACTTAGATAATGTTGATTGTCAGAGTGAATGGAGAAGCCTGACTGTTTTGAGAGAACTAGTGAACCAAGTTGGTTTAGATAACCCAGGTTTCACTTTGAAAATGGAAATTGAATTCTTTTGTGGAGATTTTGAGCAATCTATACAAACTGTCAAAACAAATTGTGGTGTTGATATATTTGATAAAAATCCTAAAGATTTTGGTGAAACAATCAACAGTTCAAATTATTCAGACTCTTTAGTTGCATCTCAGGATTTTGAGCATGAAGACAATAATGTGTTAACCGCTCAACTCAAATACATTGAAATGGCTGCATATCTATTGTACTCCTCTAGAAAGTATGATAGTTGTCTTAAGTATTTTACTTGGTTAGCAGAAAACTGTGTAGGCTCTGCATCTGATAGGTTGAAATGGAAAGTGTTAGCAGCTGACTCAGCCAATCAGCTTCGCAATTTCCATGAGGTCTTTTCTTTGATTGGTGAAGTCTTTTCTGCCCTTAGATCAAAGTACAAGTTAAAAAGAGATCAAACTTTAGGCAGATTTGTAACAGAACAGGCTAAACACACTCAGCATTCAGCTGAGGACAGGGAGTTGTTTGAAATTGTGGCACAAGCTTTAAGAGTAACTAGCAAAGCTTATGAGAATGTGAAACATTATGTGCAAGCTGAAGAGTTGGCAAATGAATCACAAAAACTTTTTGATAGCCTGTATTTCAAAAGGTCAGGGCAACAATTTGGCAGCCATTACGTGGATTTATTAGTTTCTCTTGCTTTAGTGCAATCAAAAGAAGGTGAACACTGTAAAGGTGTTGAATATTTGACTTATCACTTAGATAAGTTAAAAAGAATTCACACTGACCAGACTAACCACCCAGACATTGCCCTTTTACTGAGTGGTTTAAGTCAACTCTATGAAAAAGCTGAGAAGTATGACATCTCCTTCGATTGTTATAACAGAGCCTTAGCTATGACAAAAAGTCTGTACAGTTCAAATCATGTGGATGTTGCCCAGTGTTATCAGAGAATTGCAGCTCTACAGGCAAAAATAGGTGATTATAGTTCATCTCTTAGCAACTATCAAATTGTAAAAAGATTGTTTGGTAGTTTAGAGATTAATGCGCATGAAAAAGCTTCTCTGTTAGTAGAAATTGGTCTTCTTCATTGTCGTAAGAGTGAATATGACTTAGCTCTGTCATATCTTAATTCAGCTTTCAGTATGATAGAGTCTAAAGTAGAGACCACCCACATAGATTTGGCAGATATAAACTCTGCATATGGTAGAGTTTATAGTGAAATGGGACAAACAGAACTTGCATTAGAATATCACACAAAGTCTTTAGAAATAACCATAAAAGTTATGAGCAGTATTGATTGTATTCCATTGTTTTCTCAACTCCATGGTGAGATGGGAAAGTTGTCTGTAGAACTGAGTGCAAGCGCTATGATGTTGAATATTGAGAGAGCTAGTAGAGAGGTGAACAGTGTTAGTCCTGATGTAGCTTCTTGTTACATGAGAGTTGGTAGTGTCTATGGAGATATGTGTCTATATGAGCAATCTTTACTGTATCTCAATAAGGCATGTGAGATGTTCAGGGCTGTCTATGGCAGTGATGCATTGCATGCAAACATTGCTAGTAGTTATACAAATATTGGTCTTGTATATAGTAACATGGGTGAGTATAGCAAGGCACTAGAGTACTATAGGAAGGGTCTGGAGATGAGACAAGCTGTCTATGGCAGTGATGCAGTGCATGCCCACATTGCTGGTAGTTATACCAATATTGGTATTGTGTATAGTGACATGGGTGAATATAGCAAGGCACTAGAGTACTATAGGAAGAGTCTAGAGATGCAGCTAGCTCTCTATGGCAGTGATGCAGTGCATGCAGACATTGCTAGTAGTTATAACAATATTGGTGGTGTGTATAGTAACATGGGTGAATATAGCAAGGCACTAGAGTACTATAGGAAGAGTCTAGAGATGAGACGAGCTGTTTATGGCAGTGATGCAGTGCATGCAGACATTGCTAGTAGTTATAGCAACGTTGGTGGTGTGTATAGTGACATGGGTGAATATAGCAAGGCACTAGAGTACTATAGGAAGAGTCTAGAGATGAGACGAGCTGTCTATGGCAGTGATGCAGTACATGCACACATTGCTAGTAGTTATAGCAACATTGGTGGTGTGTATAGTGACATGGGTGAATATAGCAAGGCACTAGAGTACTATAGGAAGGGTCTAGAAATGCAGCTAGCTGTCTATGGCAGTGATGCAGTGCATGCACACATTGCTAGTAGTTATAACAATATTGGTGTTGTGTATAGTAACATGGGTGAATATAGCAAGGCACTAGAGTACTATAGGAAGAGTCTAGAAATGAGACAAGCTGTCTATGGCAGTGATGCAGTGCATGCAGACATTGCTAGTAGTTATAACAACATTGGTAGTGTGTATAGTGACATGGGTGAATATAGTAAGGCACTAGAGTACTATAGGAAAAGTCTAGAGATGAAGCTAATTGTCTATGGCAGTGATGCAGTGCATGCACACATTGCTAGTAGTTATAACAATATTGGTGTTGTGTATAGTGACATGGGTGAATATAGCAAGGCACTAGAGTACTATAGGAAGGGTCTAAAAGTGCAGCTAGATGTCTATGGCAGTGATGCAGTGCATGCACACATTGCTAGTAGTTATAACAATATTGGCAATGTGTATAGTGACATGGGTAAATATAGCAAGGCACTAGAGTACTATAGGAAAGGTCTAGAGATGGAACAAGCTGTATATGGCAGTGATGCAGTGCATACACACATTGCTAGTAGTTATAACAGTATTGGTAATGTGTATAGTAACATGGGTGAATATAGCAAGGCACTAGAGTACTATAGGAAGGGTCTAGAGATGAGACAAGCTGTCTATGGCAGTGATGCAGTGCATACACACATTGCTAGTAGTTATAACAGTATTGGTAATGTGTATAGTAACATGGGTGAATATAGCAAGGCACTACAGTACTATAGGAAGGGTCTAGAGATGAGACAAGCTGTCTATGACAGTGATGCAGTGCATGCACACATTGCTAGTAGTTATAACAACATAACCTCAGTTCATCACAAACTCTCAGACTACACCTCATCCCTCCTCTTCTATACCAAAAGTATAGACATGTATAAAGCAGTCTATGGTGAAGGAACCAACCATAATGACATTGCTGTCTGTTATAGAGGTATTGCTGATGTGTACACAGATACAGGCGAGTATACAAAGTCACTTCATTATCTCACCTTGTCTCTAGACATGACTAAAGCTATACATGGTGACAATACCACTCACATAGATATAGCATACACTTACCATAAACTGGGTAGACTGTATCATAACACAGGTCAATATACACACTCAGTACACTGCTATAACATGGCCCTGGTACAGAGAGATAGGTGTAATACTGCTCATCTCCCTCTATATACAGCTGTGTTAGTCAGTCTCTCTCAGACTCTAATCTCATCATCAGACTACAAACATGCTAAGGGTCTCCTACTACTGGCTCTCAAACACGCACCTACTGACTGCTGTAAGGATACTCGGGCTAATATCTGTCAACTCTTAGGACAGTGTTGTTTCCACTTACATCAATACAGAAAGTGTTGGAAATATTTATATTCAGCTCTCTGTTACTATGAGTCACTTCCTTCCTCAAACTGGAAGATGAAATCTCTAGCTCAGGTTCATTTGTACATCTCCTATTTGCTCTTACATCTTGGTCATGTTTCACAGGCTATAGAACACTCTGAGTTAGCCTTAGTTGTTGTAGAAAGTGTTTTAGTTGACAGAGATAACATAACTCCTGAACTCACTAGACTGTATACAGACATTACACACATGATTCTTGGTTTATATTCAACTCTTACTCTGTATATAGATATATAGACATATACAGTACTTCTAGTATTTAGTATTCTATATTCTCAGTTAAACAGTCTGTATTTTTAAATGACTTTTTCACTTGTATTTCTCATACCTTTTTCCTTATAGTATTGACTCTGTGTGTATCTCTACTTTCTTCAGTTAGATCTTTGTTTGGAGGTTTATTTTGTGTTAAAATATACATCTTATATAAAAATATAATTTTTCTATAACTTATAGCAGCTTTGCTAGTTACTTTTATATGCTCTATGTATTTTCTTACAGCCACTTTCCAATGTATATGTTTTGTGTTTTGAAACCTTTATTGCTATAGTGTTTTATTTCTGTTTTTTCCATTGCATCCTAAAACTATTTTAGTCTCTATATAAAATAATGTTTTTCTTTCATTTTATTATATAATGGGCTCATTATTATGCAAGTTATTATATATAGTGTAAATAACTCTGCTTTCTTTGCAACATTTATGTATGAAGTATTCAAATATAGTTTCTATACAAAGATATGTGATACTGGAGATTCAATGCACACACAGCATCTATGTTTACTCGTAGTCATGGTTACCAAACTATATCAATTAGATGGTATATGCATGAAAGTTATAGCCAATTTATTTACAATGCTCTCTAATAATAGACCATTTAAAGCGACACATGCAGTCTAGAAACTTAGGCTATACCATAAGCTCCTTCAAAGGTTGCACTACTTTGTATTGTCTCGTGATTATATACCAGCCTCTCTGTAGATCTGTATATTAGTTTTTTATAGGAAATGCAAAGCTTATTCTTTTAAACCCACTATGTGTAAAGAAAACATAAATTTAGTGTTAGTATTTCTCCCAGTTTAAACTTTCAAGTGATGCTGTGCAGTGCAGCAGCTAACAATAGCATGCAATGAAAGTTAGTATAAGTTTTATAGTAGCGGTAAAGTCAAAGTCTACCGAAACTTTTATTTCCAATCGATCAGAAATCAGAAATCTTTTCAGTACATACTGGCACAAAAGTTATTATAAAATAATATTGTTTGGGCATCCAACTTCAAAGCAGTTTGCAAATGAAAACTAACATTATTGTATAAGAATATTTTAGTACTGCATAAGTGAAATTGTCAGGGATTCTTCAGATCAGCATATCTAAGAGTTGTCTTTTCTAAAGTGTATTCATTTTTTCTTAGTGAGAGTTGTCTCTTCAAATCAAACTGCTTTCTTCCAACAATATGAATTATTACTCTTCAACTTCTTTCTTTTAAGAGTTATCTTCTCAAAACTATCTCAACCTTTGCTTAGTGAAAATTGTCTTCTCAAATTCACACAAACGACAACACGCAGATCACAACTTACAAAGGGATTATTTGAAATCAAAACTTCATAATAATAATCCATAAAAGAGGGTGCATGCTTGAACATGTACAATTTCATGTAAATTAATACTATACACAAAGTATAAAAACTTAAGTTTATATTGCATTTGAATTTACTGCATGCCAGGCTGCCATGTATTTAGATGACATTGTATATAATATATATAATTTAGTTATATTATCTTTATTATATATTTCAGATTATTAATATATTACATTCGGAAGCAGTGTCACAATATACCAGACTAACTTAAGAGTCTTAAAAAAAGTAGATGTTTTTCATTATATGCAAATCTATCTCTCTGTTGAACTACACATATAGGCACAGGCACAAAGGCACACATGCAGGCAGTGTACAGTCTCCTAAAGTTAGCAAGCAATAAAATTAAATTCTGGGAAGACACAATGTTGTACGATTAAATTAGGAATTCCTTCTTTTGTATAAATATTTCCCCGCAGACTGTAAATAGTCCGGCAATCAATTCGAATATCTCCATGAAAGATATCACAGACATTCCAATCCATAATCCAAGATGGCCGCCAATACTTCCGATCAGATCTTCAAACTAAACAAAAAAATTGAAGTTACTGTTATGATCATGGCATGCAATCAGTAAAGTGACTGCAACGGCTCGTTAAGTTATTGGATAAAACATGCAGTTTAAAAGCAAATTGCTTTTAAAACCCTGACCAACTGAGTAGCTTTGTATTCTGGCTGCATAAAGCTAACACATTATTGTTGGTCGTCTTTATAGTGATATATTATGTTAAAACAAAGTATGCTATCTATAATAATAATATAGCTTTGTTGTGTGAAAGATTACTTCCAATATTGTCTAAAGTAAAATATCAAACAAGTTTTACAAAACCAATTGTCAAATGGTTAAGTATTTGTCAAATATTTAACCATTAAAATTTACAATAAAAATATAATTTCAGCTTTGAATAAATACAGTTTTATTACTATTATTTCACTGCATGTGAAAACATATTTTAAAAAGTTGGTATACACTTCCGGTCAGACTAGCCCTTTCAGTGAACTCTTGATAGTTGAGAGAGTCAAAGTATACTTCTATGCTTGCAAGCTCCGATTTGAAACTTTGAATAAAGGAAAGACAACTATTTACTTATGTACGGTAATGCATAATTCAAACATATTTTGGTAATTTTAAAATACATAGACAATTTTTTTATGAGAAGAATGTTTCAATTTTTAATTAAAACAAGTCAAACTGTTGAAAGCTTGATTAATAAATTTAAGTAATTGATAAATTAGGTTGTTAAGATTTGCTCTCACCTTGAAGTATTTGTGAAGGAGATATTAAGAGCCTTGCTTCTTCCCAGTATATCATCTATCTAATTCTAGACTATTGTACAGATTTTTACAAAGCTTATATGTACATATTATTTACCGAAACATCTGCATGAAGTATAAATAACCACAACGCATATACTTATATACTCAGTCGGTAAAAGTATTAGGCCTATATTTAACTGCTAATTCCTGGTTATTTTTCATAAACTGAGCCAATTTTATTTGATATTCAAAAAATCAGTTCCGTTAAAATTAAAAATGTTTTTGATTTACATTTATTAGATAAATACAGTTTAGAGTTGGAGTGTTGAGTTTTCCCAACGCGCTTCAGCTTGCCTGTTCGCAAGACGGGAGGTCCCGGGTGGAGATTTTTTTTACAATATGAATAATTTCTATAATTATTTTCTCAGCACAATTACTATGTACACATCAACAAGGAATCACAACAGCACAATTATCAGTCTACACAACAAACTATGGTATTATATTTAGCATTACAAACGAAGATGCACAAGAAATTAGCTAATCAAGTTGTAGCATCCATCTGGTAAGCATTACCTATGCAAACGATCAGTCAAGTTACAGCCTGCACACATTTTATAGGTGATCGACTTCACGTCATTTATTAGCAGAGAGACCAATAGGAATCCAGCAATGACTCACTGCATACTTGACTGAAGGCTATTCGCTGGTGGAGATGGTGTAGTGATATCCATCTTCTTTACAAGGAGGGGGACAAGCACAGTCCTTCTCATACGAAATAATACTTTCCAGTTCGGCAGCGCACAATTCTGAAAATATATTTCACAAGGAGTTGGAATTACTACCACAACTTGTAAATGATTTGACTTGGTCTATAGAATGAAACCTCACACTTGTATTCTAACTTACTTAAGCCAGTGTGCATTATATACTCATCATCCTAACTCTTATTATATATATTATAATAGACTATATTTAACAGTGCATTATTATAGCATTACGCTAATTATTCTAAAGTCATTTTTGTTGAATAAAACTATTTTCCAAGAATGATTGTGAAGTTTATCATAGCTAAACTATTATATAGAGGAATTTATTCATGACAACATTTCAATGGTCATTTTTTATAAAATTTGATTTACAGCAAATTATCTATATAAAACCTCTTAATTCCAAAACTTATATATCTTTTTTTTTTCTAAATAAATATTTGTATATTATAAACACAAATAAATTTAAAAAAAGTGAAAAGCCTATAATCATTAAATTTTGTTTTTAAGCCACTTGCACACAAACCTTGAGTGAAATTCAAGCATTGAGTAGAAGAAGCTTGCCGTCTGAAGCGAAAGTTTGCACAGCCACATTTCTCTAGAGTGAGTTGTTGTAAGCAGCTTCTATAACATCCCTGAAGAGAAGACGGCTAATGAGAAATTTTGTCCAAGAAATTAAAAGCAAGTCTTTCTTAATCTTCATCAAAAATAAATTTAAATTTGTTAATTAGATATTTTATTACTATATATATTACATGTCGGTGTGATGAAAAAGCTCATTGTAACAACAATGATATTTTACAAGCTGTGAAGCTATGTATACATATATATATATATATATATATATATATATATATATATATATATATATATATATATATCTCAATCTGTGGACAGCAGCTGTTTCGGGATTTGTCCCCTCATCAGCACAGAACAGAGTACCATGGCCCACACCTTCGCAATAGTAAAACTTATAGTTTTACTAAAGCATATTTAAAAGGTCACCTAGGAGTCACGAGCATTGCAAAATGTTAGCAGCTTGAGTTTGTGACCATGGTGAGAGTGCTCAAACATTTAATGTCATTGCTGAGCGTTAAATGAGAGCGTAGTATATATATATATATATATATATATATATATATATATATATATATATATATATATATATATATATATATATATATATATATATATATATATATATATATATATATTAAATATATTAAATTATTCTTCTGTCTGAGGACTCTCGTAGTATACTGACAGCAGAACTTCCTTCTCTACTGTAAAAAATCCAAGTGTTTGAAACCAATCCAAGTCTACTCTAGTTAGACCCAGAGGTGGGTAATAAGTTGAGTGCTGTAAAAGGAAAGATAAAATATTCTATATTGTCAAACAAATAAACAGTTTTCTAAAATATTTTTCCATTTAACTTAATTTGGCTGGATATAATATATAGCTTTTCAGGAATTGTATAACAGTTTGCAAAATTTTCCCTGGAGGGTTTAATTAATCAGTATACTTTAACAATTGTTCAGTTAAATCTATGGAGCTTCTGGTGGCTGGAGAGACTTTGTCCGATCTAAACACGTTGAGGTTACAAACAGATACAGCTGGGAAAGTAAGCGTTCCATATTTTATCTGCAATAGTGTGCCTTATAACGTCTCATTTATAGGTCTAAATCAAGCTTTAAGTTAAACCCAATTTTAATTTTTAGAATTATCACGACAATACAGTGAAGAAAGCTAATGTATACAATATCTATATTTAGAGTAACATAAAGGAAGACATAGAATACTCTCCTACTTCTTGTATTTTGTTGTCAACTCAAAGCTGAAGTATCCAAACACACAAACACCTGTGAGAAATAAGACCACCCAGAATATTTTCCCAGCCACGTATTTGTGCTCAGCTATCTACAAGGAACAAAGAAATAAATTATATAATGAGGTTCACTGTTGAAAAGTTCGTAAATTTAAATTACTTGCCCAGTTCTAAGCTTTCAAAAACATAATCGAGTTTGACTTACACAATTATAGGTAGCAATAAATATAAGTTAAACAACTCCAGTCAACTATAATAACTATAGGGAACTTCTAGCATATTCTATTTCTTTTAAGGAGTCACAGTTGCTCATAAACATACATGTCATAGGTAAAACTCTGCATGATTATATGCAAAAACATATAAATGCGTTTTAAACTTAGCATGGAATTGATGTTAACACCAAATAGAGCTCAAAAACAAGAATAACTATAGAAATATCAAGTTTATGTATAGTATATGCAGTTACCAGAATTATGCAAAAAACTAATACCAGCTTTTGAAGGATAAAATGTAAAACCATTTAACCAAGTGTAGGTACTTCAGAGCATGTTTTATAGTTAGGAGAAATATTGTTACAGAAACTTGTTTAGCAGCTACTGTAAAGTGTCTGCTCAATCAAATTAAATAGCTAAAGAACTAAAAACAAAACTACTATAAATACCTTCGGAGGCCCATGAGCACTGGTGTTTTGTGAGAAACTTTGGACCACAGTCTTTAGTTTTGGTGTCAGAACTTGTTCCTTCCGCTCTTTTTCAGCCATTTGTGGAGATTTTGGCAATTTGTGTTCAGCCAGTTGCATGGTGTATAGACAGTTGACAGTGTCATGCAGCAAGTGCTATAGTGAGGTACGTAGTCTCGCCCACAAGTTGGTGTATAGACAGTTGACAGTGTCAACAAGTGCTATGACACAGTAAACAAGTGCTATAGTGAGGTAGTCTCGGCCACAAGTTAGTGTATAGACATTTGCAGATATAAGATGACACTGTAATCAGGTGCTAGTGAGGTAGTCTCGCCCACAAGTTGGTGTATATCTATAGCTATATGACACTGTAATCAGGTGCTAGTAAGGTAGTCCTACACACAACTTATGATTGTACAGCCAGAACACAGCGAATATAGAAAAGAGTCGTGTGTGAACTCATGAGTATGACTAGACCAACAACAATGTGAAAGTGTATGTTAGGAATGAAGTACACATATTATATATACCCACACCATTGAGAAACATGCTAGCATAATAATATACCAATCTAATACTTTAAAGTGTTGGTTGTGCTATAGTCACTATAGAACACTATTATTGTCAAATTTTAGTAGTTGCACTAGCTCAAGGTCAAAGTTCAAGCTCAGGGTAAACATTTTCAATGTAAGAGAGGGCATTACTCTTGAGTATTATTATACTGATTGATATAAAAGCATGCCACCAAAAACATCATTCAACACCAAAACACAGCATGCATTTTTTGTTAAAACACGACTAATTGTTTAATATTTAGGAGTTATCTCCTCTAAACTGGGTGAACAGTCTTGCTAAGAGTTGTCTCATCAAATTCACATGCACCATGCAAGATTCCGATCAATAAAAACATTCAGGGATGATATGTGATTGAGTGGCACTCATTGCAAGCAACTAAGATTTTGCTACAAAAGTTATATATATATATATATATATATATATATATATATATAATATATATATATATATATATATATATATATATATATATATATATATATGTGGGGTTACAAGTTTCTAGTTGATTTTGTTTGTTTATGGGCATACCATCTTAAAACAGTATGTAAATCAAACCTAATATGTAAACAAATATTTAGTACTGCATAAGTGAAGAGGGCCAGAGCCTAGCAACAAACACTTTGTTAAGAGAGAAATAATAGCTAGTATAAAGATGCAAGTCAAAGGAAATATTGGCAACAATGTTTAACTCACAGTTTTACATGCAGTTGTGTTTTTAACAGAAGTATTCTTACAATAACTACACAGCTGTTTTGTTAAAACAAACATTCTTGCAAATGAATTTTAAAGGTAGCCTAGCAGCAAACACTCTGTGAAGAAAGAATTAATAGCTGGTTTAAAGATTTAAATATTAAAGTAGAAATAGGCTTCAATGTCTAACTCACGACACAAAGTAAGCCTATTGAATTATGAAGTTTCAAATAATGCATTTTATTGCGTTTGAATTGACTAGGTGTTTTTCGTGTTACTATACAGTGAATAGAAAATACACTCATACCTTGCTAATTGGTTTTTTATACTCTAATATGTAAAGCTTTCTCTTTAACTCAACATTTAATCTTGTAGAATGATTGCTCTGTGGTTCCTCTGATAGTGTCTACAGAAAAAAATGAATTTCGTAACTTCAAGTTACTTTCACCACTGAGTCTCAGTTTCAGGTAAGTTTCTCTAACTTTACTATCTGTACAGTTGTGTATATACTTGTATAGTTGTGTATATACTTGTATAGCTGTGTGTATACTTGTATAGTTGTGTATATACTGTGTAGTTGTGTATGTACTTGTATAGTTGGGTATATACTTGTATAGCTGTGTATATAGTTGTATAGTTGTGTATATATACTTGTATAGTTGTGTATATACTTGTATAGTTGTGTATATACTTGTATAGTTGTGTATATACTTGTATAATTGATAGGTTATGTATATAACAAACGAACAGGCACAGCAAATAATAAATTTACATTGCGTACCCAAGGCCAGCTTTTTTACAGTATATGTTGTCATGGAGATGATGACGTCAATAGGCACATGTTTCATATCCACAGACTATATTGTTGTATAAACGAAGAACCACAATACTAATAGCTGTTACTATGCAACTATACAGCTCATGTTGTGGTAACATACATGAATGGTATATTTGCAGACTGCTATTTTTCAATTGTAATCTGAAAGTATATTTGATTATAATTTTAGAAAACTGAGCCTGTAATTATTAAGTTTCTAAACATACTTAAACATGTGTGTGTTTAGAAATTGAGAAAGCTTTTCAATACTAGGCAAACAATATAAGTAAACAAACACTTTTTAAACAGAACTATTTCAAAGTGTTTATATGACAAATAAACATACCTGTTTATTATTTTCTTTGCCAGAATCCTTTTCTGAATCATTCAGATAAATTAACCGGTAACCCCTCCTTGCACACTACCCGTTGTACTCAATGGAGAAGTAATATTATACCCAGTCACACAGAATATAGAACATAGAGCTAGTGATAGACAGGGTTGAGGTAAGTAGATTCATTATTAGCAATTTATATTTTATGAAAACTTGACATACAGCTCAAATAGCTATACTAATACAATAGACTACACCACCAACTTATAGACGGTATATTTTAGTCTTTCCATTACTGCACCTACCACATTATATAGTGAGCTGTTTTAACTTGAGTAGATTGAGACTAATTAGTAATAATAATATACAAAAGTTGACCAACATTTTCCTAATCTGCTAAGATCTGCTTTATTGAAATGGTATAGAGTATAGGCTATACATTGAAAAAGAAATGTATGTATTTTAGGTAATAAAATCAAGAGTGTGTAAAGCATTTATCTATTAGCTAGTTCTTGATGAATTAGAACTTTTACCAAAATATTTTGTGTGATACAACCCAGACAGATCATTTCCCTATTTACTAAATAGTAATTCCAAATCAAACACAGAAACTGCTCTCTATTCCCTTAAACTTAGTTTTTCTAAGCTATATCTGTATAGCCGGTGTATAGAATATTATATTATTATAGGGATCACAATTAATTTTTTAAGTTAGAGTAACAATTCAACGTTGTTATATATACTTGTATATTTATTATGTTCTGTATATATCAAAGAAAAAGGCACTAGATATTACATTCGCAGGTGTATTATTATATGTACCCAAGGCCAGTTGTTTTACAGTAGAGAGGTTTATATGTTGTCATGGAGATAATGACATCAATAGGCACATGTTTTATATTCATAGACTATTGTTAACATGTTGTATAAACAAAGAGTCACAACACTAATAGCTGTTACTATGCAACTATACAGCTCATGTTGTGGTAACATACATAAATGGTATATTTGCAGACTGCTATTTTTCAATCGTAATCTGAAAGCATATTTGATTATGATTTTAGAAAACTGAGCCTATAATTATCAAGTTTCTATACATACATAGGCATGTGTGTATAGAAACTGAGAAAGCTTTTCTATGACAGGCAAGCAATATAGGCAAACAAACACTCTTTAAACAGAACTATTTCAAAGTTTTTACATTGACTAATGAATATACTTGGTTATTATTTTCTCTGCCAAAATCTTGTCTGAAACATTCAGATAAATTGACAAAATTTGTCCTCTCCTCTTTAGATAAATTAACCGGCAACCCCTCCTTGCACACTAGCAGTAATACTCAATGGAGAAGTAATAATATACCCAGCCACACAAAACAGAGTACATAGAGCTAGTGATAGACAAGGTTGAGGTAAGTAGAGTAACAATTTATATTTAATAAAAACTTGACTACTCAATTAATACTAATACAATAGACTATATACTACCAACTTATAGACTGTACTTCTAGTCTTGCCATTAATATACCTATACCACGTTATAGTGAGCTGTCTTAAATTGTGTAGATTGAGAATAAAGCAATAATGATATACAGAAGTTGACCAACATTTTCCTAATCTGCTCACATCTGCTCTATTGAACTGGTATTATAGGCTATACATTGAAAGATAAATGTAGCAATCTCAATCAAACACAAAAACTACTCTCTATATTCCCCTAAAAAAGTTTTTAAGCTATATCTATATATATAGCCAGCGTAATTTATATATTATGAGTTTATTATGCGGATCATAATTAATTTTCAAAGTTTAAATAGTTTTTAGATTTGGCTAGAGTGACAGATATACAGGGACTGCAGTGCACCCCTCCCCTGACCACTAACGGTGGTTTGCTTTAAAGCTGTACCAGAGTTTTGCCAGTTACATCTAGGTAAGAAAGTTGATAATAATTGTAGATATGACATTAACAGTGAATGTATGCTACATGTACTATGAATTCAGTATTTATATACTGATGTAAAACTCTTCTTATACAAACTGGTATTCAGGGTTATAATTGTGTCTGAATGTCACACATATGTTTACCATTCAATTGTGAGTCTCAGGGAAGTTTAAAGTTGCCATCTCTGTGAGAAACCTCTGATGGAAAGGTTATTGTGTTAAGTTGGGCTATGGACTCATTTAGATTATATGGCACATAGGCAGTTATGACTAGATGCTCTAACCCCTAGACCACGGCCGCTCCCTATAATTTGATCAAACATATATAATAGTATTTAGCACTACATTCTACTACTACATGTAGACTTACTTAAGCTAAAGCATGTTTAATTCAACAGAAAGAAATGAGTTTCACAACATGGAGGACTACAAAGACTTATCAAAGTTAGAAGAACTGACCATTCAATACCAAAAGAAGGCTGAGTCTAGTAGAAAATGGGTTCATCATCTGCAGGTAGTCTGCTACTAGATGGTTATTCTTATTTGCCACATTACTAATTCTAGCTTGATTGTGATATACCTGATCAGATCACCTTAAAGTAGATGGAATGTTTGAATGTTTGAATGTTTGAATGATTTATGTTGAAAGATGACATGGCTGCAGAAGAGAGTGAGCTGTGTATATTTGGCTCTAAATACAGAAAAGCATGTATTTTGTTGAAGTTGAAGACCAGCTGAAAATAAAGACATGTGCATGTTTTTAATGAGTTCATAGGAAACTTGTACATTTTATTATTCTGAACGGCGACTGCATTTTGCTCAGCTTGAAAAAACTGCATTATCTTTTTTCTGTAGGCTCATGGACTAGTCAACAGATGCCTGGCTCTAGAGTTTAGTGAGGAGAGACAGAGAAGAGTCTACCAAATAGAAGACTGTTGGTATGAAGGAAGACATCCACTCAGTTATGAAGAACACCAGGAATTGACAAAGAAACATCTCAAGTTACTGGAGGACTACAGAACTGAGACAACAACTGACTTCAGCTCTATTGACACAAGTAACTTGAAACTTGATAATTTTTCTGTAGCAGAAGATGCTCTCACTGAGTTTAGTAATTCCGTATTTGAAGTAAGTCAAAAGTGCAGTGATAACTTTATATCAACCTGTAGTAAATTCATACAGTCAAGTGTTGATACTTTGAATACATCAGGTCTAAATATTCCCTGTTCATTTGCTGTAATTGGTCTTGGTTCTGTTGCTCGTGGTACAGCCACTCCATATTCTGACCTAGAGTATGCTTTTGTCGTTGAGTCAGACTCTCATATTGACTACTTTACTAAACTAGCAGTTGACAGCTACTTTAGAATTGGTAATATGGCAGAGTCACCATTGAAGGGTTTTAATATTCCTGAAATAGACAAATCATACACAGATAGTGATACTGTAGGGTTCCGTATTGATGGAATATCTAAAAATGCTGGGAATATTCCCACAGGGAAAGGAGATGGTAGCAGGGGTTTGATATTGACTGTAGAACAATTGACTGAACTATACTCTGAGACACTGACTTCACCAGCTGGTGATATAGCAGATATAGCTGATCTGTTATCTTCTATTGTCATGATATGCACATATGAAAATGGTGAGATACTGTTTGACAAGACTCTTGAAAACTTTCAAACTATTTTAGCAGAAAATGTGAACAATTCAGGTGTAATAAAAAAACGTTTGAAGTTATTGAAAACAGATGTTGAATCTTACAGTTTTTTACCAATATTCAAATCCTTTGGACCTCCTGACAATACAAAACTCAAAGTTAAAAGTGATATTTTTCGATATCCAACACTGTTAGTTGACCACCTGAGACTGTTGATAGCTTTAGATGAAATGACTCCTTGGTCTATAACATGTCACTTGAAAGAGCAGAACATTGTGACTGACAAACAGCTGCTTAGATTAAATTTGATAACAGCTCTGGCCATATACATCAGAACAACTGCATACCTACAATTAAGAACTCAAAAAGATCATCTCTCTTTATATCCTCCCACTGAATGCCACACCAAAGGAATTTATCATTTATCTAGAGACATGTTTGTTCTATTAGCATTTCTGATTGTACCTGTAAAGAAATTTGTTCAGAGAAACTTAGATAATGTTGATTGTCAGAGTGAATGGAGAAGCCTGACTGTTTTGAGAGAACTAGTGAACCAAGTTGGTTTAGATAACCCAGGTTTCACTTTGAAAATGGAAATTGAATTCTTTTGTGGAGATTTTGAGCAATCTATACAAACTGTCAAAACAAATTGTGGTGTTGATATATTTGATAAAAATCCTAAAGATTTTGGTGAAACAATCAACAGTTCAAATTATTCAGACTCTTTAGTTGCATCTCAGGATTTTGAACATGAAGACAATAATGTGTTAACTGCTTCATCCAAATACATTGAAATGGCTGCATATCTATTGTACTCCTCTAGAAAGTATGATAGCTGTCTTAAGTATTTTACTTGGTTAGCAGAAAACTGTGTAGACTCTGCATCTGATAGGTTGAAATGGAAAGTGCTAGCTGCTGACTCAGCCAATCAGATTCATAACTACCATGAGGTTTTCTCGTTGATCGGCGAAGTCTTTTCTGCTCTTAGATCAAAGTACCATTTAAAAAGAAATCAAACTTTATGCAAATTTGTGAGAGACCAGGCTAAACACACTCAGCATTCAGCAGAAGACAGAGAGTTGTTTGAAATTGTTGCACAAGCTTTAAGAGTAACTAGCAAAGCCTATGAGAATGTAAAACATTATGTGCAAGCTGAAGAGTTGGCAAATGAATCACAAAAACTTTTTGATAGCCTGTATTTCAAAAGATCAGGGCAACATTTTGGCAGCCATTACATGGATTTAATTGTTTCTCTTGCTTTAGTGCAGTCAGAAAAAGGTGAGCATAATAAAGGTGTTGAATATTTGACTTATCACTTAAATAAGTTAAAAGAAGTTCACACTGATCAGACTAACCATCCAGACATTGCCCTTCTACTGAGTGGTTTAGGTCAACTTCATGAGAAAGCTAATAATTATGACATCTCCTTAGATTTCTATAAGAGAGCTTTAGCTATGACAAAAATTTTGTACCGTTCAGATCATGTGGATGTTGCTCAGTGTTATCGGAAAGTTACAGCTCTACATGCGAAAATGGGTGATTATAGTTCGCCGTTTAAAAATTATCAAATTGTGGAAAATGTGTTTGATAAGTTAAAGGTTAATGCGCATGAAAAAGCGTCTCTGTTAGTAGAAATTGGTCTTCTTCATTGCTGTCAGAGTGAATATGACTCAGCTCTGTCATATCTTGATTTAGCTCTCAGTATGATAGAGTCTAAAATAGAGACCACCCACATAGATATGGCAGATATAAACTCTGCATATGGTAGAATTTATAGTGAAATGGGGCGGACAAAGCTTGCATTGAAACATCACACAAAGTCTTTAGAAATAACCAAAGAGGTTATGAGCAGTATTGATAGTATTCCATTATTTTCTCAACTCCATGGTGAGATGGGAAAGTTGTCTGTAGAACTGAGTGCAGAGGCTATGATGTTGAATATAAAGAGAGCTAGTAAAGAGGTGAACAATGTTAGTCCTGGTGTAGCTTCTTGTTACATGAGAGTTGGTAACGTCTATGAAGATATGTGTCTATATGAACAGTCTTTACTGTATCTAAATAAGGCATGTGAGATGTTCAAGGCTGTCTATGGCAGTGATGCAGTGCATGCAGATATTGCTAATAGTTATACCAGTATTGGTAATGCGTATAAGGACATGGGTGAATATAGCAAGGCACTAGAGTACCATAGGAAAAGTCTAGAGATGGAGCTAGCTGTCTATGGCAGTGATGCAGTGCATGCAGACATTGCTAGTAGTTATAACAATATTGGTGGTGTGTATAGTGACATTGGTGAATATAGCAAGGCACTAGAGTACCATAGGAAAAGTCTAGAGATGAGACAAGCTGTCTATGGCAGTGATGCAGTGCATGCAGACATTGCTAGTAGTTATAACAATATCGGTAATGTGTATAGTGACATGGGTGAATATAGCAAGGCACTAGAGTACTATAGGAAGAGTCTAGAGATGGACCAAGCTGTCTATGGCAGTGATGCAGTGCATACAGACATTGCTAGTAGTTATAACAATATTGGTAATATGTATAGGAACATGGGTGAATATAGCAAGGCACTAGAATTCTATAGGAAAGGTCTAGAGATGCAGTTAGCTGTCTATGGCAGTGATGCAGTGCATGCACACATTGCTGGTAGTTATAACAATATTGGTAATGTGTATAGTGACATGGGTGAATATAGCAAGACACTAGAGTACTATAGGAAGAGTCTAGAGATGAGACAATCTGTCTATGGCAGTGATGCAGTGCATGCAGACATTGCTTGTAGTTATAACAATATTGGTCTTGTGTATAGTAACAAGGGTGAATATAGCAAGGCACTAGAGTACTATAGGAAGGGTCTAGAGATGAGACAAGCTGTCTATGGCAGTGATGCAGTGCATGCAGACATTGCTAGTAGTTATAACAGTATTGGTAGTGTGTATAGTAAGATGGGTGAATATAGCAAGGCACTAGAGTACTATAACAAGGGTCTAGAGATGCAACAAGCTGTCTATGGCAGTGATGCAGTGCATGCAGACATTGCTAGTAGTTACAACAATATTGGTAGTGTGTATAGTAACATGGGTGAATATAGTAAGGCACTAGAGTACTATAGGAAGGGTCTAGAGATGAGACAAGCTGTCTATGGCAGTGATGCAGTGCATGCAGACATTGCTAGCAGTTATAACAATATTGGTGGTGTGTATAGTAACATGGGTGAATATAGCAAGGCACTAGATTACTATAGGAAGGGTCTAGAGATGAGACAAGCTGTCTATGGCAGTTATGCAGTGCATGCACACATTGCTGGTAGTTATTGTAATATAGCCTCAGTTCATCACAAACTATCAGACTATACCTCATCTCTCCTCTACTATACCAAATGTATAAACATGTATAAATCAGTCTATGGTGAAGGAACCAACCATAATGACATTGCTGAAAGTTATAGAGGTATTGCTGATGTGTACACAGATACAGGTGAATATACAAAATCACTGCATTATCTCACCTTGTCTCTAGACATGACTAAAGCTATACATGGTGACAATACCACTCACATAGATATAGCAGACACCTACCATAAACTGGGTAGACTGTATTATAACACAGGTCAATATACACACTCATTGCACTGCTATAACATTGCCCTGGTACAGAGAGATAGGTGTATTACTGCTCATCTCCCTCTATATACTGCTGTGTTATTGTCAGTCTCTGTCAGACTCTAATCTCATCATCAGACTACAAACATGCTAAGGGCCTCCTACTACTCGCTCTCAAACATTAACCTATTGACTACTGTAAGAATACTCGGGCTAATATCTGTCAACTCTTAGGGCAGTGTTGTCTCCACTTACATCAGTACAGGAAGTGTTGGAAATATTTATGTTCGGCTCTCTGTTACTATGAGTCACTCCCTTCCTCCAACTGGAAGATTAAATCTCTAGCACAGGTTCATTTGTACATTTCCTACTTGCTTTTACATCTAGGTCATGTTTCACAGCCTATAGAACACTCTGAGTTGGCTTTAGATCTTGTAGAAAGTGTTCTAGTTGGCAGAGATAACATAACTCCTGAACTCACTAGACTGTATACAGACATTACACACATGATTCTTGGTTTGTATTCAACTCTTACTCTGCATGTAGATATATAGACATACAGTACTTCTATAGTATTTAGTATATTCTATGTTCTCAGTTAAACGGTATGTTTAAATAACTTCTTCAGTTGTATTTCTCATACTTTCTTCCTTATAGTATTGACTCTGTGTGTGTCTCTACTTTCTTCAGTTAGATCTTTGTTTGGAGGTTTATTTTGTGTTAAAATATACATTTTATATAAAGATATAGTTTTTCTATAACTTATAGCAGCTTTGTAAGTAACTTTTATATACTCCATGTATTTTCTTTCAGTCGCTTTTGTGTTTTTAAACATTTATTGCTATAGTGTTTTTTTGCTTTTTCCGTTGCATCATAAAACTATTTTAGTATCTATATAAAATGATGTTTTTCTTTTATTTTATTATATTTGTTCATTATTATGCAAGTTATTATATATATAGTGTAAATAAGTCTGCTTTCTTTGCAACATTTATGTATGAAATATTCAAATATAGTTTCTATACAAAGATATGTGATACTGGAGATTCGATGTACAAGTAGGATTTATGTTTACTCGTAGTCATGGTTACCAGACTATATCAATTAGATGGTATATAAATAAAAGCTATAGCCAATTTACTTACTACATTCTAATAATAGACCATTTAGAGCGACACATGCAGTCTAGAAACTTAGGCTATACCATAAGCTCCTTCAAAGGTTGCACTACTTTGTATTGTCTCGTGATTATATACCAGCATCTCTGTAGATCTGTATATTAGTTTTTTTATAGGATATGCAAAGCTTATTCTTTTAAACCCACTATATGTGTAAAGAAAACATAAATTTAGTGAAAGTATTTCTCCCAGTTTAACCTTTCAAGTGATTAGGCTGTGCATCCAGTGCAGCAGCTAACAATAGCATGCAATGAAAGTTAGCTATAATTAGTATAAAGTCTACCGAAACTTGTATTTCCAATCGATTAGAAATCTTTTTAGTACATACTGGCACAAAGTGTATTATAAAATAAATTTTTTTAGGCATCTAACTTCAAAGCAGTATGCAAATGAAAACTAACATTATTATATAAGAATATTTTAGTACTGCATAAGTGAAGTTTGTCAGAGATTTTTTTTAAGTAAATAAAAGTATGAGGAAATTGCATTCACATGTGAGAGTTGTCTCTTCAAATCTAAATGTCTTTTATTGGCATAAGAAAATTATCTTCAGATTAGCATATCTAGAAGTTGTCTATTCTAAAGTGTATTCAGCTTTTCTCAGTGAGAGTTGTCTCTTCAAATCAAACTGCTTTTTTATAACAGTATGAATTAATATTCCTCAACTTCCTTCTTTTAGGAGTTATCTTCTCAAAACTATTTTAACCTCCGCTTAGTGAAAATTGTCTTCTCAAATTCACACAAACGACAACACGCAGATTACAACGGGATTATTTGAAATCAAATACCATTTTGCTACAAAACTTCATAATATTAATCCATAAAAGAAGGTGCATGCTTGAACACATGTATAAATTCATGTAAACTAATGGTACACAAAACATAAAAACTTGTCTATATTGCATTTAAATTTATTACCTGCTAGCTAGGCTGCCATGTATTTAGATGACATTGTATATAATATATATAATTTAGTTATATTGTGTATATTATATGTTTCAGATTATTAATATATTACATTCGGAAGCAGTGTCACAATATACCAGACTAACTTAAGAGTCTTAAAAAGTAGATGCATGTTTTTCATTATATGCAAATCTATACTTCTGTTGAACTACACATAGGCACAGGCACAAAGGCACACATGCAGGCAGTAGGCAGTAGGCAGTGTACAGTTACTTGTTAATATACATTAGCATAATAATGTTATCCTGCGTAAAAATATATATATACTTGGCATGTATATAAATGTTAGGCAATGTACATTTCATACCCCTATAATATCATATATGATAATATAGGAGTACGTAATGTACATTGTCTTGCATATAATTATTATGTTAATTTATATTAACAAGTAATTGTACACTGCTGCGTGCCTTTGCGCCTGCATGTGTGCCTTTGTGCCTGTGCCTATGTGTAGTTCAACATCGACACAGATTTGCATAATTATAATGAAAAATATTTACTTCCTAAGATCTAAGTCTTTTAAAGTCAGCAAGCAATAAAATTAAATACTGGGAAGACACAACGCTGTATGATTAAATTAGGAATTCCTTCTTTTGTATAAATATTTCCCACAGACTGTAAAGAGTCCAGCAATCAATTCGAATATCTCCATGAAAGATATCACAGACATTCCGATCCATAATTCAAGATGGCCACCAATACTACCGATTAGATCTTCAAACTGAACAAAAAAATTGAAGTTACTGTTATGATCACAGCAATCAGTAAAATGACTGTAACAGTTTGTTAAATTATTGGATAAAACATGCAATTTAAAAGCAAATTGCTTTTAAAACCTTCACCAACTGAGTAGCTTTGTCATCTGGCTGCATAAAGCTAACACATTATTGTTGGTCATCTTTATAGTGATATATTATGTTAAAACGAAGTATGCTATCTATAATAATAATATAGCTTTGTTGTGTGAAAGACTACTTCCAATATTGTCTAAAGTAAAATATCAAACAAGTTTTACAAAACCAATTGTCAAATGGTTAAGTATTTGTCAAATATTTAACCATTAAAATTTACAATAAAAATATAATTTCAGCTTTGAATAAATACAGTTTTATTACTATTATTTCACTGCATGTGAAAACATATTTTAAAAAGTTGGTATACACTTCCGGTCAGACTAGCCCTTTCAGTGAACTCTTGATAGTTGAGAGAGTCAAAGTATATTTCTGTGCTTGCCAGCTCCTCTTTAAAACTTTGAATAAAGGAAAGACAACCACTTACTTATGTAATGCAAAATTCAAATACATATTTTGGTAATTTTGAAATACATTGACAATTTTTTTTATAGAAAAACGTTTCAATTTTCAGTTAAAACAAGTCAAACTGTTGAAAGCTTGATTAATAAATTTAAATGGTTAATGATAAATTAGGTTGTTAAGATTTGCTCTCACCTTGAAGTATTTGTGAAGGAGATATTAAGAGCCTTGCTTCTTCCCAGTATCATCTCTCTGATCCTAAGCTATTGTATAGAGTTTTAAAAAGTTTATATGTATATATTATTCACCGAAACATCTGAAGTATATATATAACCACGACACATATAATACTTATATACGTACTTAGTCAGTAAAAGTATTATATTTAACTGCTAATTCCTGTTACTTTTTCATAAACTGAGCCAATTTTATTTGATATTCAAAAAAATCAGTTCCGTGAGAATCAAAAAAGTTTTTGATTTACACTTATTATAGATAAATACAGTTTAGGGTTGCAGTGTTGAGTTTTCCTAACGCGCTCCAGCTTGCCTGCTCGCAAGACAGGAGGTCCCGGGTTCGAATCCCGGTAGGGGAGATTTTTTTACAATATGAATAATTTCTATAATTATTTTCTCAGCACAATTACTATGTACACATCAACAAGGAATCACAACAGCACAATTATCAGTCTACACAATGAACTATTACATTATATTTAGCATTATAACAAACAGAGATGCACAAGAAATTAGCCAATCAAGTCGTAGCATCGATCTGGTAAGCATGACTTGTGTGCATGATCAGTCAAGTTACACCCTGCACACATTTTATAGGTGAGACTTCACCTCATTTATTAGCAGAGAGACCAATAGGAATCCAGCAATCACTCACCTCATACTTAACTGAAGGCCATTCGCTGGTGGATATGGTGTAGTGATATTCATCTTCTTTACAAGGAGGGGGACAAGCACAGTTGATCTCATACGAAATAACACTTTCCAGTTCGGCAGCGCACAATTCTGAAAATATATTTCACAAGGAGTTGGAATTACTACCACAACTTGTAAAAGATTTGACTTTGTCTATAGAATGGAACCTCACACTTCTAACTTACTTGAGCCAGAGTGCATTATACCCACTATATACCCTAACTCTTATTATATATATTATAGACTATAATTGACAGCATTATTATAGCATTACGCTAATTATTCTAAAGTAACTTTTGTTGAATAAAACTATTTTTCAAGAATTATTTTGAAGTTTATTAGCTAAATTATTTCAAAGTAATTTATCCATGACAACACTTCAATGATCATTTTTTATAAAATTTGATTTACAGCAAATTATCTATATAAAGCCTCCTAATTCCAAAACTTATATATCTTTTTTTTTCTAAATAAATATTTGTATATTAATAACACGAATAATTTTAAAAAAAGTGAAAAGCCTATAATAATTTAATTTTGTTTTAAGCCACTTGCACACAAACCTTGAGTGAAATTCAAGCATGGAGCAGAAGAAGCTTGGCGTCTGAAGCGAAAGTTTGCACAGCCACATTTCTCTAGAGTTGTTGTACGCAACTTCTATAACACCCCTGAAGAGAAGACGGCTAATGAGAAATTTTGTCTAAGATATTAATAGCAAATCCTTTTTAATCTTCATCAAAAATAAATTTAAATTTGTAAATTAGATACTTTACTATATATATTACATGTTGGTGTGATGAAAAAGCTCATTGTATTAACAATGATATTTTACAAGCTGTGAAGCTATATATATGAACACTTAAAATATAAAACAAGTTATTAATTGGAAATCAATTGAAATCGGAAAGAAAAGTAAAATAATATATAAGATGAAAAATATAGCCTGAGATTGTACTCACCAGTTGAGTGTAGAGACCCGGGCTAACTCCATCTAGAAGTTGAAGGTAAAGATCTTGTGTGCAGTTACTGTAATGTTTTCCTTCCAGTATATTTATAGTTGACTGCAAAATTTAATAAAACTTATGAAATGCTCTACAGTCTAACATGAAACTCAAACAAATATTATATTTTTCTTATATGGAACTTAAAATAAAACCTGCAGGACAATTTTCTAATAATTTATTTTTTATTGGAACCACAAACTAGCTTTGAAAGTGTGTCAAAAAATTGCCAGAATGAATTATAACAAACTTTGATTAGGTCTTTCTCTGTGGGTAATATAACATCATTCAATTTGTATATATGTTATATATGAAAAAAACTTGTCCCCACTGGGAATCGAACTCAAGACCTTTGCTTTTATTGCAAGGCAAGTGTGCTAACCATTACATTACTGGGACTGCTGGGTATCAGACATTGCTGTGTACAAGCCACAAGCTTTCAACATATCGTTAAAGAGGAAAAATATTCGAATTTGTTATAAAAGTTTTGATGCGTTAGACATTACTTTTAAATTAGTGATTATATATATAGCAGTTTAAACCAAAAGCCATGCAACTTTATAAAAAGAAACGTACATAACTCATAGCAACAGAGGTCTTCAAACCAGTGGCAGCATTGAAACCTTGGTCAGCTATCATCGGCAGCTCTCGTGGTCTGTGCAGAAGAACTCTTATTCTAGCCTAGTGACTCAGAAGAGGCTCATAGTTCTCTTGGTTCACAAAGAATGTCATGGACAAACCTTCAAGCAGTTATTATACTGTCAACTTTAGTTACCTTCTACACAATCATACTTGGAATGCATTTTAACATAATATTACAACAAGTAGCTGACAAACTGGCTGCTAGAAATGGTGCTGTTGTGATATTTCATAGCTATATACTCTATAGTTTAAGGGGTACCACACAATCCTGCCAGTTATTAGACTGTTATATAATCTTATTTATATATAGTGTATGAGGGATAGCATTTATTACAGAGATATGATACTGCCGATATATACCCTCATTATGAAAACTAGTTTCCTTTGATCTTATATTATAGAATTATATAATAGTAACTAAATTATGAGCCATGACTGTGCAAATTCTGAGTTGATAAGATTCAGTGAGATTTATTAACAGTTTCAGATAATCGTCTTATTTCGTTACTAATTGAAGTTAGTTAAAAGAACTAAACAACGCTTATACCTTTGTTTGGCCCTGCAGTAGAAGTTTGGTAATATTTGCCATTCAATCCACTGTTAAAGCTGTAGCAATTCCCGTATCTCATGTCATAGAAATGGTAAAAGTCCCTACCAAAAGTAGTGTGAATTAATTACAATCCATAATAACAAGTTACATATTGAAAATCAGCTTATATAGATTTACATATCGCTTTAGCTTTTCTCCTAAGTTTACAGCATATATATAATTGCAAATGAAAATATTCACTCTCTCAAATATATTATATGGAACTTTATAATGTCATTTAATGTAAATATAGCATATTGAGAAATTCACCTCTAAACTATTCGTCAACATGAATTAAAAAGTTATAGATAATTCCTAATTAGTATAAAAAAATATGACAGCAGAAAATTAAGTGCATAAGCTAGAGTTGAAAAAAATGTAGACTACTGTTAGAAAAAATGTAGACTACTGAAAAAACTTAGACTGCATGCAGCCAAAGTTGAATGTTAAAAGCGGAATAAATTATAAACTTCAGTAAACTTGGATAACATTTTTAAGTTTATCATTTAGGCATGTATGTATAGCAGAAGACTCACAAAAAAACTATATGCATCCGAAATGATGTTTATACTTATTCTACATACCGTAAACTACAAGGTTCTGCTTGAAATGTGCATTCCACCAGCATATCCTTAATGTCAGGTCCTTGAGCTAAAATAACATAAGAGCAGATGTGATATATTCAAGAAAGATTGATCGGGAGTTTTTATTTCAAGACACGATAACAGATTGACTACCTATATTAAACTCTTCTTCTGTCTGAGGACTCTCGTGGTATATTGATAGCAGAACTTCCTTCTCTACTGTAAAAAATCCAAGTGTTTGAAACCAATCCAAGTCTACTCTAGCTAGACCCAAAGGTGGGTAATAAGTTGAGTTCTGTAAGAAGAAAGATAAAATATTCTATATTGTCAAACACATAAACAGTTTTCTAAAATATTATTTTTCCATTTAACTTAATTTGGCTGAATATAATACAGCTTTTCAAGAATTGTATAACAGTTTACAAAATTCTCTCTGGAGGGTTTAATTAATCAGTATAATTATAAACTCTAACAATTGTTCAGTTAAATCTATGGAGCTTCTGGTGGCTGGAGAGACTTTGTCCGATCTAAACACGTTGAGGTTACAAACAGATACAGCTGGGAAAGTAAACGTGCCATATTTCATCTGCAACAGTGCGCCTTAACGTCTCATTTATAGGTCTAAATCAAGCTTTTATAGTTAAAGATAATTTTAATTTTTAGAATTATTAAGATAATACGGTGAAGAAAGCTAATGTATACAATATCTGTATTTAGAGTAACATTACGGCAGAAATAAAGCACCTTAATATCAGTTGTACTCTCATACTTCTTGTATTTTGTTATTAACTCAAAGCTGAAGTATCCAAACACACAAATACCTGTGAGAAATAAGATCACCCAGAATATTTTCCCAGCCACGTATTTGTGCTCAGCTATCTACAATGGACAAAGAAATAAATTACCATGAGGTTCTCTGTTGAAAAGTTAGTAAATTTAAATTATTTGCTCAGTTCTAAGCTTTCAAAAACATAATCAAGTTTGACTTACACAATTATAGGTATAGCAATAAATATTATAGGTTAAACAACTTCAGTCAACTATAACTATAGGGAACTCCTAGCATATTTTACTTCTTTTAAGGAGTCACAGTTGCTCATAAGCATACATAATATAGGTATAAAACTCTGCAAAAACATAAATGCATTTTAATCTTAGCATTGAATTGATGTTAACACTAGATAGAGCTCAGAAAACAAGAATAGCCATAGAAATATCAAGTTTATGTAGTATATTCAGTTACCAGAATTAAAGAAAAAACAAATATACCAGCTTTTGAAAGGTAAAATGTAAAACCATTTAACTAAGTATAGGCACTTTACCCCCACTAACAATTTACATTGATATGACGTTGTATAAACGTTGGAAAAAACGTTTATTAAATGTTTAAATGTCGACACATTTTTGTACTATATACAACGTTTGAAACAAACGTTTATTGCAAAACGTTTTACCAACCTTTCATAAACGTTGCGTTGCATAACGTTGTGTAGATGTTTTTCATACAACGTTGGTGAAAGGTTGCGATCCAACATTGCTTAAATGTTTAAATTTAAATCTATCTCTTTGTCTCGCACAACGTTTAGACAACAACGTTTTCTGCAAACTATTTTACCAACGTTTCATAAACAAGTCATACAAACGTTGCCATAACCTTGCTTCGGCAACGTTTTTATAATGTTGCAAAACAAGCGTTATCAAGATGTTTAAATGTAGACGTTATTTAGCTTTTTTATCTAAAACGTTCTATAAACAACTTTTCATAAATGTTATTATAATGTTGCATAAACTCTATGCAGCATTGCAAATTTAGGTTATTAGAATTATTTGGCAAGGTTTACATAACCATTGCTATATGAAAGTATATATAGCAGTATAATATATACAAGTGGAAGTTTTATATTGTGTATTGATAACTTTATTGTTTAAAAGTGAAGAGCAATAATTACAAAAAATAATTGTTACTAAAAAAACATATGCAACCTAATATAAAGACTTATTTGTCAATTTAAATGAGCTAAAATAAATTACATATAAAAAAATGTGGCTATATAAGTAGATAAATAAATTCATTTTGAAGCTAATGCAAAAATTATAGATAGCAACAGGTCATAAGAAATGCACAAAAAATTTAAGCAGCCAAAAAAGTAAAGCTAATTTACAAATGTTGATTCGAAACATAGCTATTTAGCAGTCAACAAAGAAAACATTTCTGTATATAAGCAAGTAAATGGAATAATACAAATAATCTTTTTAGAACGCTAATCCCTTTATATCCAAAGCTGAACATTAGCAATGAGCTTTATTTACGCTTTGGAGATTTAAAGTTATTTTAGCTTTCTAATTATTAAGCTTCATCCAAAATTGAGGTCCAGCTGAATGTTACAGAATAGGCTTCTGAAGACTATGAATTCAGTCTGCTCATTCTTTTCCTCAAAATATATATTTAAAGCTTCAAAGTCTTGCTGTTCTTTACAGTGAGATGGTGACCACCTACAAAGCAACAAGAATACTGACTAGAAACAAAAAAACATTCAATGTAAATGTATATATAAACTGTGGTAAAATGAAGTCGTGTTTAAGAATATGTTGTGAAAATGGATGGGCAAATTCAAATTTTTGTTTATTTTTCTATAAAGATGACAAAAAAATTTGATATATTCCTAAATGGGCAGGCAACTTCGACCTTATGTGCATTTCACTATAAAATGACAAACAAGGGTGATCAGAAATAGGTGACAACTTCAAGTTTATGTAAGTTTTGCTATAAAGATCCCAAACAAAACAGTTCTTAAAATGGGCAGACAACTTCAATTTTACTTAGATTTTATTATAAAAGTGACTAACAAGAAAGTTGGAAAATGGGTGGACAACTTCAATTTTATGTACATTTCACCATAAAATAATATGACTAACAAGAAAGTTGGTAATTGACTGGCCAACTTCAATTGTATTTACATTTCACTATAAACAACTAGCAAAAAAGTTAAATGGGTGGGCAACTTCAATTTCATGTACATTTTACTATGAAAATGACTAACAGAACATTGAAAAATGGGTGGACAACTTCAAGTTTATGAACATTTTGCCATAATTATGACAAACAATAAAATTAGGAAATGGGTGGGCAACTTCAAGATTATGTACATTTCACCATAAAATAATATGACAAACAAGAAAGTTGGTAATTGACTGGCCAATTTCAATTGTATTTACATTTCACTATAAACATAACTAGCAAAAAAATTTAAATGGGTGGGCAACTTCAATTTCATGTACATTTTACTATGAAAATGACGTACTAACAGAACATTGGAAAATGGGTGAGCAACTTCAAGTTTATGAACATTTTGCCATAGATGACAAGCAATAAAATTAGAAAATGGGTGGGCAACTTCAAGTTTATGTACATTTCACTATTAAAGTGACTAACAGAAAGTTGGAAAATGGCTAGGCAACTTCAATTTTATGTACATTTCACTATTCAGATGGCAAATAAGGTTGTTCAGAAATTGGTGGACAACTTCAATTTTATGTATATTTCACTATAAAGATGGCAAGCAAGACTGTTTAGATATTGGTGGGTATTTTTAATTATTTTACATTTCACTATAAATATAAAAAAGATTGTTCAGAGATTGGTGGGTACCTTCAATTTGATATAAATTTTGTGTACGTTTAACTATAAAAATGACTGATAATAGTGTTTGGAATTGGGTGTGCAAGCTTGACTTTATGCTAGTTTTACTAAAAAGATGACTAACAAAACAGTTGGAACATAGGTAGGCAACTTCACCTACATTTTGCTATAATGATTATTAACAATAATGTCTGATCATAGGTGGGCGACCTCACCTTCATACATACTGTTTTATAAAGATGACTAATAATTGGAAACTTGTGAAAATAGGTGGGCAACTTCTAATTCATGCACATTTTACTATAAAAATGACCAACAAAAAAATGGGGAAATGGGTAAGCAACTTCCAGTTCAATTCCAATAACTTACTTTAAACTGCTAAATATTACACTTTTCAAACAATTATTGATATAATGACCTAACTTTGTATATAATATCATCAGTGCATAACTTATTTATTTTTATTTATAAACTGAAACTTTTTGAAAAGTTTGGTCAATATTATAAGGCAAGAAGTGATGTATTAAATACTCCTTTCAAACATTACAAGCCTCAAATTATCAGAGTTGTGCTCACCAACCTATCAATAAGTTCACATAGTGGCACCTGTGCATTCCCTCATATACAGTGTGTAAATTACAGATAACTTCATTGGTATGACCATAAATTTACCCGAATAGCCAAGTACATGGAAATAGCTGAACTCCTAACATTCAATGTAAGCAAGGTATAGATAGGTTCTTCTTGATGCACAGCCTGGGTAATTTTCTTATCAGGTAATCACAGGTGTGAGAATGGCTCAAGGGAAATTATTATTTTTAGCCTACAAATAATAAAATATGCACAGATTAAACTAATAATTAAAATAGGTTTTAACAAACTATTTTCTGGCAAAAAAAAAATATTTTGGAAAAAACGATAATGGTATAGGTTGAAGGAGTTAGGTGCAAAATGCATAACTATGTTCATGAAAACATTAATTATGCATGTGTACAGTATTCGAGCTATAAAATTTCTATATTATATAAACTACTTGCTTGGAGCAAAATCAGCAACTTGGAATAATTTGAGGAATAAAATTTATGGAGATGATTAAACAATTTCAATTTGATGTAGGTTATACTGTCATTTTAATTGACCTTCTTCAAATTTTATCAGTGACTTTGGCTCCAAGTCGCAAATTTAATATTTCAGTAATTAAAAAATAAATAGCAATTATACACACAGAGTTAAATAAATTCCGCCGAATTTAAATTCAAGTTTTTTTCTCTAAAATTATCTAGTAACTATTAATTTGTTCACAACTATGCTGATTGCATGTATTAATCACTGTGTCGTGACATTCATGCATGAACGGATATAATCTACACGCACATACTGCTTGTTTTATAATAAACACAATATGAAGTATAATCTGAATTATTCTAGAAAGAATTAGCAGTAATTTGGAGTTATTTATCTAATAAAGCTTTATAAAGTGGGTACGAAACTTTTAATTTATGTATAATCTACTAACCACTATGCCATAACTTGATGATTTTTGTTCAATTAAACAGAATTGCATTGTCAAAGAAAAGGTGCAACCTGCATATCTAGATAAAAGCATGAAAGATTGCCTTAATTTAGTATGTATGTTCAAACAATGAATTAGTATACATAACATTTGATTAAATCAAAGATTATAACAAAGTTGTTATTTAAGGCGATTTTAAAGAGTAAGTAGGCAACCAAAATTTATTGTAAATTTTACTGTAATGATGACCAGCACAAATGTTTCGAAGAAGGTAGGAAACTTCAATTCAAAATAGGTAACCATGCACTCTGTCTAATGAAACTGGCACAAGCTAAAAGGGCATAGGTAATAACTAATATTAGCACAAGTAATTTAATGGAAAAATGAAATATTACAGTAATAAAGTGCCTTGATGATCAATTTAAACATGTAAAATTTTCAATCAACTCGAAAATTATTTTACAATAACCTATGAGAAAAAAAGCAAAGTACTATTTTCAATATAGTTGCCTTTAAAACTTAAAAGACTGTATTCATAATAATTATTTATAGATTGCAAGCAATCTAAGCATTGTACGTAGCTTCACCAACATTACAAGAATAATATGGTTGGGAGTTGTGCTCACCATTTAATCAAACATGGTGGAACTTGTGCGTTTCACAAATTTACAGTATGTGCATAATTGGTACTATTACAAATTACCTTCTTAGCCAAATTATACTTGGAAATTGCTGAAATCCTATCTATCCGCCTATGCAGTTCTAGTTGATGCCGAGCCTAGATATTTTTTATTAGCTTCAAGTAGTCACCGGTGTGATAATAGCCTGAAGAAAATTCATACTTGTTTGCCTGCAAATAATATACACATTTAATAGACTGCAACAAACGTTTTATTGAACAAAAAGCAACAATCTTTTGAAAAGACTCTGTACTTAAATATAGTTGCTTATGGAAGAGATTCAAGATGCTTGTACAATCATAAAATTGATAAAAATGATCACCATGTGCATTGTATTTCTGCTACGTTTATTCCACATCATATAAAATACTTGCATAATGAATAGAATTAGCACTTTATAGTGTTTACTTAGCATCCTTCTTTCCAACTTCAGAGTCAGATTGTTTTTCCATATTAGAGTAATCAATATAACCAAAGTAGTGAAAAGGATTATCTGAAAAGAAAAATTTGTGAACTTACAAATATGAAATAATAAGATAATAATATATATTGATATTAACATAGACTATAAAGTTTAATTAAAACCAACTTTTTTCTGATTAAAAGACAAATTTTGCAAATAAGTTGCTTTTAAAAATTAATGTAGGAATATATACATTAGATTAGCAATAACTTGACATTACATTTATTTAAGGCATAAGTTTACAAACATTTTCAATTTATCATCTATAATACAATTATTATTTTTAATATTATTAACTCTAAAGTTTAAAAGTTTAAAGTTAAATTCAACATGGGAGATGCGAGACCTCTAGCTTTAAATTAAAAACTACTGAGACAATGAAATTAAATATATCTATAGTTCTACTGGTCTAACTTTAAGTTACACCTCTTATAGTAGTACTAGTAGTACTAGGATGATAAATTAACGTTTAACTTATAACTATAGTCTCACTGATCATAGTGTTAGTTAAAAGATAAACTTGAGTATATATAATATTAATTCTTCATCATTATTATAATTTTCTATTAAGTTGTGTCTGATAACTTATTACATTTGTAAGTGATACCAAATATATGTTTAGTGGTCTAACCTGTATTTTGGCGAATCTCCATGTTTTTCAGATCTTTAAATAAACCCCTGTGGAAGGGCAGTTCGAAAGTCTTTCTACAACCAGCTATTAAAGAAAGTGTATTATTAGCTTGCATTAAAAGCCAACAATGCTCTGTATAGCCTGAAATAATGGCTTGTTGTATGTAATCCTTTCAGTAAAAGCTATTCCTTTTATGCAAAATTTGCTTTATTTGTGCACCTAAGTAACTTCTTACGAGTACACCATGCATTGAAATAATTCCTTTGTTCAAATACCCATTGTACACCTAGCTTATAATTTATAGCCAGTATACAGATTATACACTGTATACACTAACGTTTAGGCTATGAGCAAGTTTCAGAATATGGTATCATATTTTCAGGATCGAATAAGTGCATGGCGCAAATTCATGGTTATGTGCTGGTTATTTGGAGAAGTTTAGAAGAAATGTTGCCAATTAGGAATATGTTTAACTTTAATATTGCAAATTACCAGATGCCTAAAGTTTTGAAATTTTAGTATTTTGCATCAAACTTAGGCAAAAATGTTATGCTCTAACAAAATAACCACATATACCCCATTCTAACATTGCAAAGACAGATGTTACCAAGTTGATACATGAATTGTGCCAGCAGCTTGAACCAAAATATAATATTAATATTATTTGATGAGTGTACATAAATTATGTTGATAACTAAGCAATTTTTTAAAAATTGGCTCAAAACTGTTGGTTTTACACAATTTTTTATGTACACACAGTATGTGAATCACACCAATAGCAAGTCAAACTAATTTAATAGACTAATTATTCCAATTTGTTGGCAATTTTTGAGATAAAGTTGAAATGTAATTTTTAATGGTTGGCTTGTTTATAAAGTCACAGTTTATTTTAATGATGTCAAAATATACAACTTTATTTCATTATCTCACCGTATAAAATTCCAAAATTTCTATTGAAAACTGCATGCATCTAAAAATAGCTGAGTAACTGATTCTACTAGGGCATTATTTAAATTTACTTATTTGAATTTATGTCTTAACCCTTCCCAGATCACAGATACATGTATTATGTCTTTTTAAACTTTTTTATTCACAGGTTAATTGAGCGAGTACGCCCAGTAAATGTACAAACGGTACCGCCTATGTTAAAGTTTTAGCTTTAGACCAAATTACTCCAAGATTTATATAAGCAATGTTAAAAATGCACCTCAGTAGTTTATAGAATATAGATCATTATAGACAATAAATCTGAATAAATGAGAAGCTACAAAGCCAGCTAATAACTTTTAATTCAATACCAGAATACTAAAATTAGCAGTACATTTTGCATTGTTTTTATAACTTAAAAGAGTTAGCTATTTGGCAGCCTTGTGACGATGCAGCCTTGTAGAATAAAGCGCAATGACTCTGAAAAGTTAAAAAGTTAAATGAATCATACGTAAATTTGCTAATAATTGAAAGAAATAATGTCTGGACTGTTATTATGAACTATATGGCATTAAATGGGTTCAATAACAGGGTTGATTTGGAGACTTTATAACACCAACATTTATAAAAGTACTCTTTGATCATTAGAACAATCTTAATACATCAATGGATCTCTTGAAAGATTCTTCATCAAATAATATATTTGTAATTTACCGGTATATGTTGTACAACTAAAATAATGGAAATTCATTTAAAACTGTGTTTGGCAAAATATACAGTACTTCGATTAGGTTAGCATATGATTATCACATACAATAGATACCTTTTCATGTACGGCTCACAAATATAATGCTATATAACAATGCTAGCTAAAAAAACTATGATTTATCAACTTTTATTCAGTTGTAAAGTTAGTTAGTTTTTAAATTTTTATCCTAATAACTGTTTATAACTCATTGCTCAACTTGTTGCGCCTAAAGTCATTCCTGAATGAACTACTTGCATTCAAGGCTGGAGTAACTATTAAAGCTGCTTGACTAATAGGTTTTTAAGATGCTTTAGTCAGGTTTGGGATTTGGAGTTATATAACTATATATTATAACTATTTATACGTCAACCTAAAAGATTGTCTTTATTTAGAACAGGGTGCTGTCCAGAATTAATAAATAGAGAGTGCAGATTGTCTTCAAAGTCCAGGTTTAAAGTTAAACATAAATATAAATAGCTAATTGCTATATTTATATTTTTGCCTCTATAAATTGGTTATCTACAAGCTGCTTAGCTGCCTCACTAGAAATTGTTATATATAGTAGCTTAACTGTTTTAGCCAAAGCCAGTAGTCTTGAAAAGTAAAGCATATAAAGTATATACCCAGTGGTCAAAATATGCATGTGTAATCATCTGGTATAGTATTATTAAACAGGGCAACTTAGTCTAAACATTGCTCTTTTGTTTTACTGGAACTAACAACAGCTATAAGTTACTGCCGCTGAACTGAAACTATAGTTCGATAGTTACTGCTATATATTTATCTCAATCCTAAGTAAATAAGTCTTATAAATATTATGCTTTGATGCATTATTTCCATGTAATCTTAAAATTTAAGTAGGCTCTTACAATATTATTATGTAATAGTCCTTCATTTGAATAAGCATTAAACTCCTTGTTTACTACTCAACGATAAACATATACCGGGCTCCTGCAAACATTTGGTTGTATAAAATACATAAGCAAAACATTAATATGGCCTACGTAGCTGAGTGATATTTTTGTAGTTTATTAGTTTACCTCAGTTGGAAGCAATGGGACTAATTTGAAATAATGACCACTAAACACCAATCTGTCACATAATGAGACAAGACATTTTTTTCTACTACTGAATTTTAGTGCATATATATATCTTCTTTTAGCCAATCACTTGCAATGATTTCAGGTAAAATTGGCACAGGTAAAAATGGCACAGGTGATAATAGCACAGGTGATAATGGCACAAATGGAAAGTTAGGTAAAAATAACAAACTGATGTAAAATTTTCTCAAACCCCAAGTCTAAACCACCCACCTGAAACCCAAGCCGCCAACCTTGGAATCCAACCCCAAACTCAAACCTCTATTCCAAACTCCGGCCCCAAACCCCAAACCCTAGTTTTGAAAGTGTACCATTATTTGGTGATTAATCAATATTTGGAAGGCCCATTGCTTCGAAGGTGCATTAGTCCTAAAATTAGTAGAGATAGTAAAATATCGCTGAGAATATCATAAATTTCACTCACAATCTTGCTATATTATTGCTAGCTGTAGGTGGCATGCGTGTGGCCTACTTGTAATTTTTTTAGCCTGAGATTACTTTACGATGCTGCTTCAATCAGGGCTACATAATATATCAACATTCTATTGTGGCTGTCTCATAAACTAAGTACACAGCAAGCTATTCACTAGCCTGTCAGCTAGCAAGCCTGTAATTAGTAATCTATGAATTAGTATCTCCTCATCTCTACATCTGAGTGTTGTGCAAGGGTGATTTAATTAGTATTTTTATTTCACAGCTCATATAAAAATGACAGCTATGGGCAATGAACTCAAAATAGCCAGTTCAATGGCTATAGGGACTGCAATTCTATTTTAGCAAATGTCAGTCAGCTTATATAGGCCCTTCATATGTTGACTATTAACTGAAAAACTAAAGTAAAAATATTAAAGCCAAGCAAACATTTTGGGTCTGCTGGACTGTATTTATGATAAGCTTGATAAAAGTTTACCTCATAGTTCATAAAAAATAGTTTGCATTTTATTTTGGCACCAAAAAATTATTGGTATTCAATGAAATAGTAAATTTCTGGCTTGGCAATTAATTATTTGATATCACATTTAATCTCTAAAAGTATTCTTAATATCAGTAAATGCAAGCATTTAAGACAAAAAAGATAAACATCTTGGACGCTACTTAAAATTAAATAACCAAAGCTGCACGCACACCATACCCCAAACAAAACAACTCTACAAGATATGTAGATAACTGATAAGGGCAAAATTATTAGCATATAAGAGTTCAGGCTTGCTAAATGAAGCCTCACCTAACCTAAAATTTAAAAACCATGTTGCATATCTTCCTGTTGCTCAGAGCAACTTTTTGAAATGTTCAATAAATAATTTTAATTCTAATAATAATTCTACTAATTTTCGGACTAATGCATTTTAGGAGCAATGCACCTTCAAAATATTGCACCGTCCCCCCATTATTGCTTGTGCCATTATTACCAAGTCTTGCCATCTTTAACCTGGTACCAACTTGAAATACATGCTGCTTTGTTATTACAGCATGAATGAAATATTTATTTGAAATTTTGATAATGATGATGTTAAATTCATAAACTTATGTGTTGAATTTACAATCTTAAAGTAAGCTATTCTAGCAAGCTAACCCACCAACCCCATTCTTGCATGCTTTTAAGGGTTATAGTTGATAGTATATGTGCTTGTTTAAATAAAGATGCTACCTAGGCTGTTATTAGGAATTATTTGCAGCTTTACACTATTTACCAAACTTGCACTTTAATGTAGCTATAGAAACTATTCTGAAAAATGTTTTGTACATTAGGAAGCATAGATAAAAAATTACCATGTGAAGATTATTTTGCTAAAACTCAGTGCTATCCCAGCCAATAAAATTTTAACTTAAAGTAGTATATTTGTAAACTGCCTTAGCCTCTAATACTTAATCGTAGTATAGTGTTTACTGGCTAATTGTATTTTCTAATTCTAATAATAAAGGGTACAACAAACGATTATACCAATAATTTTTACTGAAGACTGCATGTAAAACTTTCAGCTCACCTTGCCATCTATTCTTAATTACAGTTTGAAATACATCTTGCTGGTCTAAGACCTAGGTTCTTGCATTGAAACATAGACTTTATTCAAACTGGTAAGACTAAATTAATTAGTACCAACGCTGCAGGTAACAGTGGGTAGTTGGGGGTTTGGAAATATTTAGCATCACTGTTACATCTTACCTACTCTTTCATTTGTCATTATTACCTTACCATTATTAATTGTGCCAATATTGCTCATGCATGTACCTGTGCCATTTCTGTCAGACACCCTATCTGTTACATGGAGTTGTCACAGGGGGCTTTCCTAAACAATGTAGATACAGTTTCTTATAGCAAAGAACAAAACTTAGAATATTTCACTCAGAATTTGTGTTGCTAATTCTAAATAATAGCTCAACTATAAACAAACCCATTATATGCCAGCTAGCTAATTCATTAGTTTCATACTAAGTTCCAAAATGTTACATAATCACCCAAATGCTAAATTTAATAACTCATTGTTGCTATAATAACAAGGACAGAACGTATTGTCCGTTGTACCAGCAACAGCTGCAGCTATAAGCAGCCCAGTAAGCCTTGAGGAATATTTTCAAACGCATAATTTTCAACAGCGCGGCCACGATTATATTTTAAAGTATTAATAAATTCTATGCTCAATATATGCAAAATTTGCTACAAATATTTTTAGAAACATGCAACGCGAACTTGAACTTGAAAAAATTTATTTAAGTTATCATGGTGAGATATACCAGCGGTGTCATTCTACTTAGACGGTTCTCACTTATTCCATATTTGTAAATTTTAGGGTAATATATGTATTTTATACTATTATTTAGCACATAATAGAAAGCAAGAAGCCACCAGCAAGCCATTTACAGTAACAACGCTTCTATAAGAAGCCATCTTGCACAAACCTTAAACCTAAAGGTAAAAGAGAGACAAGATATAATAAGAAAAAGTTGCAATATAGCAGTACGTGATATACCACGAAATGCATTTGTGTATTTGATTCTGTTATTATGAATAAAATAAACTGTAGCTAAACTAGTATTGAGTCAAAGCAAATAGCTGGCTTGGTAGCTTGTTTCATGTTTAGCAGTAAATGCAACAGTTATATTTCCATAATACTGTATATATTGTACCAAAATAAAAAAATAGTCCAAGTGGTATGAAACCTCACCAGCACTACAATACTCTAGTCTAAGATGATATCATGTTTCCTCATGATTGTACATTGCTGGTTATAGGAACAAAATGATTCTAAGTTGTGGTATGCAAATCTTATGTACATATTTTCTTTAGTCTTTATATAATACATTACTGTTTATTCTGCTAAATAAATAAATACTTATAAGTCTTATGCACAGTCTGCATTGCATCTCATTTAGCTTATTGTTAAAGGATTGCTCTATCTTAGTTTATTACAATCACATTATAATTATGAACTATAATCTAATGTGTATGCAAACAATTTTGACTTTGCAAAGGGATATATGCCTAGAAAACAGCTTTTAAAAATTCCAATTTTGAGGGAGGTAAAATTTTCAGCCATGGAAAAGAATAGCCTAATACGTGACGTGTGAACGCCAGTAACTATGCTGCACGTGCTAACTGTAACGCTAGTATTCAAGGTTGCTGAGCGCAACATCAACCAATAACGCTCAAGCAGTTACAGTGCGCTATATAGGTCAGCTTTGGTGCGCCCATAATATTGCACAATCTGACCTAGTTTAGATCGATCGCAGGCATTCATCCTAAAGAATGCATGTTTTTGCAATGCTTTTTTCTATGTTTACAAGCAAAATATGGCCTAATGTTATCACATACATGTCATTTAACATATCAAAAAACTATAGATTGAGATAATTCACATTTGCACTTCTATAAATATACAAATTACGAGCTGAAAGATCACATCTCACAGTCATATTTCTATAGTTATTCATTTGTATAGTCACGTGACCAGCAGGAATGCTGGCGCTGTTACGTCACATTTCCCAGCTCATTTCAAAATCGGCGTTTTGGCTGTTACCAATCTACACCCTCAACTTCAACTAACTTTTTCTACTTTTGGTCAAATGCTTTTTGTCAATGCATGCTTAGAAAAACACAATATTATGTGTGTTTGACCTAAATGGCCATTTATTAGACAAGATAGAGCAATCCTTTAAACTCTGACCAAAGTAAAACTACGAAACCAGAGTAACGTTAGTCCAAATGACACGAAACTGAATATTAATATAAATTTTGGCTACAATTCTGACGTTTCCAGCTATTCAGCACTGAATAATTGTACTCTCATTATATGTTAAAACTAAATATATGCAGTAGATTCAAACTTCATGATAAGGCTAAACATTTTAAAGCTAATAAGGCATGAGTATTTCAAATTTATATGCATACTATACTACCACTTTATCCTATACTAAAATACCTGTAATTTCAACTGCATTATAACTTAGTTTAAGTTGTTTAAATTAGATTATTTCTGTGTGTTTTCCAGGTATCATCTTATTTAGACGCTTCCCACATAGATGCTGTCTACGTGGGAAGCTTCTATTTATATATTTTATAAATATTTATAGATTTTAGAGTAATATATGTATTTTATGCTATTATTTAGCACACAATAGAAAGTAAAGAAGCTACCAGCAAGCCTTTTTACAGTAACAATGTTTCTATAAGAAGCCATCTTGCACAAACCTTAAACTTAAAGGTAAAAGATAGACAAAATATAATAAGGAAAAGTTGCAATATAGCAGTACGCGATATACCATGAAATGCATTCGTGCATTTTACTCTGTTATTCTGACTAAAATAAACTGTAGCTAAACTAGTATTGAGTTAAAACAAATAGCTGGCTGGGTAGTTTATTTAATGTTCAGCAGTAAATGCAGCAGTTATATTTGTATATTGTTATATATATCGTACCAAAATAAAAAATCGACTAACTGGGATGAAACCGTTTTCCATGCTCAGTGCATCTATATGATGGGTTTGTTCTAACCACTATTGTTCAAATTCTATCTATCAGTTGGTGAAAATATAGGCAATGTAAGATAAATTCACTAGTTTATGTAAAAACTGATTTGTTGAGAAAATTTGATGTAATATATTTTTATTTGTAAAACCTAAAAGTAAAATGTACAATGGATAAATGTCATCCATGTACATTAACTTTGTGTATGGTATGTTACAGACCAGTATTTGCCTATCACCCCATCTGGGGTACATGATACAGGTGTTGTTATTAAAGCACTGCAAACAAAGGCATTCTTTCTTGAAATTAGTAGTTGGCTGGTGAAAGTAAACATAAGCATTTGTAGCTTTCATGAACCCAAAACCCATCTTTCTAAGAGTTTTATTTACTTCTAAAGTTGTTTGTCCCTGTATAGGCAAACACTCTCATTGAAGATTTTTAATGTTGCTCTGAGAAAAAAGGATGTCAAAGGAAATATTACTTCACAAGCTTCAACTACTATAGTATAAAGAATAAGAATAAGCACTTCATAAAAATTTTAACTTACAAGTTGCAAAGTGTTTTTATTTAAAAAACATAACACTTCATACTTCATAAATTGATAATATATTTATTTGGGGTTTTTTAGAAAATATGCCAAGAGACATAAAATTATATTGCAAATGCTAGTGCTGACCATCCTTGTTTAGAAACCTAAAACTTTTAGTCAACCAAACAAATTTAATCAAAATGTAGAAATCACTTTTCACATCATAAATGATGTATTTCTTGCTTTAAATTTGTAGTCTAAGATTATTTTCACAAAAGCTCTTTAGATGTTTTACACGTTTCACAGGAAAATGTCAATGATAAAGTGGCTATGCTCTAATAACAGTTGTGACCATCTGTAAAAGCTGTGCTTGCTTCCAATACAATAGTTAGTTCATTGAAATATAACTGGAGAGGCAACAACTGAAGCTATTAAAATATTTTATTTTGTAGCTTGCTCTATTTATCCTACAGTTTAGAAATAAAGTACTTGGTTCCCACCATTTAGCATTGTACTCTTTAAATAGTTTAGGGTACAACTGTCAAAGCATTTTGGCTGGTACACAAAATATTTCAATAAAATACTTTATAACAGTTTTATTCTATTGAATATTGACTATAAGTCACCCTTAAAGCAAATTATAGCCTATCCACGTTGCCAGCCAATAGGTTCCACGCTAATGTACAAGAAATAGAACTTATCGGCAAAATATTAATAAATAACTATTAAATTTGGGCTTTCAGTTGCTCAGATAAATTAAAATTACAATTGTCAATCAACATAAAACTAATATATAGTAGCTAGTCTTTTAAAGTGGCCTACAGCAAAAAGTAGTTATTTTTACCGGTCTATGACAAAACATAGGAAATATCTATTCTGTCAAATAGTATCTGAGTAGTTGTAAAATTTGTTTGAAATACTTGTATTATGCACAGCATATTATAAATATAATCAAAGTATGCCAGCAAATGAGACTTATAGTTTACTCTGTTACTACTGAACACTGTAGTAGTATTCACACAATTCACACTGCACTATTGCTATAAGTAGCTCAGTTAGATATATGTAAGCTAGTATAATATATCTATTAACTTCAGTATAGTTATCCATATCTATTGTCTCATACAAAAACTTTTTATGAAGTTTAATACTTCTAGAGTAATAGAATATAGTAATGATGTCACTTAGCTCTGGTCCATTTAGAGCTATAATAGATGATTATATACTAGATTTATCCCCTTTTCATTGGTAGGAAAGCTTCTAATCTTTATTCTGGTGCATGCGCTTTCAACACTGAATAGAAATTTATTGTCTTCTGGTGTTTATAAGGAAAACTCGTATCTAGTTGCAGACTATTTCCAGCTGTTAAACCTATTTTTCAATTTGGTACCTTTATAATGTATATATATATATATATCTATATAACTGTAGATTGATTGCTAAATAGCTGATATGCTATAATAGCAGGGCATAATTTCACAGTATCTCGTCCTCAGACATAACACTTATGTACCAATACGAGATACATTACATCATAATTACATGTTGTCTATCAGCAAAAATTTTGCAGTAGCCAATCATAGTACTATAACAGGGCAGTCTGAGTGTAGTATCTCGTTTATCGGCATAATTATAATAGCCCGTAGTTGAAGATGGAGTTGGAAGCTTTTCAAATACCTCCCGCATATAATAGCATTTATGCTAGTCCTTAAAACTAAATAAACATTATGGTAGACCAATAATCATGAAAGCTCTACTCATTTGTAACTGGAGGATTTGCAGCACCACAATACTAAATCTCTTGCATTGGAGGTGCTTAGGCTGTGTTGTCATAGTTATATGTACTTATTGGGGCTTGGTATAAAATTAAACCTGACAATTATAACGATTAAAGTATTATTGCTGTGGTTTTAACTGACCAACTTTGGAGTTATTATCTCGATTCTTTGTCAGGAATGGTTAGATAATTTCATGCAATAATGAGTTTTGGCTTTATATCATTATAAATAATGAGTTTTGGCTTTATATCATTATAAATATCTACATTAATGGCAGCACTGAGCTAGAATTCTAATATCTTTTCAAGCTCATTGGGTGGCAGCTTATCGGCTAAATTTTATGCAGATATTGAATAATGTGGTTTGATAGTTATGCTATATTGCTAGGTTCACAAGCATCTTTAAAAAGTTATAATTATTGCGTTGACCATAGGGCAAAAAATTACCTAAAGAGAGGGCAGACAACTCCAAAAGATTGTTTTCGCAGAAGCAAGTAAAATTCAGCTAAACTGAATACTCCAACTGATCAACATTTTCATCTATTGAAATTGAAGAAAAGTTAAATATTTTTATACTATTCTAATCATGAATAGGCACAAGCTAAAAAGATATTTATTTCAAAAAATATAAAAAGTAAAGTAACACAACAATGTTTGCAAACGCAGACCTAAAAATGTGAATATTCTAGCTTGAAATTAAGTCTGAAATTCAGACTTTTCTAGGTTGAATTGACTTTAATTGACTCACCAGAAAAAACAATTCATAAAATTATAAAGACAAGCATATAATGAAAAATGTAGTTCATTAGCAAAACTGGAGGAAAGCACTTTTTTTCTAGAAATTGTTCGATTACATAATACATTTTTGTGCAAATGATATTTTTTAATAAAATGAAACTGTTGTATTGTTTGGCTAGATGAAGTTTCAAAAGTATTTTTAATATTTTCTCAAATAAAGTAGACATGCACTCCATTTTCACATTTTTTGGCAAAACATATGATTGGGATTCAGTAGTCAATCAGTTAAGCTTGACACAAGGAGTTGTCACATCCATCCTAAAGAACAAGACCATCTACAATAACAAACATGGAAAGTACTTAAAATTACATTTAAGTTTACAATAATCCTTAAAATATATGTTGCCTTCTGCAAATGCTAAATAAAACACGATGTAATGCTATGTTTACTTAGACTAATTCTTGCTGACTTACAATGAAATTCATTCATTTCAATTTGAAAATTCCTGTCAATAACTTGACTATGCTAATAACTAATTGTAATACCAAAATCACACTGCTACTTTTAGTTTAGGGAATTTATTTTCATTATTAGTTCAATATTCAGCAGAGGTTTTTCTTTAATGAACAAACAATAGGCATACATGCAGATGAAAGATTAGGTCTAGTGAATACTAATTTTGTGCCTAACAAAAAAAAATGAAAGACTGCATGAAAAACTAACAACTCTAAAAAAATGCAATTTGAATGAGGCTCAGGCTTTTAGGTGAGCAAGAGTAACCAGAAGAGCTACTTTAATGGAAGAAATTACTGACTGATTGTGTAGTTGCAGGCTGCATGGTGTGTTTTGATTGTCACAACCACTTTTGAAAAGGGAAAATCCATTAAATTAAGACTACTGGCAAACAACAGAACGATAAGGAAAAAATACCAAGTAGAAATTCACTTCTCAAAGCAAACTGTAGTTAATGCATTATAGATGCTTAGAAGAAGCAGGCAATAGTGAATGCTATAGGGCCTATAGTGTAGATCAGGATTCTATGCAATGACAAGTAAACTGAAATTCCAGTACACTTTGAAACTACTTGTAAGAATGGGCTTAGTGCTTTGTAGTGCCTTGAAATTTTTTCAAGTCTAATTGGCACCATGCTATTAGAATTCGCAGAGAGATGACCCTTTAAACTTTCACTTTAAACTTTAATACCTTCACGATTTTCAGTAAGAAATTCAATTTATCTAGGTCTGAAATTTCACCGAGTTGCATTGCAAGCCGCTGGTCAAAATGTTTAGTTTGTGATAACTTAATCAGCTGATTTCAGAATAACAATCATTGGGAATGACATCTTCATGTAGATATAGATATTTATGCTTATAATTATATCGGCTGCCTTCATCAATCATCGATACTATGCTGCCAAATCAACTAATTAATTACAGTTGGAAACTTCAAAGGGCATTGAATAGCAATTAAGCAAGTTATACTTTTAATATTACAAAAAGGACTTATGCATCAATATGATTTAAAATATAGGTGGGCACTCTGCTAGTGATATTAACTGAAACTGGAACTTTTTTCATGCAGGAAAAGCAAAAACGCATCTCAACAGAAACCTAAAAATTTCCAGCACACTTTATGCTTTGACAACACGCACACAATAACTTCGTTTATGGTACAAACCTTTTTGTTGATTGTTTTCCAACATTTTCACTAGAGCAAAGCCGAAAGAAATTTGGAAACTGCATAATGATGCCATCATCTTCTCTGGAAAATTATTGACAAATCATCACCCAAAAACTTCAGCAAAGCCTCCATCAATAGTATGTAATACTTTAGGTGAAACTAAAAAGAAAGAGACAATATTTTCGTGTAATTTAACCCATCAATAAACGCATCAATAGTTAGTGTGGCCACGGTTTAAACCTCATTAATTTCATGCTATTTAAGGCTTTTACAACTTAAAAGATGTAATTCATCTGCAAGAGAAATGTTAGGTATATGAAATGAGTAGAAGTGCAAAAGCAAGCAGGTATTAAGGAAGGAAGAGTTAGTAGGTGTACTTTGACTTGCGATAAATCAATGTGATACCAGATGTGAATTTTGAGGTGTGTTTACTCCAATCTTACTGAAAAGGTAGAAATAGCTAAATTTACGAGACACACAATATTTTATAAAATACTGCACATTCATTAAAACTTTATAAAACTCTAGTGTGAAGGGTGACTCACACTTTTAAACCGTCAATGAGCTAAGTTGTAAAAGTTTGATGAGAACCTTTTACTCTATAAATTTATGCAATATAAAATACTCTCCACATATTCAACAGCTACGAAGTTTTGTTGAAGATAAACTTCCTCAACAAATATACAGAAAAAAGCTATTTGAAAGCCAAATTTCATTAGCATATTATAAGATTATTTGTGTTTCATCTTTATAAACAGTGATATAGTCATTTAACGGATAACTAATGATTTCACTTTGTTTTTCATTCAATAAAAACTAAGTGTAGTTGGTATTATAAACAGCTTTCATTTCTCACTTTTTTTCTCACCCTAATCTGCGTAGGCAAACAATTGGTTTGTTTCAAACACCACAACAGTAAAGCGTGACAGCATAGCCAGTGGAGAAAACAATCATCTATACTGCTGGATCAGTGGCAACTTGTGAGTGTGTCAGAGTAGTGTCTTGTTGTGTGACTCTACAAATAAATTATGAATTTGAATATACTACAAAGTTGCAAACATTGTTTTAACAAAACACAGCATTTATTTGATATTGTATGTAAAGCTCAAGTTGGTATAATATATATTAAATAAATTTTAGCTTTCCTTTTGGATATTCTGAAACAAAATAAAAAAATAAACCAAAATTGGGTAAAGCCATGCAAACTAGAGAGAGAAAGAAAGTGGGAGAGGGGGGGGTGGGAGAGAACGGTTAGGAGAGAGGATGGAAGAGAAATGGGGTAGAAGAGAGAAAGGGAGAGAGTCAGAGAGATAGTGGAAAAGGGAAGAGAGAAATGTTAGGAGAGAGAGAAGGTGGGAGAGACGGAGAGTGGGAGAGAGAGAAGGTGGGAGAGACAGAGGGTGGGAGAGAGGGAGGGTGGGAGAGAGGGAGGGTGGGAGAGAGGGGGAGAAAGAGAGAGAGGTTGAGTGGAAGGTGTGGGAGAAAGAGACAGAGAGAGGAGTGAGAGAGCTTCCAAACTAACACCATTGACTTAAAAAATGTTGATAAAAACTGCAGCAAGTCTTTAAAAACGATGCTAGCAAGTTCAAAGCTCACTATAACTTTCAAAATCAATAAAATGTCAAGTTCAAAAAACTCATCTGCGAGCAAAAAATAGTTACAGAGACAACTAGGTATTGGGCAAGAGCCAGCTAATAGGAGTACCTTTTTAGATAAACTGCATGCAGGCACAGTGAGATAGCATCGGTGAGTTGTGTCTTCATTTTAATTTCCTAAAAATGAACATAAACAAATGCTAGTAATGAAAGTTTTCAGGGTTATTAAGGGTGCAATTTTATCACTAAACATCATAGCAATAGCAAAAATTGCTCAGTAAAAATTTAAGAAAAATTTCTTTCATCCATTACATAATACTCGAAATCAAATCCATTTATTCAATTCATCAAGCTGAAAAACCAAGAATAATCAGAAAGACAGTAAAATCACTTTCTAGTAAAAAACAGCTTTAGATCATAATTGTTGGGTTCAGCTCTTAAGCTAAGACACCGATGCACTGAAATACGACAAAGATCAGCATACTTTTGACTGTCACAAAATTTATTTTACGTGCAACAGACATTTTAAGGTCACCCGCCACCCGCGCAGGACCACGTTGGTGAAAGGTGACCAGATATTTTAAGGTCAATCAAAATCAAGCAAAGTTCATCGTCATATTGCTTACTGCTTAATGCTGCAGCTTATTTTTGCTTACCAAGTTTCTTTCTGCAGAATAATTGTAGCTAGCTTCTCGATTTGCCATCTTTATTCCAGTCCAGGTTCAAATGACATCTTGATCGTTGCAAATATCCATGCAAGCTAAAAAATATTTATCAATCAGTACAACAACAGAAATACTTACAATGATCCAAATATTACTATTACATTACTATAACATTACACAGTAACACTATGTTTATAATTGTAATACGGAAGCATGACTTTGTGGTAGTTTGATATGCTATAGCAAAAGGTAGAAAAATCAACTGAAAAACCGACAGAAATAATCAAGTACAATTAACTAAAGTAAATAAACTTACTGAATAGTAAATATTTTACTATATTTAGTGAATTGATTTACTTCCACTAGGTTTACTTTCATGATTAAAAGCTTCTGTCTATTTTCCAGTTTATAGGAATATATTGAAAGTGAAACCAATTATAATTACTATTACCTTATCTAGTTTTGACTATATATTTTTCACAAATATAAACATAGTTATATGCGTATTCCTATTGTGACTGCAGATACCATTGCGGTAACTGAACTCAAACTTCATTCTACTTCAAGTTTCAAACATTGTCCCAGTTCAAAGACTAACAAGTAAATAATTAATAACTGTGAAAGCTCCAATAAGTTACTTCAATATTAAATAAGATACAACTGATTCTACTGTATATGATACTATGGTATCTGTATTAAATTAAAACATAATTATGAAAATCAAAAGTTGTATTTTGAGCACTTATATTATAGTAATTAAATTAACAGCTTAAAATAGGCACATTAAACCATGATTGGAATTTTTATCCATTTATCTTTATAATTATATTTATTCTTTATTCTGAAAGTTGACCCAACACTGGTAACAAAACTAAAAGTAATTGATTAAGTATGATTTATTCTTACACACTTTACCATTATATTTAGTCTTCCTGACTTTCAGTCTGTCATAGTGACTACTACTATATGAAAATGACTTTGACTTAGGAGTCATAATTATAGTCACAGTGTTGATAAGTCAACAGTGTAGGATTAACACAGCACTAGACTAGTACTACCTCCAGCTTTCAAGTTTATGTTAGGGTATCTCTAAGACTAAAGAGTAACCCTAATAATGTAAGCAAAGAGCAGTGAGTAATAAGCATGCTATTCAACTTCAAGTTTCACTAGTACTATAACCAATACCACATGTATTTTAATAAAATTATGTAGCTGGTGAGTGAACTATAAAATTAAATAGGGATCAAACTTTGAGCAATATTAATAGAAATAATATTAGGACAGAGGTTTCCAATTATTAGTATGTGAAACCAAAGGGGAATGGATAACTACTATTATGACCATCGCAATGTGAACCTAGACGTGAATGTAAAAAGGCACTGCAAAACAGAACATGGGATGGAGGCAGATATCCATACCATAATACAAATATTGAATTTGATAATCATAATTATTATACAAATATAATGATAATAACTACAATGATCAAAAATAAATAATACCAAAGAGTTTTCGGATTACTATTCATAAAATCAAATATCACATTTATAAAGATATAATCATATATATTATTAAATTTAAGTCAATTATACTAATAGCAATAGTAATATAAATAGAAAAAAGAATCATTGACCAGGAGTAGGTGCAAAATAAAAGTCAATTTTAAGACAAAGAGTAAGAAAAATACTAAATCGATATTTAAAATTACTTATTTTTAATCTTAGTCACTTACAGTCAGTCTTAGTTTAATTTTTACTACTAAGTCTTTAATTTCAAGTTCATTTTGACAATAAACTTGAAGACTTTAACTAAGAATATGTATAATTCAAAATTCCAAACTGGTACAAGTAAAAGTTGCTACCGAAGCTTTGTAATATTATTTTAAATTATTGGTATGATAGCATTATATTTTGATTCATAGCAATACTGATAGTGACAATTTCAAACATACCCATACCATTACTGTTACAGTTTAAGTTACTATTGCCATTGTGATTGCCGGTAATGAGTAAATATAACTTAAATTTATATGACTATTACTATTAGTATTACTATCACTTTCAGTACCGGTCTAGTATCAGTATCACCTTAATTCAAAATCAATGTATAATTTATCAAATTACTTTTATATTATCATTTATCAATAATATGTCTATCACTATGATATTATCATGATATTGATTTTTAATTTAAACATAATAAAATCATAGGTATAATCATAATGATAATCATAATCATAATGCTTAATTTTACTTTTAGTTCAGGTTCAATGATTTAAGAGTAAGTGAAAGTTACTATAACTATTGCCATTGTGATTGCTAGAAATAAGTAAATATAATTTAAATTTATATGACTATTAGTATTACTATTACCAACACTCAGACTTACTCGGACTCACTCTGTCTCTAACTCTAAGTCTGAGTCTCACTGCACCAGAGTGAGAGTGATACTGAATTACTATAACTATTAATATTACTATTAGTATTAGTATTAGCAAAGTATATCAACCTTATGATTATCTTATTAGTTATTACAATATGTTCGGCATTGATGTTGAACTAAAAATATTAATAGTTATTTCAATCACAATGACAATGCCAATATCAATATGATCAAAGACAAATGATTCCAAGCAGTTTGAGTTGAAGGTAAGTTATAAGTTGAAGTAGTACGTAAGTGGTAGTTGATACTGATACTATCAGTGATAGGTCTATACTCCATACCAATGAACTCAATAATATTACCTATATATTACCATAAATTATATTACCAATAGTATTACCTATAATTAAAATATATTATTTCTTTTCCAGCTCAGTGCTTTATACCCTCTACTTAGTCTAATGCCGCGCGCATGACGAGAATGTGAGGTGACAGATGCCAAAATTGACCTAGGACTAGAAACATTGAGAAAGCGCAGACAGTCACACAGAATTTCTTTGTTGTGTCGTATTGCTGCAAATAATGATTTATTTCCAACCTTAAATAACACACTTAAATCTATGAAATCCTCAACCCATAACATGAATACCCGTATTAACACTTTCAATGCTATAGCCTGCGATTCAAGCCTGTACCTGCAGGGTTTCCTGTTGCGCACTGTCCGGGAGCTCCGTACGGGGGAGATAGTAGCGGATTTCTGAGCCTGGATAGATCCGAGGGTCCCACAATTACTCTCTTCGAGAGGTCTTGGGACTTAACCCAATCAAGATCAAGATCAAGAAGGTCACTCACAGCTAAAATCGCCAAGGATCTGTAATCCATCACTAGTAGTAGTAGTTCTAGTAGTCGTACTACCAGTAATCTGGCTTCGCTATGGCACTACGAATTGAATGTTGACAAGACGCATGCATGTTTGCTGTTGGTAAACTAATTTTTACTGAATTTTAATCATGCTAAGCTGCAACCTATTTTCTAATGAAATAATATATTCAATAATAATATAATAAATATAATAATTATAATTATCATTATAATATTTTATCATTTAATTTTATAACTTTTACTTTTAGTTTTAGTATTTTGGTTTTACATCAAAATTTACATCATTATGATTATCATTATGATTACAAAATGAAAATAATTATCATTAATCATTACCTTTTAATTTATGATTATAATTAATGTTAGAATTACCACAATTACAATCATAATGATAATGGCATAATCATAATGCCAATGATAATCACAATCGTAACACTAATAATAATAGTAATAGTCAAACTCAAGGATTGAGCCAATGATTCAGATTGTCTAAATTTAATTAAATAAATTTCAGCCTTGGGTTTAACTTTACAGTTCACAATTTTATTTTACATTACGACTGAGAGTCACAGTAAGACTAAGAAAAAGAGTAAGTCATACCTTTCTTGCAGTTATTTTCAAAGTTTGTAGTTGTACTAGTACAGTAGTAGACCTAGTAGTAGTACTAGTAGTAGTAGTAGTAACAGTACTATTAGTAGTAGTAGTAGTAGTACTAGTACTAGTTGTAGTACTAGTATCAGTGGTAGTAGTAATAGGACTGCGATCTTAGATGTAAGTCTAATGAAATACGAATAATAATAGTATAAGTATAACTTTTACATATTTAGTTTTACTATAAGTGTAAATATAATGAGTAATAGTAAAACTCAAAGTATATACATTAACTCAGTTTAGCATTAGTGATAAAATATAATAATTATAATAAAGTAATATGATCACCATTACGATTATAATTAAAATTCTTAGTAACACTTTTATGATACTCAGTTTAATTTATTAATATTAAACATTAGTTTGGCTACCACAAATAACTAATAAGTGCTACTATAGGTAACTGTAAAGATAAGTATAAATTTAACTATAACATAGACTATCAGCAATAATAATATATCATATTGGTATTAAACTATATATGGATAATGCAAATCATAGATCATACCTCATGATAATTATTCCTAATGATCTTACTTTTTATATGCTGATGCTAATAAGTAGTAATTTTAAATTTGATAACTCATGAATGATGAATAAGATAACAAGAATAATACCGGACCTAGTAATACTATTAGTCCCACTACTAGAATTTTATTATCTTATATGTGTAATACGCTTCTTTTAGTAATACTGCTGGTCAAAGTTAGTGTTAATCATATTTATAGTTAAATGTTGAAGGAATAAATTAGTTCATAACATAAACATTGCACTATGTGAATATGAAATTTAATATGAATATCCCAATTACACTTGCTGTTGCTCTTTAGAGACTAGAGTTATAACTTATAACTATGATATATTAATGAATACCATTATTTTAACTAATCATATTACTCAGCTAATGTTAATGATAACTGTAAGTCTAAAAACCATTACGGTTATAGGTATCACTGACTAATATTATTAATAATATAATCATTCGTTTTATACTTGTACCTATATTTATATTTATACATACCTATTTTTATACTTATGATCATATCTATACTTTCACGTATGCTTGTACATTTTACTCATAGTATCAGGGTGGCAATCGAAAAGTCATAATCGATAATTTTTAATCCAAATTTCATTTCTATATTCCTTGTGAAGATCCCGGCAGTGTTTACCAAAGCTTCCAGTTCTAACTTTGATTTCCTATTTACCTTCAGGTCATCCACATATAGGAGATGGTTTGTTTTCTGTCTCGTCGAAATTTGCATCATTGAGCCGCTTCTGTCATGCGAATCGGTAGTTGGAGAAAAGGGATAGAGATAAAGAGTCTCCTTGGAAAATTCTTAGTTTGATCTTTATTTTTCCTATCTTTTCTTCCAGGTATTTCAGTTGTGTTTTCCAGGTTTCATGCTTTTTCTTATCAACCTTATGACATTAATTGCTATTCCAGTTGTTTGCATCGTTTCTAAGATCTAATTTCCTTGTCTTTACATATGCTCCAATTTGTTGCTAACTTTATTTAGTCATTCTGCATTGGTATTATTTTTAGTTGGCTGACCCCATATATTTTATCAGAATGCTTTTGATTTCCTTGTCAGGTGCCTCTTTAGATGTACATTCATTTCCTCGTAATTCTTGATAAAAGCGCTTATCATTGTAAACATTGTGTTCTGATTATATTGATCAACTCATTCTGTATATCTGTTTATTTTCTGGCTTACAGCTCTCAGGTTTTGCTTCAGTTTTTCAATCACTACACCACACTCTTTGTTCTTTATCCTATATTTTTCTTCAACCATTCTTCTCAATGAATCATTGTAAGCTCTACTTTTTCACTCTGCTATTTTACTTAAGTCTGATCTAATTTCTTTTTATTTCTTCTGCAGTCGTATTTTCCATACTTGTACATTGTCAGTTTTTCTTTTTCCTTTTTGTTACACACTTGTTCTATTACTATTTTTCGCACAAGCCATGGTGGTGTTATTAAGCTCAATGGTATTAATAATCTCAACACAGTTTAGCACATCATTAATCTGTTTTACTGCCTGTAGTAATTTGACCCTCTCAATGTGCCTAAGGGCTCTTAGTGTTGGTCGATCATTAGATAGTTTGTTATGCTCATTTATAATTTTTCTACTAACACTTTTTCTACCTCTGAACTAGGTACTCTTAAAATTCTCATGGCTGATTTATATGCTATCTCATGTTGTACTATAACATCCTCTATTTGCAAATTTAGCTCTTCATTATCTTCTTCACCAATTGATGTGCCTAGTTCTTGCAAGGTTCCTTCTTCAATCTTATGGAGTTCTTCTTCCATAAAATGCTTGTGTTTCTTCATAGTTCTTGCTTAATCCGCTAGTCTCTATTCGCTGATGTTAAACTCTCCTCTGTTTTCCAGCGTTTGCACATTCTTTTTAAATAATTCTTTGATCCGGGTCTACAGAGCTCATACATTGTTTTTCTATAACCTCTCAATTTGGGTGTACTTTTGAAGTAGCATTCCATGACAACTCTGTTGTCTTCTCTTGAGTATCTTCTTCTAGTTGTCCACATACCCACTGCCATACCAGACATGCCATGTTTAGTTAGACATACCATTAACGTCGTTGGCTTTATTAGTTCTATTTTAATGGATCATATTATTATTTTTAATTATTATCACTATCAGTAGCAAATAAATAATTTTATATTTGTTATTAGTTACTACTTATAGAAATTGAGTGCCACAGCTTGAGGGTTATAAAGTCAGTCTTAGTCAATGTAATGGGGATGCTGATACTGACATTTGGCTTCGAGCTCATACTTAAATTGCTAACAACTATACCTAAGGATAACAGGAGTATTAAAATGTTAATTTATAAGGATTATAACCTTAGAGTGGAGATATTATTCTCAATTTATTTAGTTTTTACTTTACTAACTTTTATTTTATTCATCAACCTTACTGTCTATTTAAATAGCAAACTAAAGAATAATTATGAAGGCCTTTGAATTGAAGTACTTTTCTGTAGCTGATTAGATTTCTAGTATTAAAATAACATACTAAGACAGAATACCATTATATGAGCTAGATTAATAAAGTAAAGAAGATTTCTTTGTTAATCAAAATATAGGTGTCACATATGCCTATTTTTAAGATTATGTTCTTATATGTGCTGTCTTTTTAATATTTTTAAAGTGCTACATTTTGAGGGTAGCCTACATCAATATGACTGCCCTGTAATTGCTTGTCAACTATAAAATTAGACCTATAAACTGTCTCATTTTCAAATTATCTTTACTTTTCTAATTGATGTTAACATGGCTATTCCTATTAGTATTTTGGTGTTTACCATTAGTAATGTTTGAACTAACATCAATATCATTGTTAATTTGTCTAATTATTCAAATTTTAATATTCATCATTTGTGAACAGTAAAAAAAATTTTGTCTTTCTTAAATTAATGTGATGCTAGATTAGCTACTCTAGCAAGTGTGTATTGTGCAATGAGTACTAATGCCATATTTTTGCACTTCTTGTTCTATATAATTTAGATTTAAGGTAACAATTCCTAAAGCTATCACATAATGCTGCTATCAGTTATAAAGATGTCACTGATCCAAACATTGAAAACCAGCTGAGTGCATGCAAGGTTGAAAACTTATTTTCTCTGGTTAGGTAAGTAGAAAGGTATTTGCTGTAATTTACAACTATTTTGTTTTCAACATCCTTGATGTTCATCTCTAAAAGATAAGTAGCACATAATGGTACCTGTTTTACTTAGCAGAAGAAATTATTGTCAAAGCTCTATTACTACATTTTAAATTGTATGACACTCTTTTGACTACACTTGATTTCATATCTCAAATAATTATATTTCTGACTCATGAAACTGTAACCACACACTTGAGAACAAAATAAATAATGATATGGAAGCTTTCTTTACCTTTGTCAATTTAGTCAACAGCCAATGACTGAAAACATGTTTTGTACACTATTGATTGCCTCTCTATTTCCGCTATAAGGCAGAAACTTTAATCTCAAAATTTGAGACACTGGCAATTCTTCCCAATAATACGTTGTTCAAAACAAATATTTTTTGCCAAGTAATATAGTATTTAATTATATTTTTTAGTCAAAGAAATTTGTTTGGTTTCTTGTGTCATCTTGAATAGCTTGTTATTCATTATCTTTTTCTTCGTGTTATGACTACGAGTGTATATAACCTTTGCTGACAGGTTTTTCTCCCATCAATATATGTTTCTCTGTTTACTCTCTAACAGTTTTATTTCCGTTCATTTTTTAGAGTTTACTAAAATGACATGGGTGTGCTTTGTTGTGGCTCCTAATTGAGCGCATCCGTTGAGATTATTGGAAGTTTTGTTGAAACTGAGCTGAGGCCTCTTACTCCTAAAGGCAAGAATTTGAGTCATCTTAGCTACTTGTAGCATATCAACATCGAACAGCACCATTCCACTACTCTAAGCTTAAGGTTTTGGCTGCATTAGATCAACAGGTAAGTTTAATAGTTTGTATTTCGTACACTATTTCATGATGTCTGTTCAGCATTTACTTGGTAGCACACATTTATAGATTTTGCATTCTTTTAGTTTTTTGCAATACAACTTTTCTACGCAACTAGTACACTGTTGTTGCTGTTAATTGTAGTTTATTCTGCTTGACCATGCAATTATTGAATTATGTTGCAAAGGTGATTGAGTCCTTTTATTTAATTTAGTACACACTGGAAATCTGCAGTTTTTAGCCATTTTTACAATTTAGCTGCTAATGAACAATGCTTTTTGCTTAAAATTAGTGAGACATCAAGAAATACACCTAAATAATCAAGGTTCTTCTTAATTTTGCATGATTTCTCATGTTTTTTCCTATTTATTCATTTCATTTGGATTGCCTACTGTTACAAACTAACCGTGGCGATCCCCAGTCAGAAGTTGCTGTAATTAGAAATAGCATAGGAAATCAAAGAAAATTAAAAAGAGCCTTGATTATTTAGGTGTATTTATTGATATTTTTTTAGTTTCGGGCCAAAACTCATGTTCATTAGCAAAAACTTGAGATCTTCAGTATGTACTAACTTAAATAAAATGAACCAATTGCAGTAAATTTCTGCATTTTCTAATACTTCTCAAATTTACACCTAAAATAGTGCTGTCTTAAGAAAATGACACTAGCTGCTGTTTTCATGTATGTGCCCCAATTGTATATAATGCTGTTGATTTGTTTAGTGTTTTTTCTATTTGTTTGTTATATAACTTTTCTTTTATGGTTGTTGCCAGCACCTAAAGCATTATTCATTAGTGTCAATTAATTTCTACTCACAGTTTTACTGTTACATAGTTTATAAAGCCCTTGTGTCAACTTTTCTAGATATCCTGGTTAAAATTGTTCTACTTGATGAATGGCATAGGGCATATGCAATAGCAAAACAGTTGCAGGCTGTTTTGGAAAAAAATTGTGCATATAACCTTTATTTTATACATGTTATTTAGGCTTTGGTAGAACTGTTGGAGAGCCTTCCTCTTGAATAAAGCTACTCAACTTCCCGGATTCTACTTTATTGACATTAACCCACTACCTACAAAACGCCTTGAAATTTAGCTAATAAATTATGTATTTTGTGAGTTTTTTTAAATGTACAATGTTATGTATAAATTACAATCAGTTTATATATATATACATGTCTTTTGCTACTTAGTATTACAGTGTAAAAAGCATTTCAGGGTTAACAATTTAATTATTTGGCCCTAACAGTAATTATGTATAATACAGATTTGCAGATGCTTTAAATGAACCCAAAAAGCTGATGTTGTTAAACAGTGTACAAAATAGTCACCTCATATCAGCCAGACATGCTTAGTCATTACATAGCATTAAAATCATATTATGAATGCAGTCAAGTTTTGATATGCATCCCTATTATTGATAGTTTGTGAACCAGCAATTAAATATCAAGAAGCAATATTACTAACCAATGTGCTGGTTAAAGAGTTTCAAGTTGTAGTTATAGTATCAAACTATTATAATGGCATAAAAACTATCAGTTAAAACATCTTATTAATATTTACTACAGGAATACATATTATAGGTGTGCTAAAAATCTGGTAGAAGCATCAATTGTTTTAGATGTTTTGGATTTAGTATCTCTGTACTATAATGTAATATACAGAACATCAGGTGCTGTCTCCACAGTGCATTGATGGCACTAATGAATATTAATACATGCAGGCAGTGTTGGTAATGATTTATTGAAATAGGAGTTTAAAAACTGTTTAAACAACAATGAAATGCCTGAGATTAGTCCAAGGAGAGGGGTATTTCAAGCTAGCAGATGAGCAATATAGATGCGAAAGTCTTGCCTAAAAATCATTATTGTTATATCTAGTCATTAATTTCTTGCAATAGATCTATTTCACTATTGAGAAGAACAAAATTAGCTAGTAAACAGTGTAATAGAGTCAAGGCACTTTGGCAGTGCTAGTTTAAAATAAACCTGGGATAGTCGAATAGCAGAAGTACTTGTTGATGCATAATATAATTATGTACAGCTTAAGATTTTGCAATACTGTGTTTTCAGTGAGATATTAATTTCAATAGCTACATTAAAATAATGTACGCAGTGATGCAAGTGATGCAAAATCTTCTAAGATGCTATGACTGTAGCAGTTTGCTACTAGTCTCAAGTAACAAACCAAATAGCCTTTCTTTGTGCCATCATCCAAATGCCAAACAAATAACTCATTCACTCTGTAACAACAAGGTGGTCTCCCAAGTAGATTGTTAGACATTTCAGGCATTAATAACCAAAGGCTTTTCACTTTGGCATAATTGTATAGTTACCCAGATAAATAAATAATGTATTCATGGTATTGTAATTCCAAGCCATGCATTTATCTGTGAATGCAGCTAAGTATTTAATACGGGCATACATTTATGTACTATGTAGCAATGCCTAATGTAGCTGTCAAGCTTCTACTTATACTCATTTTACTGATGCTTTACTTCTGATTACATGATTACAAACATAGCAGTTCAAACAAAATTATTTTAGATAGGAATAAATATAATGCTCCTAGCAAATGTTGTAAAACTATTTTCCAAAAACATATACTTTGCAAACAGACTTTTCAGAAAGTTATAATGCATTTATCATATTATTGTTTCATTTAAAAGTTATAATGATAGAATATTATACTTAAAACACACCCAAATTTTTAGATTCTTGTAATATTGTTAAACAAGAGTTAACAGTAAGATTGGCTGTAGAGTAGAATGTTTAGCTGTTTGTACTGAAGCTAACAAGTAACTGGCATTAAAAAGAGATGTAGATAAAAAGTGACAGAATAACAACTGGCTTGTATATTGGTAGTGCAAAAAGCTGTATATAACAGTTTAAACAAATACCCATTAGAATAAATGGTAACCCAGTACTTAAAATGTGGTATGTCATAATACATATTTGTGGTGTATTGACTAGGCTAGATCAACACATAGCACTATATAATTGCTTTAGTATTTACAATTAGTTTGTGGTCTGGTGGGATTTGTTGATAGCCATTGTCTTTATTAACATAACAGTTTCATAAAATTAGCAGTTTTCCTTATTCACCTAGTTAATTTTTAAGATTTATGTACAATATTTACATATTAGGATATAAAAAATATCTTCAACCAGTGAATATCAAAATAATGATTAAAGACATATTTTATGTCATATTCTTGTGGCAATCTAAATAATAAGCTGGTCTAAATTGTACTTGTGCAAACAGAACCAGCTCATGAATATATGTTGTCTTTTTTTAACTTGACAGTTAATCTAATATGGATGTGTATTTTATACTTGCTTTTGTGTTTAAGGTGATAAAATTGCACTGGTAAGGTAAATAAACATTGCTTGTTTGGCATGCTTTTGCGTGGCATTGCATATTATGCTAAACTAATGGCCAGTTTTGCAGTAGCTTCACCATAACCTTCAAAAGAATGCAAATATCATCTAATTATTGTAAGCTTTTTAAGTTAACTTGACTAGCTATAAACACATGTAAAACTATTAGGCTATTCCAATTTCACGAATACATAGCTCTATAATTCTGAAAAACTGCTAGGTAGAGTGGAAATTAAACATGATCTATTCATTGCTAAAGTATTACAGCTATGAATAATATATATGTGATTACCTGAGTGATATCACAATCTTCACTTGCTAAGTTAGTTTAAATACAGGAAAAAAAATTAATCTGGGGAAAGATTATATATGAGAAGCTGTTTTTGTAATAATTCCCTGCTCTAGGGTGGTTTAGAAGAATTGTTTTAAAGCAAAACTTTTGCATACATGAGTTGAATAAAATCATTGAGAGTTTTATGAAGGTCTATTTGTGTATAGGTAGCCCTATGTCACAACTCAAGTTTTTAGATTTTATGTAATTTGTGGTGCAAAGTTGCAAATAAAAACCTTATTTTAATAATACTTAGACATATGCAAGCAATAAAGATAATGAAAAAAATGCTATAGTTGCTAATTAGCTAATATTACTTGCATATGATGCAAATATTTGTATGCATGCAAGTTTAGTTTATTAGCATTGGTTAGATATAATTGAATATATAGATTTGATGTGGAAATTGAAGAAAATCAATATGTTGTGTTCTATATACAACAACAGTTTTTACATTGGTTTGTTAATTACTTCATAAATCATTCATTACTTCATGCAATATTTGTTCCTGCAACTTTGCAGAGTGGCAAAATGCATTTCAAAGACATATATTAAGTGATTTTAATTATACTAGAATATTCAAACTAAGAATTTTTGGGGAGTTTTCTTCTTCCTAAGACATATGTGGCAATTGAACACATAATAAGTGGTGGGCCACAACTCCTTTATACAACCTTGCAAGAAATTATGCAGCCATTTAAATAGAAAAGGAATTATTGAATTTATTTATTCAACATTATTAGTATTTTATAAATATTTGTTGCATTTAATTAATGAGCATAAAATTTGTCTTACAAATACTGTAATTAACAGCATGGTAAAAATATATTATATATACTGGTATATATTTTGTATTGTATTAGATTTAGGCTACATTTCTAATCAAAATGAGTTAATGGCTAAGTTTAAATATCTTCGACTTATAGAGTACATTTTTATGTGCTATAAAAATTTAACTCATTTGTTACGACATTTCTCCATGCATAAAAGCAAAACTTACGGCAAGAAATCCTTAGCTAGAAAGATAAATAATAATTTACTTTAATTACATCAAAAGCTAATATCAGCAAGCATTCTATAAATAATGGTAATTTACCTAGTGTAATTTTTCTTAAACTAGCTAAGCTTGCTTGGTACTTTAATAAGTTTATTGGCATAGTGTATTATGTTATACTTATATATTTTTAAGGCTTTAAGGAAAATGATGTTTTAGCTGCGTTATTCCTAATGCAAGCCTTATAAATTTACAATATATTATACTAAAATATTATATTTGTAATTAGAAAGAAAACAAAATACTTTCATAAACTTATAATTATTGCATTCTGTTATTGTTAATGCTAGAATAACAAATTGAACACGGCATATGCTTCCCTAACCAGATGCTTTTAAACGGATTAAAAATAATTAGTCAATTTCTAATTATGAGGAACAAACTCCTCGACAGTTTGTACATTTGCGCATGATTTTATCAAGATAGGCTTGCTTTTGTGTCAACCTGTAGCCAGTGCAACTATACTTTATGTAACGAGTAAAACAGACTCATTTCAAAGTACACAGTCTAAAGGGTAGGAATTACTACAAAGAAAAGTGCCGGTTAAAAGTTAATTATAATTGGAAATAAGGTGAAATATCAGTCAGAAAGTAAAAAGTGTCAACTAAAAAGGTGTATTGTTATTTCTTTTTGGCTTAATGAAAATGTTTTTTGAGGAAGAAGTACGAGAAACATCTAGGAGGGGTTCATATCCACCACTGGCGACTACCTGTTTATTGATGAAGAACTATCCAATGATAGTACAGTATTATGGTCTTTTGCCTTATAATTGGCTTTGATTTTTTTATGTCTAATTACGAGATACTAAACAGATGCAAAGTATGTTGTGCATAGGCAGTTTTTTTATGTCTCTAAACAACATTCTAGGAAAATATATACTGTATAATAGCTATAATAGCTAATTATCTAAGTATCCGGAATAATTGTTCACATTTCACAGAATTGCTCATGGCAAAAACAGTAATATGTTAATAATAAACATTATTTTTAATGAATACCTATTAACACATTATTTTTCAATCAACAAGAAGTAGAGAATATGCAAAATTAATAAATGCAATTAAATTAAATCAAATTAAAATCAATGCAGATCACAGAAATTTATTCATGTACTGGATATAAGAAACAATATTGATCCAACTTTATTTAACTATGATATATTTTAATATTATTCAAATAAATATAGAATAAATATTATTGTACAAAAATAAACAAATAGTGTCCAAGTAAGATAGATTCAAGTAGGAAATTTAGCTTAGCATCTATAATAAATGGGAACTATCTATATCTGCGATGACAGAATATATTAATCGATAATATTTATAATCTACAAAAGTTACAACTAAAAGTCAAAAAGGTTCTAAGGCAGTAGAATCTCAGGGTGTCTTCAATGTTTTGAGAAGTAATATTTTGGAGTATTAAAATTACATGTTCTTCAGAGTTTATGGGCCAATATTGTTAAAAACAAACATGTTTTGAAGTTAAGATAAAATCTTATTATAAAGGTTAAAATTGAGAGCATAAAAATATTATAGACACTATAATTTTGATTTTATATGTCGGCAAATCTGTTTGGATCTTGTTTGAGGGATACAATTTTGATTGACTTTATACAACTGGCAAAAAGTTCAAGATGAGTTTGCATTACAAATGAAGGGCTGGCACATGTTTTGGAGGATATAAATTTTATTCATTCAGAGTTTAAAAGAAAAGCAGTGCACTGGTGTATTCTGCAGTGCAGATGTATAGAGTTTAAAAAACCTGCATTGCAAAATCTGAATATAAATATGAAATTTATACTACAAGTTTGTAAATTCTAATCCAGCTCACATATTTCCTGTGTAAATGCAGCAAATGAAAGGATACCTCTTAAAAGATTGTATTATTTTAATTGGTTTAACATCCTATATTGCATTGCTTGAAACACCTAGGTTATATAATAATTAGTCGGATGAAAACATATAAATCTGGCTCCCTACAGCTTTACCAAGGATATCATCGATGCAAGTGCTCTTAGCCTATCTATATAACTATAGCCAAAAGAATTTATCTAACTAGAGAGGATATCAGAAATTTGCAACAATATGGACATTGCATCTTGGTTTATAATAAAGAAGTTCCAGATTTAGCATAATATATTTATACTGCTAACAAAAGAATTGCTTTGAATACACTGTAAAATTTAACCTTCAAATAGCAAGGTATAGTGCAAGGTAGTTAAATGACCATCGAGTTTGTATAAAATAATAAACAAGTTGAAGTTTGACTGTTAGTTAAATAAAATAGATGTAGATAATTATATTCTACAACTGATGGCCTAATTATTGATGCCGTCTAACAGAGCTATATATATATCAATTGATTCCAGTTAACGCTGTTTTATAATTTTGAAAGAAAATCTCATGTTGAGTAGGAAAGGCATTTGCATGCTTTTAATAAGCATTTCCAGTTTATTTGCTGACTAAAAGTTACCATAAGAAAAAAGCTGTCTATAATTATGGCTAGTATCTATTATGTACATAGTTGCATTTTAAAAAAAATCTGTTAACTTTTTAAAAATTTCTCAAGTGGCAGCATTGGACTTGAATTGATATGAGAATACAACTTAGTTTCCCACAATAAATTTCAAAATGGAGTTGTTTTTAATTCTATCTACACCAAAACAGGCAAAAATGTCAACGCATGCATGAACCATGTGCACACATGCACACGTGCACACGTAAAAACCTAATTATAATTTAATAAGGAGTTATATTTCCAATATACATTATCCTAGTTGCATTGGAAGGCAAAATTGAAGGGAAAATATTTCACAATAACGCCTTATGTTACACTTCGACTTAAATAAATTTCGGACATATAACATTCAAGTCCATTACAATATTTTATTTACAGAACACTGGTGCAATTTCAATTTTGAATATTAAGATTCAACAAAATATAACCTGAACGAATTTTCAAAAACATATTTTCAGTAACAGACAACTCTTAAAAACTTCATCCAATCAAGCGAATTTTTACTTAAGATAGATTGCGCAATACTACTCCGGTAACTAAGGCATAATTTAACATCAGCGTTATTTTTTAAAGTGCAGCAAGCGCATTTTGTAAATTATTAAACGTTTTGTTTTAATCACTATATATAGCTGTCAAGCAAGCTATTAGCTAGCTTTTGACGCTAGCTTTTATGCAACCAACTATAATTAAACTCATGATCACCCAATAAACTTGTTATTTAGTTTTTTCATAAATACACTGTTTATGTTTTTTTAGCCTAAGTTTTCCTACTCAACAGGTCAAATTTCTTCATTATATTGTCATCAATTATCAATAAAAAAAACTTGCCATAACCAGTAAAAAGTTGCCCTTCAATTTCAATCTTTTATTAGGAAACACTTTAGATATCTTCTTCTTTGCTCTAATAAATTATTGTTTATAATTACAAAAGTTCTTGCTATACATCAAACTTTATAAAACACTATAAAATAATTATAAGCATAGTTGTAGAAATAGAGAGAGTCCGCAACTCCAACTACAAAACTAAATATTTGAGTTGTGTAAAAATAGATTATACAATGTTTATAATATACATTGATGAAACATTTTTTTAAAACATTTTAGTAACCTTACTGAGAAACTGTTTTAGTAACGTTTTTTTATAACAATAACTTTATATTGGAGAAAAAACGTTGCATTGAAATGTTGAAGTAACGTTTTATTGATGTTTTTTGAAAACCTTTTTGAAAAAAGGTTTATACAACATTTCAAAATACATTCATGCAACCATTTTATCAAACATTTGAACAACATTGGTATCAAGCGTTTCTTTAACATTGGGTTAAAACGTTATGTTTATGTTTGCAGAACAACGTTGTTTGAAACGTTCTATGAATGTTGTATAAATGTTAAGTAAAACAATTTGGTTAAAACATTTATAAAACATTTTAAAAAAACATTGATCCAACCTTTTTATCAAACATTCTATTAACCTTGGTAAAAATCATTTATTGAACGTTGAATTAAAACATTGTGGTTACGTTTGAAAGAAACGTTGTATTGAAATGTTGTATAAAGGTTGTATTAATGTTTTATTGAAACAGTTTGTGCAAAACGTTGATATAATGTTTTGAAAACAACATTAATACAACCTTTTTTTCAAACACTTAATAAACCTTTGAAAAATACATTTATTAAACGTTGGGTTATAACGTTAATTTCATGTTTAGAACAAACGTTGCTTTGAAACATTTTACCAACGTTTAATGGATGTTTTGTTACAACGTTTGGGTCAAACATTTAATGAACGTTGTGATATACATTTATACAACAACTTTTCTCAACATTTGTTAAATGTTTGACCAAAATGTTGACTTTAAACATTTATCAAACATTACCATAACGTTAAACGGAAATGTTTGATTCTAATGTTGTGAACAAAACCTTCTGACAACACATCCAAAGGTTGTATAAACGTTTCTTGTTAGTTGGGACAGAGCATTTCTTATAGTCAGGAGAAATATTGTTACAGAAATTTGTTTAGCAGCTACTGCGTAGAGTGTCTGCTCAATGAAATTAAATAGCCTAGGAACTAAAAACAAAGTACTAAATACCTTCGGAGGCCCATGAGCACTGGCGTTCTGTGAGAAACTTCGAACCACAGTCTTTAGTTTTGGTGTCAGAACTTGTTCCTTCTGCTCTTTTACAGCTATTTGTGGAGACTTTGGCAATTTGTACTCAGCCAGTTGCATAGTGCATAGACGGTTGACAGTGTCAGCAAGTGCTATGATACAGTAAACAAGTGCTATAGTGAGGTAGTCTCACCCAAAAAGAGGTGTATAGACAGTTGCAGATATAAGATGACACTGTAATCAGGTGGTTTAGTGAGGTAGCCTCGCCCACAAGTTGGTGTATATCTATAGCTATATGACACTGTAATCAGGTGCTAGTAAGGTAGTCCTATACACACAACTTATGATTGTACATCCAGAACACAGCGAATATAGAAAAGAGTTGTGTGTGAACTCATGGGTATGACTAGACCAACAACAATGTGAAAGTGTATGTTAGGAATGAAGTGCACATATTATATATACCCACATCATTGAGAAACATGCTAGCATAATAATACCAATCTAATACTTTAAAGTGTTGGTTGTCTTATAGTCACTATAGAACACTATTATTGTCAAATTTTAGTACTCACACTAGCTCAAGGTCAAAGTTCAAGCTCAGGGTAAACATTTTCAATGTAAGAGAGGGCATTACTCTTGAGTATTATTATACCATTTGATCTAAAAGCATGCCACCAGAAAAATCATTCAAGACCAAAACACAGCATATATTTCTTGTTAAAACACAACTAATTATTTAATATTTAGGAGTTATCTCCTCTAAACTGGGTGAACAGTCTTGCTAAGAGTTGTCCCCTCGCATTCACATGCACCATGCAAGATTCCGATGAGTAAAAACATTCAGGGATATACATATATATATATATATATATATATATATATATATATATATACACAGAGAGAAATATTAGTGCAGCGCTTGCACTAAAGTTGTTCAAAGAGCCTTTTATTGCCGGTATAGCCTGCAGCACACCTCTAATAGTTGTTAGACCTGCACTTATTTTGATGAAATTGAAAATTAATCCGATTAGTGTAAGCTGAAAAATATTTTGTAGTAGCTCTGAAACCACTTAGTTGTTAAGTTAACACTACTTTTTACAAGTATTACGTAATCATCATCCCTAGGTCTGAATGAAGCTAAACAGTAGTTGATAGGAGCAGAAAGTGAGATCAATGCTACAACTACATATGTTCAAGCAAAATTTTATTTACATAAGAATTATGGAACAATCAGCAGTTGTTCACCTAACAACATTATTCAATCACATGTGCACTAATGATGATCACAAACCTTTATAGGAAGCTAGGATAGAGTTGAACCCTTACATTTGGGTCATTTCAATTGGTGCTTCCCAGTTAGATGCTATTTATACATTTTACGTGCAATTTATTTGAATACTATTGAAATATATGTGTATTTAAATAAATTTGAGTCAATTGTTTTTTATAATTGGCACACAAATAAATTTCTTTGCTTTGCATAAACCTATTAATTTTGGATTTTCTATATTTTTTGTTTTTTGAAAAAATGTTAATATTAATGCATTTAATGCTTTTTTTCAACACAAATTTGGGAAAATTCAAATATTATTGCAAATATATCATATTAATGGTTATTTTATGTTTAGCAATTGATATGAAAGTTATATAAGGGTATATAGGTATATAATAGTTAGTACCAAAACAAAAAATACAACCCAACTGGGGAGCATATAAGTGGAATGAAACTCCTTCAACCTACTAGCTGTTTATGATTTCGAAGTTTTTTTGAATCCAAGACATTTTCAAATAGCTTGTTACCAGACTACTATTAAACATTGCCCCACTCCGTTTATCAAAGACTTAAGTTGAATTTATCAACAAAAAATTTCAACTGCACATATCTCTTGCATGGGTAGTTTAGGCTTCACTAGTCAATTTCACCATGGAAAGGAAAGCCAACTAATTTAAAATGTGTGTAAAAGAGAGATCAGGGAGATGCACCATTAAACTCCAATGTACTCAGTTATCAGCAAATGCGATTCAAACAAGAAGCTTAAAATTAACAATGAAACAAGCTACTGAATAGTCAATTGTGGATCAGGTGAACCACTTCAAAAGCCTTGTGTAAACTTGTGTAAACTACCTGGTGGAACAAAAGAAGATGTTGCATAACAGAGCTATAGTAAGGAAATATTTAAATTGTAATTCAAAGGCAAGAAACTGGCTTACCAAGCAGTGACAGAGCAAAGTAAAGGTTATTACATAACAGCACATAGTTTTCATTCATGGCTATTGACAGAAGAAATATGTTGCCGGCATAGTGAACACCAGAGGCTCAGACTAAGAGGTTGTGCTTTGAGATTCAGTGAATTTGTGCTTCCAAACAACCTCACAACATGGAAAACATTGAATCATTTCATCACATGGGTAAAGATTGCAGCTACCTCTCAGAGATAGAAGATGATCACTTTCTTTCAGAGTTAGGAACTGAAGTTGTCATTGCAGCAAAAGGTAAGCCCAATCATTTGCTTAACGTTGTCATTTGATATCACAATGACAGTATGACTATTGCTGTAGACAGATAATTGAATTTGTGCAACCATAACTTTTAAGAGACCACATTGACTAATAATTCCCAAACTACTCTATTCCTATATCAATTTGATATGAGTTTTCCTGTAACAATCTATTTTCAAACAATTTAGCGTTTTATTTCCACTTCACCTTCTAGCAATTTGTGCTAAATTCATTAATTTGAATTCCCCCCCATTGTAAAAGTATTGTTAATAATGCAGTTTAGCAGCCTACAAGTAGTTATTAGCCTTAATCAGCTGCCAAGCTAGCTTCTTGTTTTATAGCTAAGTACCAAAATGCCAATATTAGTGGTGAGTTGGTAAAGTTGGCAAAATTTTTCATTAACTTCCGTGCCACCAGTTTATTCTTTTATTTATCTTTGCACAGCACAATTGAATTTAAAAACATGTTGATGTTTAAGTAGCAATATTTTTCTTGGTAGTACTAATACTTTATTTGTTTTTCAGTTTATAGACATACTGAAACTTATCAATATTTGTTATCTCGATATGAGGGGTCCATAGAAAATGCTGACTCCAGCTTAAATTGCGATTCACTGACATTTTGAGGTAATTTTAATGCAGAGAAGCTTCTATTAACTAAACTAATTATGCCCAACAGCTCTTGCATTTGTAATTAAGAAAGAAGTAAAATAAAATGATGGCAAAAATTGTTACTAAATTTTGATAAGCTCAAACTAACCCAAACACTACGCAACATAATGATCATAAGTTTGCCAAAGCCCGTATGGTTATTCAGAATCAAACGATTGGTACGATGGTGCTGAAAATATGCTGAAAGATTCGTAGCTAACATCATTGATACTGTTAGTTTTGGCCTTAGACTTCAGCTTCTTCAAAGTTGAACTTAATTTATTTACGCTGCTTGTGATTGTATATCTTAACCAAATGCTTACTGTTTATACTAATACAGTTTAAATATTACCCAACTTTTATCTTTTGTTGTAGACCCCATAACATTTTTTAAGACCATGCACTCAAAGATGCTGAATAGAAGCACAAAAAAGAATTTGACCACTACAAAACTTTGAATCATGCTGAGACCTTCAGCCTGCAAGCAGGCGCACTCACCACTACATTACAAGCGTCACTGGGTGCTCTCGACACTACACCTTACCCACTTCTCAAGAACCCAGCTGCCTTTTTTATACTACTTCTTCAGGCTTCCCTGGCCACTCAACTTTTCTTGGAGTACTACTACACTTTACTAACTGCTGGAATTAGTTATAAAATTTCCCCCTCCCGTATTTGGGTTACTATCACAGACCTCGGACTTGCACACAGGTGTGCTAACCATTACACACCACAACTGCTTGGTTATCGCTACACTACAGAGCAAGAATGTAATGACACACACTATGGTCTTAGCAGGTTCTGCTAATATTGAGAAAAGTTAACTAAATTTACAGTCGTAGAAAAATTCTGCAAATGTTTATTTTCATGTTTTTTTTCTTATTTTAATCTTTAGAAGTTATTTTTTGTTGCATTCCTTATATTCAACTATCATATACAATAAAATCCACATTACTATACTCTCATACTGGTTAGAAGTTATGACAAGTTAGTTCAGAGTGATCAGTAATAATTTTTGCAGAAGCTTATTTCCAATGAAAATTAGAGCAGCATGGAACATTTATAAGTTCAGCTTTGAATATAACTTAGTTCAGCATTGAGCATATCTAAGATCATCATTGAACAGAAATAAGATCATCATTAAACATATATAATATCACTATTGAGCATAAATAAGATCACCATTGAATATATATAAGCTCACCATTGAACAGATATAATATCACTATTGAAAATAAATAAGATCACTATTTAACATATATAATATCACTATTGAATATATATAAGCTCACCATTGAACATATATAATATCACTATTGAAAATAAATAAGATCACTATTAAACATATATAATATCACTATTGAGCATAAATAAGATCACCATTGAACATATATAAGATCACCATTGAACATAATTTGGCTCATTGTGATAAATACAAAGAATCAACTTCACAACTCTTTATATCAACATTGATCTAACATACTATTCACTGTGAACAGTACCTGACACTAATTTCTATTCACTGCTGGTCAATTTAGGGATCCAAAAAACGAGAGGTTTTAGTTGTCAGCTTATGTTCACTCTAACACTAATATTTCTCTGTGTGTATATATATATATATATATATATATATATATATATATATATATATATATATATATATATATATATATATATGTATGTATATATATATACATACATATATATATATATACATATATATATATATATATATATACATATATATATATATATATATACATATATATATACATATATATATATACATATATGAATATATATATATATATATATATATATATATATATATATATATATATATATATATATATATATATATATATATATATATATATATATGTATATATATATACATACATATATATATATATATACATATATATATATATATATATATATATATATACATATATATATACATATATATATATACATATATGAATATATATATATATATATATATATATATATATATATATATATATGTAACAAGTTTATATACCAGTTACAAGTTCCTAGTTGATTTTGTTTGTTTATAGGCATACCACCTTAAAACAGCATGTAAATCGAACGTAATCTATAAACAAATATTTAGTACTGCATAAGTGAAGAGGGCCAGAGACTCTTTAATAAACACACAGCTGTGTTGTTAAAACAAACATTCTCATAAGTGACTTGTAAAGGTAGCCTAGCAGCAAACACTTTGTTAGGAGAGAAATAATAGCTGCTATAAAGATTTGAATCAAAGGAAAAATTGACAACAATGTTTAAGTCACAGTTTAACAGCAGTTGTGTTTATAACAGACAAATTCTCACAATGCCCATATGCAGCTGTGTTTTTAAAACAAATATTCTCACAGATGACTTGTAAAGGTAGCCTAGCAGCAAACACTCTGTTAGGAGAGAAATAATAGCCGGTCTAAAGATTTAAATCAAGCTAAAAATAGGCTTCAATGTCTAACTCATGACACAAAGTAAACCCATTGAATTATATAATGTCACATAATGCATTTTATTGTGCCTGAATTGACTAGATGTTTTGTGTTACTATACAATGAATAGAAATTACACTCATAGCTTGCTAACTGATTTGTTATACTCGAATATGTAAAGCTTTCTCTTTAACTCAACATTCAATCTTGTAGAATGTTTGCTCTGTGATTCCTCTGATAGTTTCTCTACAGAAAAGATGAATTCCATAACTTCAAGTTACTTTCACCACTGAGTCTCAGTTTCAGGTAAGTTTCTCTAACTTTACTATCTGTATAGTTGTGTATATACTTGTATAGTTGTGTGTATACTTGTATAGTTGTGTATATACTTGTATAGTTGTGTATATACTTGTATAATTATTTATATACTTGTATTGTTGTGTATATACTTGTATAGTTGTGTATATACTTGTATAGTTGTGTATATTATACTTGCATAATTGTGTATATACTTGTATAGTTGTGTATATACTTGTGTAGTTGTGTATATACTTGTATAGTTGTGTATATACTTGTATAATTATTTATATACTTGTATTGTTGTGTATATACTTGTATAGTTGTGCATATATACTTGTATAGTTGTGCATATACTTGTATAGCTGCGTATATACTTGTAAAATTGATAGATTATGTATGTAACAATCGAACAGGCACAGCGTATATTAAATTTACATTGCGTACCCAAGGCCAGCTTTTTTTACAGTGTATGTTGTCATGGAGATGATGACGTCAATAAGCACATGTTTTATATTCATAGACTATTGTTAACATGTTGTATAAACAATGAGCCACAACACTAATAGCTGTTACTATGCAACTATACAGCTCATGTTGTGGTAACATACATGAATGGTTTATTTGAAACTGTTAATTTTCAATCGTAATCCGAAAGCATAGTTGATTATGATTTTAGAAAACTGAGCCTATAATTATTAAGTTTCTATACATACATAGGCATGTGTGTATAGAAACTGAGAAAGCTTTTCAATAACTAGCAAACAATATAGATAAACAAACACTCTTTAAACAGAACTGTTTCAAAGTGTTTATATTGGCAAATTAATATACATGCTTATTATTTTCGTTGCCAGGATCCTTTTCTGAATGATTCAGATAAATTAACCGGTAACCCTTCTTTGCACACTACCCGTTGTACTCAATGGAGAAGTAATATTATACTCAGCCACACAGAATATAGAGAACATAGAGCTAGTGATGGACAAGGTTGAGGTAAGTAGAGTAACAATTTATATTTTATGAAAACTTGACTACTCAATTAATACTAATACAATAGACTATATACTATACCAACTTATAGACTCTGCTTTTAGTCTTTCCATTACTGTACCTATACCACGTTATAGTGAGCTGTTTTAAATTGTGTAGATTGAGAATAAAGCAATAATGATATACAGAAGTTGACCAACATTTTCCTAATCCACTCACATCTGCTTTATTGAAATGGTATAGAGTATAGACTATTCATTGAAAAAGAAATGTATGTCTTTTAGGTAATAAAAATAAGAGTGTGTAAAGCATTTATTTATATTAGCTAGTTCTTGATGAATTAGAACTTTTACCAAAATATTTTGTGTGACACAAACCAGACAGGTCACTTCCCTATTTACTAAATAGTAATTCCAAATCAAACACAGAAACTGCTTTCTATTCCCTTCAACATAGTTTTTCTAAGCTATATCTATATAGCCGGTGTATAGAATATATTATTATAGGGATCACAACTAATTTTTTAAGTTAGAGTAACAATTCAACGTTGTTATATATACTTGTATATTTATTATGTTCTGTATATATCAAAGAAACAGGCACTAGATATTACATTCTCACGTGTGTTATTATAATATGTACTCAAGGCCAGTTGTTTTACAGTAGAGAGGTTTATATGTTGTCATGGAGATAATGACATCACTAAGCACATGTTTTTTATTCGTAGACTATTGTTAACATGTTGTTTAAACAGAGAACTATAACACTCATAGCTGTCGCTATGCAACTATACAGCTCATGTTGTGGTAACATACATGAATGGTATATTTTTGCAGGCAGTTATAATTTTCAATTGCACTCTGAAAGCATTTGATTATGGTTTTAGAAAACTGCATGAGCATATAATAATAAAGTTTTTATACATAAATAAGCATGTGTGTATAGAAACTGAGAAAGCTTTTCAATAATAGGCAAACAATAATAGGGGAAGCCGGGGTAATTTGAGCCATGGGGTAATTTGAGCCAGGGCATATTTTAGAAAAACTGTTCAACATAGAGAGTTGTCTTTTTATGTGCACATGTACACTCACAAATGTGGCATATTTTTTCCTGTTCATCATTTCCAAGCTGCATGGTAAGTAAAATATTTCACATTTACCTGTTTGTTCAACAAAACGTAAATTTGATAGTCTTCATGTCATGTTATATTGCTTTACCCCCAATTGAGAAAACCTCGTCAAAGTTTTTGCATTTCTTTAGGATCGTGCTAGCTACAGTTGCATGTTAAAAAGGAAAGCCTACGTTTAATTTTTACTCCAGCATTAACATTTTTCTTCAGAATGACACCTTGGGGTAATTTGAGCCATTCAGTTTGGGGCAAACTGAGCCACAACTCAAATTACCCCATGAGTAAGTTGTTACAGCATAAATAGTTTTTGTAGGTAAAACCAGTTCTGTAGCTATAACAAAACAGTTTACTACAGTCAGTGCGCATGTATAATGTTGTTGCACGTTTGCTATCTTACCCGTTTTGTGTTGTAGCTGATACATATACAAATTACAAACTGCCACGCAAGTACACACTCAAAACCAATCTATTAGCTTACTTACAGAAGATAAATTAAAGAAAGCTGCTCATATGATAGTTGGGGAAAAGAGCAGTATAAAACATACAGCAGAAAATTTTGGAGTGAACAGAATGACTCTGAAGAGTTATTCTGATAAGCGGAAGTTAGGATATGAAATCACCAGTGCTGCAAAAAGAGTGTTCACTATTGAAGAAGAGAAACTAGTGGTCGACCACATATCAGAGTTTTAGATGCAAAGAAGCGACAAAGTTGTAAAACTTCAAAAAGGCTCCTGTTAGAAAGAATCTTAGTTGTTTTACTAAAGAGTAGACTTTGGGCTGGGCTTCGTTGGCTGTTGTGAAAATTTGTCACATAGTGACGCTAAATTATCGTTGCATTTGCAACATATGATATATGTTAACCTGTGAAGTAAATGCAATACTACTATTTTCAATAAAAACATTGATTAAAACATAACTGTGTGTGTTAAGTTGACTATCCGCACCAAAATAGCCCACGGCTCAAATTACCCCCAATAGGGGGTAATTTGAGCCGCACAATATGACGTTATTATTATGGGTCTAAAATTTTTTGTGAGCTGTAAACCAAAAATTTTTTAAGTGTTTACAATAGCAAACATGTACATTTGTATGTGTAACCAATGTCAGTGCTCAATTCACAGTATTTCGTTTGATACCTGGGAAAAGGTAAAAATCGGCTCAAATTACCCCGGCTTCCCCTATAGGTAAACAAACACTCTTTGGACAGAACTATTTCAAAGTGTTTATATTAACAAATAATTATTATTTTCTCTGCCAGGATCTTGTCTGAAACATTTAAATAAATTAACCGGCAACCCCTCCTTTCATACTGGCCATAGTACTCTATGGAGAAGTGATATTATACTCAGAATAGAGAACATATAACTTGTGATAGACAGGGTTGAGGTAAATAGATTCATTATTAACAATTGTTTATATCTAATTGATATTTAACTATCAAATAACTATAGATACTAATACAATTGACTACACCAGCAACTATATATAGACTGTACTTTTAGTCTTTCTATTACTGTACCTACCACATTACAGTGGGCTGTTTTAACTTGTGTAGATTGAGGCTAATTAGTAATAATATACAGAAGTTGACCAACATTTTCCTAATCTGCTCACATCTGCTTTAGTGAAATGATATAGACTATGCATTGAAAAAGAAATGTATGTGTTTTAGGTAATAAAAATAAGAGTGTGTAAAGCATTTATCTATACTAATTGTTTCCTGATGAATTAGAGATTCTAACAAAATATCTTGTTTGACACGTAATTTGGAGAGATCACATTCCTATTTATTAAATAATAAATCCCAATTAATCACTTTATTCCCTTAAACCTCTTTTTTCTGAGCTATATGTCTATAGCTAGTGTATAGAATATATTATACGGATCATAATTAATTTTCTAAGTTTAAATACGTTTTAGATTTGGTTAGAGTGACAGATACAAGGACTGCAGTACACCCCCCCCCCCCCAACCACTAACGGTGGTTGTTTTAAAGCTATACCAGAGTTTTTCCAGGTACTTCCCAGTAAAGAATTTGAAAATAATAATTGTAGTGATTATATATTGTTCCTTTATAGTACATTTACTATTAATTCAGTATTTATATATACTGTAAAACTTTTCTTACAAACTGGTATTCATGGTTATTGTGTCTAAAAGTCACCCTTGTCAACTATTTATTCAAAAGTCAAAATAATCAAACGCATATAAGGCTGATGCAAGTTTATAGTCGCCATCTCTGTGAGAAACCCTTATTGAAAAGTTATTGTGTTCAATCAGGCTAAAGACTTATTCAGATATAGCATATGAGCAGTTATGACTGAATTCTCTCTCTAACATCACCAATGGCCTTTACTGGAGTTTCAACCCATGATTTAAGTTGCCTTTATACCTTCACGATTTTCGGTCAGAAATTCAATTTGGCCCGGGTTAAAATTTCTCCGAGTTGCATTGCGTTGTAAAAGCCACACGTAAAAATTGTTGTACTGTGATAACTTAATCAGCCGTTTTCAGAAAAGGAGTAATAACTCCTTGTATACATCGTCATTTAGTTATGACTTTGGCAATTAGACAACGTAGGCTACTTATACGGTAATAATTATATAGCCTACGCTTTCTCAATTATCGCTTTTACGCTGTCCACTTCACTAATTCACGACGTTTACAAAGGGCATCAAATAGCTATTATGCGAGTCAAATTTCAATTTCAGAAAGTGAGCAACCGCATCAATATGATTTCAACAAGTTTCAGTTTTATTATAAAGGGGTACCCGGACAAGCATTATTAACTTAATCTCGGTACTTTACTATAAGTAACTTTACTATAAGCCAAAAAATTTAACCCCTAAACCACGGCTGTGCCCTCTAAATTGATCAAACCTATATATAATAGTATTTAGCACTATATACATCCTACTGCTACATGAAAACTTACAGTTACTATAAATTAAGCAAAAGCATGTTTAATTCAACAGAACCAAATGAGTTTCATCACATGGAGGACTACAAAGACATATCAAAGTTAGAAGAACTGACCATAAAATACCAAAAGAAGGCTGAATCCAGTAGAAACTGGGTGCATCATCTGCAGGTAGTTTGTTACTATTTTAGTTGAACAGTTGTTTAGGTATAATAAAAATGATATGACATAGAAATTTCATAGATAGTTGAAAACTAAATACAGAGAAGCGTGTATTTTGTTGAAGTTGAAAAGAAGTTGAAAACAAAGACATGTACATTTTTTAATGAGTTTATAGGAAATAAATTTTAATTTTTTGAATGACGGCTGCATTTTGCTCAACTTAGAAAAACTGGATTGTCTTTTTTCTCTAGGCTCATGGACTAGCTAACAGATGTCTGGCTCTAGAGTTCAGTGAAGAAAGACAGAGGAGAGTCTACCAGATAGAAGACTGTTGGTATGAAGGAAGACATCCACTCAGCTATGAGGAACATCAGGAAATGACAAAGAAACATCTCAAGTTACTGGAGGACTATAGAAATGAGACAACCACCGACTTCAGCTCTCTTGACACAAGTAACTTGAAACTTGATAATTTTCCTTCAGCTAGTCAGCTCACTGAGTTTAGTAACTCTGTATTTAAGCTAAGTCAAAAGTGCAGTGATAACTTTATATCAACCTGTAGTAAGTTCATACAGTCCAGTGTTGATACCTTGAGTACATCAGGTCTAAATATTCCTTGTTCATTTGCTGTGATTGGTCTTGGTTCTGTTGCTCGTGGTACAGCCACTCCATATTCTGACTTAGAGTATGCCTTTGTCGTTGAGTCAGACTCTCATATTGACTACTTTACTAAACTAGCAGTTGATAGCTACTTTAGAATTGGTAATATGGGAGAGTCACCATTGAAAGGTTTTAATATTCCTGAAATAGACAAATCATACACAGATAGTGCTACTGTAGGGTTTCGTATTGATGGAATATCCAAGAATGCTGGAAATATTCCAACAGGGAAAGGAGATAGGAGCAGGGGTTTGATATTGACTGTAGAACAGTTGACTGAACTATACTCCGAGACACTGACTTCACCAGCTGGTGATATAGCAGATATAGCTGATATGTTATCTTCTATTGTCATGATCTGTGCATATAATGAAAATGGTGAAATACTGTTTGACAAGACTCTTAAAAACTTTCAAACTATTTTAGTTGAAAATATGAACAATTTAGTTGTAATACAAAAACGTTTGAAGTTATTGAAAACAGATGTGAAATCATACAGTTTTTTACCCACTTTCAAATCATTTGGACCCCCTGACAACACAAAGCTCAAAGTTAAAAGTGATATATTTCGATATCCAACACTGTTAGTTGACCACCTGAGACTGTTGATAGCTTCAGATAAAATGACTCCTTGGTCTATAACATGCCATTTAAAAGAGCAGAACATTGTGACTGACAAACAGCTGCTTAGAATAAATTTGATAACAGCTCTGGCCATATACATCAGAACAACTGCGTACCTACAATCAGAAACTCAAAAAGATCATCTCTCTTTATATCCTCCAACTGAATGCCACACCAAAGGAATTTATCATTTATCTAGAGACATGTTTGTTCTATTAGCATTTCTGATTGTTCCTGTAAAGATATTTATTCAGAGAAACTTAGATAATGTTGATTGTCAGAATGAATGTAGAAGCCTGACTGTTTTGAGAAAACTCCTGAACCAGGTTGGTTTAGATAACTCAGGTTTTACTTTAAAAATGGAGGTTGAATTTTTTTGTGGAGATTTTGAGCAATCTATACAAACTGTTAAAGCAAATTGTGGTGCAGACATCTTTGATAAAAATCCTAATGACTTTAGTAAAACTATCCGTAGTTCAAGTGATTCAGATCCCTCAGTTACATCTGAATATTGTAAACAGGAAGTTAATGGTGTTTCTGCTGCTTCATCCAAATACATTGAAATGGCTGCATACTTATTGTACTCCTCTAGAAAGTATTATAGCTGTCTTAAGTATTTTACTTGGTTAGCAGAAAACCGTGTAGATTCTGCCTCTGATAAGTTGAAATGGAAAGTGCTTGCAGCTGACTCAGCCAATCAGCTTCACAAATACCATGAGGTCTTTTCTTTGATTGGTGAAGTTTTGTCTACCATCAGATCAAGTTACAAATTAAAGAATAATCAAACTCTGTACAGATTTGTGAGAGAACAGGCTAAACACACTCAGCATTCGGCTAAAGACAGAGAGTTGTTTGAAATTGTTGCACAAGCTTTAAGAGTGACTAGCAAAGCTTATGAGAATGTGAAACATTATGTGCAAGCTAAAGAGTTGGCGAATGCAGCGCTCTCACTTTTTGATAGCCTATATTCCCAAAGATCAGGGCAACAATTTGGCAGTCATTATATAGACTTGATAGTTTCTTTTGCTTTGTTACACTCAAAAAGAGGTGGGCATGATAAAGGTGTTGAATATTTGACTTATCACTTGGATGAATTGAAAGAAGTTCACACTGACCAGACTAACCACCCAGACATTGCCCTTCTACTGACTGGTTTAGGTCAACTCTATGAAAAAGCTGCAAAATATGACATCTCCTTAGATTTCTATAACAGAGCTTTAGCTATGACGAAAATTTTGTACAGTTCAAATCATGTTGATATTGCTCAGTGTTATCAGAGAATTGCAGCTGTACAGGCAAAAATAGGTGATTATAGTTCATCGTTTAAAAATTATCAAAATGTAGAAAGTGTGTTCGATAAGTTAAAAGTTAATGGGCATGAAAAGGCTTTTCTATCGGTAGAAATTGGTCTTCTTCATTGCTGTAAAGGTGAATATGACTCAGCTCTGTCATATCTTGATTCAGCTCTCAGTATGATAGAGTCTAAAGTAGAGACCACCCACATAGATTTGGCAGATATAAACTCTGCATATGGTAAAGTATATAGTGAAATGGGGCAGACAAAACTTGCATTAGAACATCACACAAAGTCTCTAGAAATAACCATAAAAGTTATGAGCAGTATTGATGGTATTCCATTGTTTTCTCAACTGCATGGTGAGATGGGAAAGTTGTCTGTAGAACTGAGTGCAGAGGCTATGATGTTGAATATTGAGAGAGCTAGTAGAGAGGTGAAGAGTGTTAGTCCTGATATAGCTTCTTGTTACATGAGAGTTGGTAATGTCTATGAAGATATGTGTCTATATGAGCAGTCTTTACTGTATCTAAATAAGGCATGTGAGATGTTCAGAGATGTCCGTGGTAGTAATGCAGTGCATGCAGACATTGCTAGTAGTTATAACAATATTGGTGGTGTGCATAGTAACATGGGTGAATATAGCAAGGCACTAGAGTACTATATGAAGAGTCTAGAGATGGAGCTAGCTGTCTATGGCAGTGATGCAGTGCATGCAGACATTGCTAGTAGTTATACCAATATTGGTGTTGTGTGTAGTAACATGGGTGAATATAGCAAGGCACTAGAGTACTATAGGAAGGGTCTAGAGATGAAGCTAGTTGTCTATGGCAGTGATGCAGTACATGCAGACATTGCTAGTAGTTATAGCAATATTGGTGGTGTGTATAGTGACATGGGTGAATATAGCAAGGCACTAGAGTACTATAGAAAGGGTCTAGAGATGGAGCTAGTTGTCTATGGCAGTGATGCAGTACATGCAGACATTGCTAGTAGTTATAACAATATTGGTAGTGTGTATAGTAACATGGGTGAATATAGCAAGGCACTAGAGTACTATAGGAAGGGTCTAGAGATAGAGCTAGCTGTCTATGGCAGTGATGCAGTGCATGTACACATTGCTAGCAGTTATAACAATATTGGTAATGTGTATAGTGACATGGGTGAATATAGCAAAGCACTAGAGTACTATAGGAAGGGTCTAGAGATGAGACAAGCTGTCTATGGCAGTGATGCAGTGCATGCAGACATTGCTGGTAGTTATACCAATATTGGTAATGTGTATAGTAACATGGGTGAATATAGCAAGGCACTAGAGTACTATAGGAAGGGTCTAGAGATGCAGCTAGCTGTCTATGGCAGTGATGCAGTGCATGCACACATTGCTATTAGTTATACTAGTATTGGTAGTGTGTATAGTAACATGGGTGAATATAGCAAGGCACTAGAGTACTATAGGAAGGGTCTAGAAATGGTGCTAGATGTCTATGGCAGTGATGCAGTGCATGCAGACATTGCTAGTAGTTATCACAATATTGGTATTGTGTATAGTGACATGGGTGAGTATAGCAAGGCACTAGAGTACTATAGGAAGAGTCTAGAGATGCAGCTAGCTGTCTATGGCAGTGATGCAGTGCATGCAGACATTGCTATTAGTTATACTAGTATTGGTAGTGTGTATAGTAACATGGGTGAATATAGCAAGGCACTAGAGTATTATGGAAAGGGTCTAGAAATGGAGCTAGATGTCTATGGCAGTGATGCAGTGCATGCACACATTGCTATTAGTTATAACAATATTGGTAGTGTGTATAGTAACATGGGTGAATATAGCAAGGCACTAGAGTACTATAGGAAGGGTCTAGAAATGGTGCTAGATGTCTATGGCAGTGATGCAGTGCATGCAGACATTGCTAGTAGTTATCACAATATTGGTATTGTGTATAGTGACATGGGTGAGTATAGCAAGGCACTAGAGTACTATAGGAAGAGTCTAGAGATGCAGCTAGCTGTCTATGGCAGTGATGCAGTGCATGCAGACATTGCTAGTAGTTATAACAATATTGGTAGTGTGTATAATGACATGGGTGAGTATAGCAAGGCACTAGAGTACTATAGGAAGGGTCTAGAGATGAAGCTAGCTGTCTATGGCAGTGATGCAGTGCATGCACACATTTCTAGTAGTTATACCAATATTGGTAATGTGTATAGTAACATGGGTGAATATAGCAAGGCACTAGAGTACTATAGGAAGGGTCTAGAGATGAGACAAGCTGTCTATGGCAGTGATGCAGTGCATGCAGTCATTGCTGGTAGTTATAACAATATTGGTAGTGTGTATAGTAACATGGGTGAATATAGCAAGGCACTAGAGTACTATAGGAAGGGTCTAGAAATGGTGCTAGATGTCTATGGCAGTGATGTAGTGCATGCACACATTGCTAATAGTTATTGTAACATAGCCTTAGTTCATTACAAACTCTCAGCCTACACCTCATCCCTCCTCTACTATACCAAAAGTATAGACATGTATAAAGCAGTCTATGGTGAAGGAACCAACCATAATCACATTGATGAAAGTTATAGAGGTATTGCTGATGTGTACACAGATACAGGTGAATATACAAAGTCACTACATTATCTCACCTTGTCTCTAGACATGACTAAAGCTATACATGGTGACAATACCACTCACATAGATATAGCAGACACCTACCATAAACTGGGCAGACTGTATCATAACACAGGTCAATATACACACTCAGTACACTGCTATAACATGGCCCTGGTACAGAGTGATAGGTGTAATACTGCTCATCTCCCTCTATATACAGCTGTGTTAGTCAGTCTCTCTCAGACTCTAATCCCATCCTCAGACTACAAACACGCTAAGGGTCTCCTACTACTCGCTCTCAAACATTCACCTACTAACTACTGTAAGGATACTCGGGCTAATATCTGTCAACTCTTAGGACAGTGTTTTCTCCACTTACATCAGTACAGGAAGTGTTGGAAATATTTATATTTAGCTCTCTGTTACTATGAGTCACTTCCTTCCTCCAACTGCAAGATGAAATCTCTAGCTCAGGTTCATTTGTACATCTCCTACTTGGTCTTACATCTGGGTCATGTTTCACAGGCTATAGAATACTCTGAGTTAGCCTTAGTTCTTGTAGAAAGTGTTCTAGTTGACAGAGATAACGTAACTCCTGAACTTACTAGACTGTATACAGACATTACACACATGATTCTTGGTTTATTTTCAACTCTTACTCTGTATGTAGATATATAGATATACAGTGCTTCTAGTACTTAGTATTCTATATTCTCAGTTAAACAGTCTGTATGTTTAAATAACTTTTTCACTTGTATTTCTCATACTTTCTTCCTTATAGTTGGATCTTTGTTTGCGTTGAAATATACATCTTATATGACAATAGTTTCACTATTATATAGCAGCTTTGCTAGTTACTTTCATATGCGCTATATATTTTCTTACAGCCGCTTTCTAATTTTAAACCTTTATTGCTATAGTGTGTTGTTTCTGTTTTTCCGTTGCATCCTAAAACTATTTTAGTCTCTATATAAAATGATGTTTTTCATTTTATTATATGTGCTCATTATTATGCAAGTTATTATATATAGTGTAAATACTTCTGCTTTCTTTGCAACATTTACGTATGAAATATTCAAATATAGTTTCTGTACAAAGACATGTGATACTGGAGATTTAATGCACACGCAGCATCTATGTTTACTCGTAGTCATGGTTACCAAACTATATCAATTACTTGGTACATACATAAAAGTTTAGGCAATTTATTCAAGACATTCTAATCATATATCATAGACCGTTGAGAGGCACACATGCAGTCTATAGAAATTTAAACTCTATCATAAGTCCTTCAAAGGTTGCACTACTTTGTATTGCCTTGTGATTATATATATACCAGCATCTCTGTGGATCTGTGTATTAGTGTTTTATAGAAAATGCAAAAATTGTTATTTTTAACTTACTATGGTAAAGAAAACAAAGATTTAGTATAAGAGTCTTTCTCCCAGTAATACGTATGGGGCCTAAATTTATTTGGGTAGTTGCAGCAGGCAGTGGCGTTATGTCATTGTTTGTAACCATTGGTAATATAATGCTATGGCAGCTCTTAAACTAAATATAAGTATCAAAAAATGTTTTTATATGTGAGAGTTGTCTCCTCAAATTCGAAGGAGTTTCTCTCTGCATATGAAAACTATCTCCAGGTTGAAATATCTAGGAGTTGTCTTCTCAAAACTGTTTTTATTTTTGCTTGGTAAGAGTTGTCTCCCCAAAGCTACGCAAACATAAGCATGCACTTAGGATGGGATTATTCGAAATCAAGTACCATTTTGCTACAGAACCTTATATAAATCCAAAATATGAGATAATCTGACCAGTAATTATAATTTTATGTAAACAAATGATGAACACTGTATAAACATGTCTATATAATGCATTTCAGTTTTACATGCAATGCTACGCAGCGTATTTATATATTACATGTCTGACACAAATTATAACCTATATATAATATAATTATTATATGTTTCAGTTCATTACTATAGTCTATAATAGCATGTATAATATTGAAGAATTTACTTTCATATTGTGTTTATTTGACTCAAACTAATTATTCTTCAGCTATCTTACCTGGAAACCTATAATACAATATTCATTATATCGCTCCACCAGCTTAATCAAATTATTATATTCTATATATAATTTATTATAGTAATTGCTGCTTATGTTTATTCATTATTACACAGACTTTACATATAGTTACAAGCACATACATCACAGAACTATGCATCAAGTGTTTATATAGGAAGCAGTAAATCTAACTTACATGCAGTATATACACGTCGACAGCCATAACACCGTTGAACCAACAAAAATCCCAACAAAAGTGACTAAACTCATATCTACAAGTAATATGTAATCCCAATTTTATGCGCGCGTGCGTGCGTGCAAGTGTGTGTGTGTGTGTGTGTGTGTGTGTGTGTGTGTGTGAGTGCGTGCAAGTGTGTGTGTGTGTGTGTGTGTGTGTGTGTGTGTGTGTGTGTGTGTGTGTGTGTGTGTGTGTGTGTGTGTGTGTGTGTGTGTGTGTGTGTGTGTGTGTGTGTGTGTGTGTGTGTGTGTGTGTGTGTGTGTGTGTGTGTGTGTGTGTGTGTGTGTGTGTGTGTGTGTGTGTGTGTGTGTGTGTGTGTGTGTGTGTGTGTGTGTGTGTGTGTGTGTGTGTGTGTGTGTGTGTGTGTGTGTGTGTGTGTGTGTGTGTGTGTGTGTGTGTGTGTGTGTGTGTGTGTGTGTGTGTGTGTGTGTGTGTGTGTGTGTGTGTGTGTGTGTGTGTGTGTGTGTGTGTGTGTGTGTGTGTGTGTGTGTGTGTGTGTGTGTGTGTGTGTGTGTGTGTGTGTGTGTGTGTGTGTGTGTGTGTGTGTGTGTGTGTGTGTGTGTGTGTGTGTGTGTGTGTGTGTGTGTGTGTGTGTGTGTGTGTGTGTGTGTGTGTGTGTGTGTGTGTGTGTGTGTGTGTGTGTGTGTGTGTGTGTGTGTGTGTGTGTGTGTGTGTGTGTGTGTGTGTGTGTGTGTGTGTGTGTGTGTGTGTGTGTGTGTGTGTGTGTGTGTGTGTGTGTGTGTGTGTGTGTGTGTGTGTGTGTGTGTGTGTGTGTGTGTGTGTGTGTGTGTGTGTGTGTGTGTGTGTGTGTGTGTGTGTGTGTGTGTGTGTGTGTGTGTGTGTGTGTGTGTGTGTGTGTGTGTGTGTGTGTGTGTGTGTGTGTGTGTGTGTGTGTGTGTGTGTGTGTGTGTGTGTGTGTGTGTGTGTGTGTGTGTGTGTGTGTGTGTGTGTGTGTGTGTGTGTGTGTGTGTGTGTGTGTGTGTGTGTGTGTGTGTGTGTGTGTGTGTGTGTGTGTGTGTGTGTGTGTGTGTGTGTGTGTGTGTGTGTGTGTGTGTGTGTGTGTGTGTGTGTGTGTGTGTGTGTGTGTGTGTGTGTGTGTGTGTGTGTGTGTGTGTGTGTGTGTGTGTGTATGCGTGCGTCAGACATATATGAAGTTGTCACTAGAGCAAATTGAAACTCTTCAATGATATGCCTGTAGCATATTATATACTAAGAAAGTCATGTAAAGCTTTCTTATATGCCAGACAGTTCCACTTGCGTGGTTTTCACAGGAGTGGGGAGTTTGGTTTAAAACATTTATTTAATCAATTTTTTCGCTTCAATGGCTGCTAAAAGTAATTTTAGTGTTTTTTAAAAAATTTTATAATTTTTGTACCAGTCAGTAGAAAACATAACATATGTATAATTTTAATATAATATATACCATAATACTAGAATTTTATGTATATTGTCATTTAATTTATGGTATGGCTTATATACAATATTACAGAGAAGGCAAACTTGTAGTTTATAATATAATATAGCTCACACATCACACACACAACATGCAAAACAAAGTATTTCTAATAATAATAATATTATTATACAAGTCATTTCGCGTGGTCAGGCGCCTAGCTTCACAATTGGGAGTTGTCCTATTTCTTTAGATAAAATTTGTAGTCTTTCACAAGTCTATCCAACGGACACAATTATATTTTATAACCACGTTAGTGACACTCGGCGCAAGGCCGCGTTCAACATTTTTCATCAATGGAAAGATGCAGGGCAAGGTGGGCGGAGCTGTGACTGGCGGTCTTATTGATGTTGGGCATGTGCAGACAGGGAGAGCGGTAGTGTTGGCCACCAGTATTCAGTTGGTAAAGACGTGTATTGTGCAGCACTGGCCAACAACTCATCACTATTCACCCGAAAACAGTGTTAGCTTCTGTGTTAAAGTCAATTCTACATTCTGGATAAGACAAAAGGTAAGCATACTAATCGTCGATTGTACCATTGCGTTGTTTTATCAATATCATATTGATATGGGTTATATTTATAATTAATATAAATATTAGACCAACTAAACAAGTAACACTAGCAGTAACTCAAACTGTAAGACTAAATACTTGTAGTTGTAGTCTTGTTCATAAAAACTGAAGTTATAGACTTGTATTTGTGCTGCTAGTACTGCTTTTAGTTCTGGTTTTAAGTTTTGATTTTACTTAATTTAAATTTTTAGTTAAATTTAAAATTAATGGGTATTTAAATTTTTTAGTCAAGTCTTTTTATCTTGAAACAAATCTAGGTAAGCACTATCACTATGAGTGAGTATGAGTATGACATTGACAGATTATGTACTATTTGTTAGGAACTTGAAGCTTATTTACTAAAACAAGTCTAAACTTTTGATTGCATCAAATCGAAGTCAATGTTTGCTTTACTCCTGAATTCATGATTTCCAACATTGAGGTTGACTTCAAAATCATTGACAAGATTTTTTAGTAGTTCTATTTTATTTATTCTATTGTAGCTGTGCTTTACATTCAATTACAATAACATTTTTCATTAATTTTAAAAGAACTCAAACAAGCTTAACATGAAATATGCTTCTTCATCCTGTACAGTTTTTTTTAAATTTATAGTGTAGTTAGTTGTGCGTGAACTTGATAACAGTTTGAACCCTGAGGAAAAAACAGAATGGCGTATTGGACCAAATGAATGTTGGGATTTGGTGCTTAAAAATAAATGTGCTATACATGTGTACATGAACTAATTCAGATGTATTTACTCACACAATCACAGTTATTCTAATCGCATTCATAAACATTTAATTGTTTTAATTTTGATAAATTCCATATGAACTCATCTTCAATTTGAATAGATAACTTATAATTAATTTTATGTTCAGGTTTATGAAAAGTGTAATTCTTATTCCATTAGTAACTGCTAACAAAATACCATGTCCATGTAGTAATTTTAAATTTCAATCTGATTTCTGAGTTTATATTTAAAAATAGAATTTCTTAAACCTTTCAACTTTTCACACGGTTCTCCCATTAGCCAAATTTCTGATTGAAATGGTGTTCATTACACTGTTTTGTAAACTCTGATTTCACATTACTAAAGTTGATTGAATATATTTCATACACCAGATATCTTGAGCTATTTTCATCTCTCTGGCACTTCATGATACATACTTTTAATACACTTGAAAAGGTTAATGGAAAATTGCACGGAATGACCTTAGATTTTATTTAATTATATTTACAGGCTAATAAAAAGTGGGAGGTTTCATTTTCTTTGTTACTGAGTGGCTAATTTGTAGCTAATAATTAGGATTTCTGTGACAACTCAAATTTCTAACAATTTATAACCACCATAACAATGTCCCTGAAAATTCCTGCTTTTATAACCAGTTATATCCACCACTGGGTACGAACCCTCCACCACTGGGGTACAAACCCTCCACCACTGGGGTACAAACCCTCCACCACTGGGGTACAAACCCTCCACTCCTGGGACACGAACCCTCCACTCCTGGGGTACGAACCCTCCACTCCTGGGGTACGAACCCTCCACTCCTGGGGTACGAACCCTCCACTCCTGGGACACAAACCCTCGACTACAATAACCAAATGTACTGAATTCCACTTTAATCACAAATGGTATGCCTCTACTGTACACAGTATTGATGGAACGGATAATAATAATAACCTATCTATCAGAATACAGCATGCATTTCACACTGTGAACTGATTTCCAGCACTCAGCTTCCTTTAAGGAAGAGCCAGCTGCACCGTAAAGCAAGAGATCTGCTGCCGCTAGCCGACTGAGTCACAGCTGCCGCGCTGCCATGGAGCTGCTGTGCTGTGAGGGCGGGGAGCAGTTGAAGAGAGCTTTCCTCGACCCAGTCTTCCTCAACGACGACCGGGTTCTGCAGAACCTGCTGAAGATAGAGGAGCACTACACCGTCTCCTCCAAGTACATGGACTTCCAGACAGACATTAAACCCTTCATGAGGAAAGTCGTAACTCAGTGGATGAGAGAGGTGAGTCCAATTTTGGTATTTTTCACTTTTTGTCCGACTTACCTCTGCTGGGGATGGAAGAATTTCTGTTGGCCGGAGTCCACCAATAATTTACATAATGTTGTGCCTTTATTATAATTATGCGAATGTATGATATCACGTAAAGACGGAGGTATGCGTCTACGTCAGCTGTTGCTCTCCCTCAGGTGTGCGAGGAACAGCGGTGCGAAGAAGACGTCCTCAGTCTAGCCGTCAACTTCATGGACCGTTTCCTGTCCACGTATCGCGAACTCAAGAGAGACAAGTTTCAGCTGCTAGCGACGGTGTGCATGTTTCTAGCCTCCAAACTCAAAGAGACTTATCCACTTTCGGCCGAGAAACTCATCATATACACAGATAACAGCATCAGCCTGCAGGAGCTGCTGGTATGTATATCAGTTCTTCTAGAATCTTCTTTTAGTTCTTCTTAGATAATTAAATATGTTTGCATAACATATATGAATAACTATTTAAATTTACTAACATTTAGTGAACAATTAAAGCCTAGTTATTGAGTTACAGAAGTAGTGAAGAAGTATTGTCAATGGCCCCAAGCACAATGGCCCATGTCAGTCTGTCTGTTTGTCTCTAACTGTTTTTCAAGTAGTTTGCCCAGCCGGAAATGGTGGAATGTTTTTCCACCATATTTTATGTATTTTGTGATATTTTTGAAAACACAAAGTGTGGTGTTATTTCAACCACAACAACTGTAAGTATTGTCTCGTAACAAAGAGTTTCTCCTGGTGCAATCATGTAAATTCTTACATTCCCATTATAAAGTGATAAGTTATTGTGAGAGATGACAATGCCTTATTAATATCCAGTTGGGTATTTTTTTTCCAAAGTGAAATCTGAACTGAACTGCACCGAACCAGACGCCTGAGGAATTGCTGAAATATTTCAAGATTATGTAAAATTCTTGACATGATTTTATTTATTGCTTTCATTGAGGTCTAAAGCTGTTTTTTACTCCTTCATATCAGTCCGAATAACTAAGAAATTCAAAAAACAAATTGGTACATAGGTGGGGCGTTTCAAATGGCAGCTAAAATGTCGTGATTTCCAAACTTACTCAGTATTGCACTAACTTATTATGTATAGCAGAGAAATGTTAGTTATATTGCTTTTTCTGCACCAGCTTCTACAGTTACTGTATTCATTTCATTAGCTATTTTAAGCCATTTTTTCATGTCAAAATCAATTGACAGAAAGTCATGCATGCCCTTAGTGTGTGGTTAGACTGAAACTTTCCACCGCAACTTGCTAATGACTGAAGAGCAGTGAATATTCAGATAATAGTAGTACTAACAAATGACAACTCACAGTGACTCTATAGTAACACTAACATGTAGTTAACTTTCACCACCAGCATAGTTACTGGAAGACTGATAACTGACAATGGAATATCAAAGCATATAATATAATAATAGGATATAGAATAATATAATACTTGTAATAGGATACACAATAAATCTGCTAGTCAACAACTTGTGGCAAATCAATAAGGGGTTTGAGGTGGTGAGCCTTCCAAGTTGAGTGCATTTTACCAGCAGTTAATCTCGTGTACCAACTGGAGGGTTTACTCTGACAATGATGTATTAATTTATACAAGTAGCAAATTACTTCACCAACCTTGGCAGGCTCAGCTAATGTCATAGAGAGTTTCATCTGTTCCCAGCTTTGCCATTTTGTTATTAAAGCTACACGTTGCTTGCGTCAACTCTTGCACAACCAGTAGTGTATATAATCACCTTCCAGGTTACCTTAACACACACAGCTATGCAATATCTCCAGGTAAACTAAACACACAGCTATACAATATCTCCAGGTAACCTAAACACACAGCTATACAATATCTCCAGGTAAACTAAACACACAGCTATACAATATCTCCAGGTTACCTAAACACACAGCTATACAATATCTCCAGGTTACCTGTAGTCGAACACCCAGTAAACAGGTTATCCCAGGCTTGAATATATCAGATAGCAATTCTAAAGAATTATTACACCTTTCTCTCTAAATCAAGTGGTGAGATGGTATTCAAACACTTTTAAAAGCTTAGATTGTTAATTTATCTGAAATTACAAGACTCTCTGGAACCTGTTAATGAGAGACCACTCAACTCTGTGCACATGGTCAATACCACAGCAAGCTGTCGCATTCGCACCTCTCTCTGTACCTTCAGCTGTCCAGTAACTTTGGCTACAGCTGCCTTTATCGCCCCTCTTGGTGTCTGGCAGCCCAGACACCAGCTCTTGGGTGTCTCCCAACACATGTGACCAGTTACCAGCATGATAATAGACTGTGATATAATGAGAGCACCTGCCACCACCCCTTCATCGTGGCACAAAGTGGAATATGATGGTTATATCATTACTGAATGTTATATCATTATTGAATACTGGAGGAACTGATGGAATTTACATTATGGTGGCGTAATGTTTACCAGCTATTAATTTATGCATTGACCAATACAGCAAACAAAGAGGAGAACCGTGTGTTTATTCCATTCATTATTCACAATGATATAGACTGAGATAGCATACACAAAGTCATACTCTTATTCCCTCAGTCTAGAATTTAATTCATTATAAAACTATTGTTTTCTCTTCTGTTTTTCCACCTCTGCAGTTGAAATACAAAACAGTAACCAGTTTCACCCAACTGAGCTCTTCCCTTTGTCCTGAATTCACCTGCCTCTGTTGAACCCTGGCTGAGGCCAACCACACTCTGTGCTGGTGAATAATTTGACAGACTGAAGTGTCTCTTCAGTTGTCATTTGCTTATTCAAATTTACTCAAAATATTTCATCAATGTTAATTTGATTTTTATTTATTTGTTGATATTGCATAATAAACTGTGATTTTTACATGTTAAAATCAGTACTTTATAAATGTTGAAATCAACGCTTTACAAACTCGTTGATATCAACAGTTTACACTTGTTGAAGTCAACACTTTACACACATGTTGATATCAACACTTTACACACATGTTGATATCAACACTTTACACACATGTTGATATCAACACTTTACACACATGTTGATATCAACACTTTACACACATGTTGATATCAACACTTTACACACATGTTGCACTCTGGTGTGTTGCAGGACTGGGAGATCCTGGTGCTGTGTAAACTCAAGTGGGACTTGAGCGCCGTGACGGCCACCGACTTCATAGACCTCCTTCTCCACCGCCTCTCCCTCCCCTCTTCCGACATCCTCCACTCGATTAGGAAATACAGCATGTTGAACCTGTCCAACTGTCTCACAGGTGAGTTCAACGCTGCCGGCTGTCATTGGGAAAGTCTCTTAGCAGAACAGTTTGTTTAAATGCTTCTGTTTTGTGTGGCTGATGTGAACAAGTCCAGCCTTTGCCGGTTCCTTCACCAGCTAACACTCATTTCCATGTTCTAGCAAACACGTGTGTAAAACTGACTGAAACCTGGTAAAACTTCACATGATTTTTCACTAACTTCTCCGTCAGCTGATTCGTATGTATGGGAACGTAAAGTTTCACTCAGCACGCTGTTGGTAGTTTTTTTCTCAGCAAAAGTATTGTTTGAGTGAGATGTTTGGACTATCTTTATCATTAATTGCATTCTCCTACCTGTAACTCTCTCCTACCTGTAACTCTACTACCTGTAACTACTGCTATAGCTGGATAGCCTGAGAAACAAGCCCACAAGCTGGTTAGACTCTTACTGTCTGTTATTTAGTGTTTGGTTGCTGCGGTGTTGTCTGGTCACACCATCTTTCTGTTCAAAGATCAACTCTTGCCTCCACACAACTTGGTATCTCAACCCGCTGTTTCCTCGCCACACGCTGATTACACCCTGTTGCCTAGCAATCTCTAGCTTCTATCTCTCAACTCTCGGAGACCTACTGCTAGTTCCGATAGCTGGACCGCTGCATCAGGCCGCTGGTCCGGCTACCCAATTTATTTATCTTCTGCACACAAAACTTAAGTTCTCTTCAAATATTTGCTTTTGATAAGTCTAGTGCTTTAATTTAATACTGGGTGACTTTTTGGGACTGCAACACTGCAACTTGCCTGTTCACTGGTTCTTTCACCCCCCCTCCACTATTCCACCTCTTGCTCCTCCATTATCCACCCCTTGCTCCTCCATTATCCACCCCTTGCTCCTCCATTATCCACCCCTTGCTCCTCCTCCACTATTCCACCCCTTGCTCCTCCCTTATTCCACCCCTTGCTCCAGCTCAGGTGACTAATCCCATCACATCCCCTCAGGCACCAGCCTGTCACAGTCTGTCTGTTTAATCCCAACTCATTCATAAAAAACTTGTTTACATTCAGCCCATTTGATGAAGACGTGACATTCCACCCTCTACCAGCATTCTATCCCCACCATACTCTAACCACTAATGTAATTAACTACCCCTCAGCACAGGCAGGCTCAGCACAGGCAGGCTCGTCACAGGCAGGCTGGTGGTGGTGCCGGAAATACCTCCCTGCCAATGAAAACTCATCTACTGTTTGCTTTGACTCACTAAACCCTCCTTCTACTCAGGCCCTGCCTGTTCCAGTACCCTACCTCTAATTAAACACTTTAAAACAGAATTACACTCATCATGGAGATAAACAATCCACTCCCTGCTTGTGTGAAGTGTACATAAGTTGGGTTCATTGCACCAGGTAACAAACAACAAAAATAATAGTAAAAAATAATTCAAATACACACATAATTTATGTGAGATATATACTTGGTTCATAAGTAATGGAAACATTCAAAATGCTTGTGTTCTAGATAAAAACTGTAACAAAGAAGAATTTCGATCCACACTCCAAACCAAAATTTATAAAGAAATTTAAAGAAGTTAGGCTATTTTATAGTCTCCACTACTGCTTCTAAATGTGGTCCATTCTGTATAAACAAAAAATAATCCCAATATACACGTAGTTTTTTCAAATAGGTAAATGAGAAGGAACAAATTCCTTTTTCACATTGTAAAGGATGTTGATTTGAAAGTATGTTATTCCTCCCTATTGGTTGGATGAGAGATGGAGAGAATGTTGTTAGCAGGGAAGTGGAATGAATAAAACGGCCGGCATTTCAAATTTCTGAATGGAGCTGTATGCAAACACCAGTGCATCTCCCCCCATTCAGCCCATTCTATTATCTACAACACTGAAATGTTGAATGGACAGTCTTCAAGTGTCTCCAGGCATTCAATCTGTCTATTTACTGCATTGTACTGCTCTTTGTTCACTGCACTCTTCTCTTCTCACGGAGATGTGCTAATTCTTTGAGATGGAAGAGTTTATTGCTTTGTATTTGCACAGTGACATTGCTATCTCCTGCTTATCAAATTAATAGAAAAAGTTGACTATAACCGTTTTGGTTTGAACTCACACCTCTGCAGTTTAACAAAGACAATATACTTCCGGCCTACAACCTAGCATACTGGTAGCGCCATCTGGTGTGACGTGACAATACCACTTTGTGTCATTTGTTAGTAACTAGTATTTGTGCAACACTTCCCTCGCATATTGTCATATACTAGTAGCTATTAACCACCAGGACTAAAATTAAACTAACAATGCTCTACTTCTCCTCTGCTACTCCAACATACACACTCCACCACAAAACTAATGAAATTACTTGTAAAGGCCATTCTAAAGAGGCGATATTATCTCCTCCCCTCAAATTACCAGTTTGTGGTGTCTCTAGCTAAACTCCCTCTCTCAAACTGCCTCTTATCTTTTGATCTCGTGTTGTTGGTGGTTTTTGAAGCCCACAAACATTTACTTGCCGCAGCTCAGCAAAGTTGAGTGAAATAATTGTGTAGACTTGAATCATTTCACTTAATTCATTGCACACTGGAAATCTCCAGTTTTTTAGCTATTTTTCACAATTAAGCTGCTAATCAACATGGCTTTTGCTTAAAAATAGTGAAATATCAATAAATACACCTAAGTAATCAGAGCTTTTTTAACTTTCCTCCATTTCCCATGTTTTCCTATTTATTTAGCCAATTTGAATTGCGGACCGTTACAAAAAAAGCCGTAGCGGTCTGCAATCAAAAGTAGCTGAACAATTATGAAAAAGCATGGGAAATCAAGCAAAATAAAAAATAAATTAATTTTTTTAGGTGTATTTATTGATATTTTACTAGTTTTAAGCAAAAGCCATGTTCATTAGCAGCTTAATTGTAAAAAATAGCTAAAAACTGGAGATTTACAGTGTGCACGGAGTTAAGTAGTAAAATAGCCGACTCAGTAAATGTACTGTGCTATGACCTTGACATTAGCTGCTGTGTTTGTAGAGTTGGAGTTCATCAGATACCCCCCTTCTCTGCTGGCTAGCGGCTGTATATGCACTGCCCTAGTTAACCTTCTCCCCTACAGCTCCGACAGCCACCTACACTCCCTACACTCCATTCTCGGCATCGACCTGGTGAGTCTAGACATCATTGTGTTATGTAAACATCATTGCTGCGCTAGCTCTGTCTCTGTCTCTCTAGTATGTACAACTCAAACATCTCTGCATAGCTCTCTCTACATCTTTGGTATGTACAACTCAAACATGAAATTGAACATAAATTTACAGTAAATTAGCAATTAAAAGTTGGCAGCACAAGTTAATAGGGGAGGCAGTAGTGAGTATGGTGACACATCTATTAGTCTCAGAGTACTGTGCACTCTTGTCAATATATTCATTGCATCAGAAGGCAATTAGTAAGCTGGAGAATTACATGGCCCTGGGCTGGATTATGTAACAAAGAAGTTAGTTAATGTGAGAATAGATATCAAGATTCAGTGCTTTCTAATTCAATTTATATTCATTACTTTGCATTCCACTGGATTTCTGCTCCAATTCACCTCTGCTAGTAGGAGGAGGGGGGGGGGGGGTTCTGAGTCTACCATCCTTCCTGTAAGATCCTGGGCTGTGTTGATGCTAATAATTGCATTCAAAAGTAGCCTGTGGACCTCTGGGGGAGGGTGGCATGCCCGATCTATCTCTGTCCTCAGTAGAACCAAGGCTAAATGTACCCAACCTAGCTAACAATGAGGGATTAGTGCTGAGCAAACAGCGTAACCACCACAACAACAAGATGATACTGTGTGTATTGTGGAGTATTGTCACAGCCCTAGCCTAGCTAGCTTGTAGCGGGAGCTCTTCATTGTCCGCATCCCATTCTTATCTTGTTGACTCAGCGAAACCGTTTGAAAAAGTAGAATTTGAATTTCGGTTGCACCAGGGGGTCATGATATTCACTTCTCTACGAGGAGGGCTGGAAGGGGGAGGGGGGAGGAGGAGGGCTGGAGTTTTACGCTGAATTTTATCTCAATTTGTCTGCCAACTGAAATTAGTGCCCTCTGGAGTTGTTGCTAGCAGCTCTCCCCCTGCAGCCGACCTGTATCCACTCCTAGACGCTGCTAGAATGCGGTGTGCACTGAGCAGCATGTAGAAATGCTCTACAAACACTCCACACACACATGAATCACTCAGCTAATCCAAAGAATTGACACTGCAGTAAATTGATACAGTGCAAGTGGCCGTCTGCCTCCCTGCAAACTGGCAGACAGATTCCTTCAGTTCCGTAAACAAGTGTGTGAGAGTGGGAGTGGATCCAGGTCTGTCTGCACTCTTAGGGGGTCCAGGGACCTACCCGTTAGTGTAGATAGAATAGATGTATAGAATATAGAGAGACTATAGACAGCATATAGAGAGACTATAGACAGCATATAGAGAGAATATAGACAGCATATAGAGAGACTATAGACAGCATATAGAGAGACTGTAGACAGCATATAGACTATAGGGTATACAGAGACCAGAGTATAGAGATGGTATAGACTATAGAGTATAGACTATATACTATATAGAGTATAAATATGACAGATAAATAACCAGCTTATATCTCATGTGTGACTTGCAACAGAAACCCTGCAGCAATATATATTATTATGTAACACCATGTCACCCTGTCCCTTGTCTCCAGTCTCACCATACTCTGTTCTCCAACAGGGTTGTAGGGCAAAGGTCAACTAGCTCTGCTGCCACAACATCAAACATCTCTCTCCTTCACTTCTTGCTGTTAATTTCTCATCATTTCACAGCATTTTCTCATCTCCAGCCATGTTGTAGTATTATAATACACAGTATAGAATATATATCACACACTGTATATGGTATATTACACACAGTATATAGTATACTACACATATTATATTGTATATTATTTTATTACAGGAAATGATGCGGTCGTGTTTCGAAATAGTAAACAGAGTCGTTGGTGACAGACTCATTCGCACTCAGATAATCTCAGAGAAAGAGGAGCCTACGGCACATCCCTCCACCCCTACTGACACCCTCGCTGTCGCTGCCGGCATCAATTAGCCACGCTGCCGACGTGACAAAGTGGTCATACTGTACATGAACTATTGATATACTATATTAATTGTGTGTTTTATTCTTAGTTACTATATCCTATAATGTGTTATTCACTCGGTTGTCATGCCGACGGTTGTCATGCTGACAACTTCCTGTTTACCTGGTGACAACGGCGTGGGCTAATCACTCACTTCCAAAAACAAAAATCTTTAAAAATTTGTGCAAAATTCGCTCTTTTTTGTTATGGGCTTCCATTGCTGAGTAACGCAATCTTTTTATTTACTCTTTTGTGTGCATTTCCTGAAGACATCACTGTTTGGCATTGACATCCACACTGACTTATCAGCAGTAAGCAGCTGTCTCATTAGCCGACCACCAGTAAGCAGCTGTCTCATTGGCTGTGATTGCAGTCAGATTTGTAGCCTTGTGTCTGCTAGTTGATATGCAGCATTGACCTCCAATGTAACGCTGCTGTTACTCTCTACTGTGTTAAGCCTTAGATGTCAATGCATGGTGTGTTCTACCTCCAGTTGACTTGCTCTACCAGCATCTCACTGCCTTACATCTTGTATATATAAGTTTTATTATTTAGTGGACTCGTTTTCTTAGTCTATTTGTTACCCACATTATTATTTCTCCCTTTGTCATCTACTCTATTCTTTGGTTAGTTTGGACCAAGCAGTTCCATGCACTAAACTATTTTAGATTATAGCATGTTTTTTTATTATGTTCATTTAGCTTTTCCAAGTATTTCATGTTTATATTGAGCAATTTTTACTATTTGTTAAATAACTGTTCATTTTTTAATTTGATATTTTGTTGGTGTTATTTTCACCACTTGACCTACGCAATGAAACTGAATTCAGCAAGTGCAATATTTCTAGAGCTCAATGGAACTGACTGCATCATTCAGCAAGTGCAATATTTCTAGAGCTCAAAGTAGTGCAATGTTAGCCATCCATTATTTCACAACTAAATTAGATAACCATAATTCATAAAAAATAAAATAGTAAACCACCAAATCTCTCCCTTATCTTTGTAACAATAGCCTAATTGTGTCTTTGTGTGTATCACGACTTTCCCACATTCTCCTGATGGTAATTAAATTTGTAATCATTCTGAGTTGAAGGCTTTGGCTGTCAACAACCTGAAAATATTCAATCAGACTTGGGAAAATATTAATTACAGCCATAGATTAGGTTGTGCACGTACACTCTATACTAAGCTTGAGGTAACCGGATGATGCAATTCATCACGGTAAACTACCATTACTCTGTCTGAAAACATTATTTCTCATGCAATTTGTAACACTGGTCGTGTAATTATTGTGTTTGTTTGTCATCACCAATACGCACAGTAACGCAGTGTCTCATGCTTACAAGTAATCTTCCCTCCAAGTCACGTGATTTAAGAGGCACATTCAGGTGCCAGCTATTGCCTAACTCGTAAGAACGCCACGTCGCATATTCTTGTTGCACAAGTTGTCTTAAAATAAAGTTAGTTTTACTTGGCTGCGAATAAGTGAATACTCCAGTTGATGTAACTTAGTATTTGACCTGTAGCTGTTTCAATGCAAAGCCACATGACCAGTGGGTGGATTGACAGCAGCAGTTTATTATAAATGCCAGCACAGCAACCACATCCATTGAACTAATAAAAATGGAGAGTGAATACAAATTTACTGACATGGTTTATGAAGCGTTTTTTCTGCTGTAATTTATGCAAAATAAGTTTCATTGGGCATCTAAAAATTTCAGTTGATGGTTGATTCCAGTTGATCAAACCGAATTCAACAGAATCCGCAGACAATCGATGTAGAAGTTGTCTCCCCTCTACTAACTGAGCAGCCACAAGTTTCAACTAAAAGCTGACGCCACTTTCAGAATTCGCAAAGCATCTGGGATACATATCATTTATATAATAATTAAAATAACTAGAAATCTAGTTATTTTTATACAGTAATGAATAGTTTTGAAAATACTAGGAACTCAAATTGCACGGTTTACACTGATAGGAGTTAAATACTAAGAAACGTCCAGCATGGGGCCGGAGAAGGTGCTAGAAAAATACCAATTAGCCCCATTCTATGAATACCGGTCTGTATATTAGAATAGAGGAGCATAAATTCCTGCATATGATAACACAGCTGGGAGGTTGAGGTATTCTATTGACGTCTGAGACTGAGTTTGAAAGCTGTAATTAATTTTGTTCATCATTCCTTCCTTGATGGCATGTTTTCATGTATTCAATCTACACAAACCACTACAGTTAACACTAACTACAACAGTGCACACAACTACTACACTCTACACAAGCACTACACTCTACACTAACCACTAAAATAACTACTAGTTCCTACACTGTTTAGGCAGCTCCAAGCTACACTAGCCATGTTTCACTCATCACACATTCAGTCTACTGGTGCGACTCAACTTCCTGAGTGGAGCGAGCTGATTGGCGGAGAGTTGACTGACCGACCATCATGTTGGTTTACTAACTTCACTACAATTCTGCTGTTATGGCTTTTCTCACATAAGAAAATTATTTTTATATTGCTGAATCAGTGTTTAGGATAACAGAATGTATAAGCTGTTGCAACACACAAGTTGTTTGTAATATTTGAGGATATATTTCTCATTAATACAGTGAATCACATGAACATCAACAATAACAAAGCTTCTCCAGGGTCTCAGTAGCTTTCCCCCTCTAGCCCAACTCTCTCTCCACCCCTGCAACACAACACAGTATATATAATGCAATATTAGTAAAAGTTGCTTAAGCTCTGTTTTTATGTGCTTCAGATTGAGTGTAGAAGAATAACATTCACATTTCTCTTAGGAAAGCACAGTTGGCTATTAGCAAGCAACTGCAAGCAGAGTGAGTGGTCATTCTATCCAGTGTGGGAAGAGCTATTCACGGACAGTGTGAAGCCATTCACAAATTATATGAATGAAACTGAGATAAATAACCGCAATCAGTCATCACGGTCAACCAGTACTGCTGGGTGCGCACCCGTCCCGAACAACATCGCATTAGCAGGCTATATCAGCTAAACATTCCAACAAGCTGCAAATAATAACAAGTTATCGAGTGATCGAGCCCAGCTGTGCGCCTACCGTAACACTCAGAATATAGGCCAGCATTCGCGCCTCACAAGTATAATACAAAGTGTACTACTTTTAGCAGAATAACCGTGTGACGCGAGATTATACGGTATTAGGACTGATTTACAAAGAGCTAAAATTCAAACCACAAAGTAGGAGCAAATACACCGCAACTGGTTTGTTTTGAGCAACAAATTTAGAGTAGTTAGTAACACCAACTACCGGTGAAGTTTCAACTCTCAGACTAGGTGGGAAGCGGGACACCACAGAGACCCCCTACTATTCGTGTACCCAATAGAACTGATGCTATTGGAAACAAAACTCAACTAGAAATGCCAATTAATACTGCAGCCACCACCTATCTCAAAATACTCATTCAAATCATGGCTACCTGAATATAGCTGTACACACCTTCCTCTGTGTAGAAACCTCCAGTCACTGCGTAAACTCGAGGGATCGCTCAGTTTCGCTCACTTCTACAATAAAAAAAATCACACTAAGCTAGCAGCAGAGAGATATGCTCAGTCTCGCTCTTTCCTATACAGGAAATAGTTTTACAGAGCTAACCGAGTGGGGAGTTTTAAAACTAATGAATGAAACATCCAACTGGGTTGCAATAGCTGGACACTGGGTAAGGCCGACAGCCAGTAAAATCAGGGGGAGCAACTCCCGAGGAAAAGGACATTGCTTGGGTTGACTCCCACTGAAAAAGCACTAACAGGATAAAATCAAACTTTCTTGAAATAAAAACAGTTTCCGATAGAAATTATACATTATAGTATATTGCGGCATCAGTAATGATATCACGCAGGAATGTGGGTTAATTGAAACCATCATAAAAAGACATTTATGAAAAATACAACTGCATAAATTTAAATCTGAAACAGTCGCTAAACTAGTTCCGTGAATTATTCTTCATATTTGAAACAAGGTCTGTCCCAAGAACCTCAGTCTAAATACAGAATTATTTCCTAGAGTAGGAATGGGTAGAAATATATCCTAAAGTAGAGGGGGTGGAGAAGCAGAGAGGGGGTGGAGAAGCAGAGAGAGGGGGTGGAGAAGCAGAGAGGGGGTGGAGAAGCAGAGAGAGGGGGTAGAGAAGCAGAGGGGGTGGAGAAGCAGAGAGGGGGGTGGAGAAGCAGAGAGGGGGTGGAGAAGCAGAGAGAGGGTGGAGAAGCAGAGAGGGGGTGGAGAAGCAGAGAGGGGAGGTTTACAGGAAGAAGGAAAGAAACTGTAGAACTAATCAACACATATTTGAGGGCAGGCAGCAGTAGCATAATACATCAGATGATGCTATAAATAGCAGGAGGAAGGAGATATCTGGAGCCCCACCTGGTGCAGTGCCAGTAATGGAACTGCCAGCTCTCTATCTCAACAGAAAATGCATAACTAATTAAAACACCAAATTTTCAACATCAAAAATTAAAAAAGCATGTTTGTTTAATTGAAAGAGCAGCAAGGAACTGCAGGAACAGATATAGAGCAGAGTGGAGATGTTAGAAACAAGCAGTTGCAACACATGATGATTTATTGTGCCCAAACCCGCCAAACTAATATCTATTATTGACGCATAATGAAAGAATTCAGTTGATGTATTTACTTAGGAATGATAAATGGCTCCCATAACATATGTAGGTATGTTTGTGTCTGTATCAACCTAGCTAATGGCCTCATGTTTTCAACATTTATTCTATTCTTTACAACAAGTAGACTTACTCAAAGCATTTATTTTCAACTTTGTAATTCTTTGTGAATATCTTCATTCTTACATAACATTCCAAATCTCTCTCCATACATGACATGCTTTCTGATTTAAAAGTGCTGATTTGATACAATAATATTTCAAAATTATTAGAATTTTTTTCTGATTTTTTCTAAAATAAAAATCCGCACATATTTGATGATCAGAAGATTACTGTTTATTACAGAGAGATGGTATTGTTTAGGTAAGGAGCTCATCTCCTGTGTGCAGATGTTACAACACAGTAACACAAAGATATTTACTCATCTAATCTTATTTCAAGTGCTCGTTACAACTAACCCCTCAGTTCAGTCATTTGGCTGCTGATATTTTGAGATTCAACTTAAGTTAGTATCATGAGAAGTTGCCCACCCTCTGGCCAGAACATTAAACCGGCCAGAAACATGGACATTGTATAGAATGCAGCTGTAATATGCTGTAATATAATATAGCTGTAATATAATATAGCTGTGATAATATAATTTAGCAGTAAAACAATTTAGCTGTAATATGTTGCAATCTAATATAAGTATAATAATATAAGTATAATATTATATAGGTGTAATATAGTGTAGGTATAATATAGTGTAGCTGTAATGTAGCGTAGCTGTGATATAGTTAGTATAGGTATGCACTATTTATCTCAATACATTGATGTTATACATAAAAAAGCCACTGTCAAATGAAGTAAACTTTTTATTATTAAATTTGCTTGGCTTGAGGTAAAAAATAAATTATTCAGTGTGATTAGTGGGTGAGTTGGGAGAGCTATTTCATCAGATAAATATGTTGTGTATGAGGAAAAGAGAGAACTGGAGTCTACGGTGTGTTCCAGTTGATTTATCTTAGAGCTGGACTATTGTCTCCAGCACTGTGACCGTGCAGTAAGCAGTCAACTGTTACTGTCAGTTCAACTTTAACTAATTAATGTGTATTACCATCAGGTATTTATTTTATATGCACAGTTTGCAGAGTATATTATGCCTGCAGTAACTTAGGTATTATGTGATGAGGGGTTTGGGGTTTGTCAAACTGTTAGGAAGGCCTTAAAACTCCCTTCTCTATATGTCATGGGGGGGGGGGGAAATATACAAATGAATGGCCCAAGGATATATTCAGAAACCTACTAAGTAGGGGAGTACGCGCCATAGTGAGTTCTAGTGGGAGTTAGAATATGGAGTAGGTGGTAGACATAGAGTATGCTGGTAAGATAGGCACGCTGTAGCTGATTGTCAGGAGGGTAGCACTGTATGGGACACAATAACAAACCTGGTATGTCGAGATAAGGTGAACCTGCAGGGTGCAGCTCTTCAGGGTTATATGTGGGAGTGAGAGGGGCTTCGTAAGGAGCAGGTGGAGGGAGGCCATGTAGGGAGTAGGTTGAGAGAGTGAGAGGGGCCGTGTAGGGAGCAGGTGGAGAAAGACTGTGTGGGAGCAGGTAAAGGGATATATTAGAGGGGCCGTGTAGGGAGCAGGTAGAAGGACATAATATAAAAAGGGGTGGTGTAGGGAGCAGATTGAGGGATATATTAGAGGGGCCGCGTAGGGAGCAGATTGAGGGATATATTAGAAGGGCCGTGTAGGGTGAGGTCCACAACATCAAGGAGTGATAAGACAAACAATAATCACATTAAAAGTCAACAAACAGGCCATTGATTGAATGGGATACTGAGTTGAGAGTCTATTAATAAATTGGTAGATAAAGAGAAAGAACAAATTACTCCTAGTCCATTCAAACAGTGAAGACAAAACCCCATCCACTTACTTCTAATCTCCACCATATCTCTTTGCTTACAACAAACACACCGGCTACTCGCTATGATACTCTACACTCTATAGTCTATACTCAATAATCTACAGTCTACTGTATACTCTATAGTCTACTGTCTACTTTATAGTCTATAGGGGTTTGCTTTCTATTAACATCTACATAATTTGACAGTTGAAAACCTCAGCAGACACACATTGCATTTTAATGTCAAAAAAGAAAAAAAAACTGGATTCCATAATTCACATGAGCAACAAGCTGCTGGGCTCAGACAGGAGTGAAGAAACCGACAATGTCTATAAAAACAATATTCATCATGAATCACATCCGGTCATGACCCAGTTCAGTTTCAAATATTATTATAACTATTTTGCATCTTTAAATCTATTGCTTGAAAATGAACACCCAGACCTGCCAAAGTATATGAAAAGCACGTGTAGTTGACAGGTACGACGCGTACTGAGGCGCGAGGTCACGGCTAGAGCCGGCGTCGGCGACTTGTTATTTATGAATGAACGCGGAGCGACATGAAATAACAAATCCGTTGGCTAGATAGAAGAGTCTCCCCGACATCAATTGGAGGTGGCAACATCAATGCAGCCACCACCGCTGGAAATTATTTTGGCATCATCAATCAAGCTTAAATATTTTCTCAGAAATTGTGGAAAACACGCAACACATTTCGAAGTTATTTCGCAAAAGGATTGTATGCTGAGGTGCCATAAAGGAGATTGGTGTGAGACCAACGCCCAAACATACACAGTTTTGGTGGTTAGAAATACAAAGAATATTAACACAGAAGAAGCTAAACCCTGGATATTGTGGGTGAACGGAATAAAATATTTGTGAAATCATGAAATCCAATCTATTAAACCCACAGAATGGCAGTGTAGACTTTGCCCTGCTACCTTCACCCCCCCCCTATATCCAGGAGTGCAACCTCTGCCAAGATGTTTTGGGAATCCCCCCACAACTGAGAGAATGTCTTTAGACAGGCCGCTAAGTACATGCTCTCTGATGCCTCAGGCTGAAAATACTATATCTGTTGACACCAGCCCCCCCCAACCCAGCAGCTTACCAGCCATATCCACTTCCTCAATGCTCAATATATGAATTCCTTACACTCTATACTTTTCCTCAGAAGAAAGACAACTCCTAAATGAACTGCTCGGCTCATATAAACTGCTGACTGTAAAGAGATGAGAGTGTAAGTGCTGTGTACACTAATACCGGATATACTGAAGGTTAGTACCCAGTATTTACCAGACAGGTTAGACTGATTGCTGAGAAGTTCCCAGGTTTAGTGAGTTTAGTGATGACAACCCAAGTAAAAAATGATGTCTACAGGTGTGTACGTCCGTAAATCTACAGAAAGTGTTGAGAGAAGCAATCAACACTTGATGTGATGAAATAGATCATAGATAGGATGTTGAGGAAAGTTGACAGATGAACTGGTAGTGTAGCCGGCAATTAGTCTGGACTTGGAAATTCTCAGAGTGAAACGCACATCTTGATAGATGGATGGGAGTCTTCATAGTTCGCATAACTCTGAATGTATTATGTGAAACCAGGTTGTGCAACCAGACTATATCTATATTGGAATCTCTATCTCAGTAACCAACATGTGTCGACAGGAGTGGATGTAGGAGTGGATGCAGGGGAGACAAGTATACATTAGACAGGGGGAAAGCTAGCTATTCTGTCTACAGCTACTATATATACTAATACTAACACATCTACTAGTAAATATCTCAACATACATACAGTAGACACTAGATGTCTCACTCTACAGTGGTGATGTAGGGGTTCAAATCCCTTTATTTACATGATACATTTCATTATACAACATTTAGCCAAAACTGTTTTATTACTATATTGATTCTGAACTTTTATATTCTGATTGAATACAAAAAAGAAAAGCTACCAGGCAACTAGTTTGAAGTAAAAGGAGTGGAAAAGACAGCACGTAACAGGAGTGGATATACTAGCAAGTAACAGGGGTGGATATAGTGAGTGCAGGAGAGAAGCAGAGAGAAAGAGGGAGTGTTTGATGTGGCACTCATAACCCTTCAAGTACTCAGAGTAAACATCTCACAATGACTTCAAGTTTAAACAAACTGATGAGTTGAAAGAAAGACTGAGTAGTTTACCAGAGAGAGATAAATGAAGGAGAGGAGAGAGATAAGCTGAACAAGTGTAAACACACTGGGTAGCTAGACTAACTAACAGCTACTCCCCCCCCTTCTCTCTGTACCCCTCCCCCCTCTCTCTCTATCCCCATCCCTCTGTATCCTTCCTCCGTATCCTCTCCCTCTGTACCCCCTCTCTCCTTTTATATCCCCCTCTCTCCCTACCCTCTCTCTACCCTCAACCCTCTCTGTGAAACATTTACTCTACTAGAAAAGGGAAGTAACTACAAGTAACTGATTTTCTAACTGATAGAATTTTGACACCCAAGTCATCAGAATCAGTGCAGGCAGCAAATAAACAATAACTTACAATAATTAACTTCCCCTGAACAACATGCTACACATCAGGACACCCTCTAACCCGCAGCTGACACTCACCTTTCTCGCTGACGTAGGACTGGGAACTCTGGGAAGGTATTCCGCTGTCAGCAGTCACCGTGTGCACCGTGCTCGTCTCTATCACATTCCCGCTGTCTGCGTACATGACGCTGCCGTCTGCGTGAACAATGCTGCCGTCAGAGTGGACCACCAGGGTGTGTGACATGTCGTCTATGAGCACTGCTGTCGTGTCCTCAGCTATGCCAGAGCTCAGTGAGCTGTCGGCAGAAACGACAGCGGGAGAGTTGAACTTAGCCCTGTGGCACTTTGCCAGGTGGTCCTGTGATAATGTAATAGTATATAATATAACACAGTAATATAGTAGTATATAATATAACAGAGTAATATAGTAATATATAATATAACAGAGTAATATAGTAATACATAACAGAGTAATATAGTAGTATATAATATAACAGAGTAATATAATAATATATAATATAACAGAGTAATATAGTAATATATAATATAACAGAGTAATATAGTAGTATATAATATAACAGAGTAATATAGTAATATATAATATAACAGAGTAATATAGTAATATATAATATAACAGAGTAATATAGTAATATAATATAACAGAGTAATATAGTAATATATAATATAACAGAGTAATATAATAGTATATAATATAACAGAGTAATATAGTAATATATAATATGACAGAGTAATATAGTAATATATAATATAACAGAGTAATATAGTAGTATATAATATAACAGAGTAATATAATAGTATATAATATAACAGAGTAATATAGTAATATATAATATAACAGAGTAATATAGTAATATAATATAACAGAGTAATATAGTAATATATAATATAACAGAGTAATATAATAGTATATAATATAACAGAGTAATACAGTAATATATAATATAACAGAGTAATATAGTAATATATATTATAACAGAGTAATATAGTAATATAATATAACAGAGTAATATAGTAATATATAATATAACAGAGTAATATAATAGTATATAATATAACAGAGTAATATAGTAATATATAATATAACAGAGTAATATAGTAGTATATAATATAACAGAGTAATATAGTAGTATATAATATAACAGAGTAATATAGTAGTATATAATATAACAGAGTAATATAGTAGTATATAATATAACAGAGTAATATAGTAATATATAATATAACAGAGTAATATAGTAATATATAATATAACAGAGTAATATAGTAATATATAATATAACAGAGTAATATAGTAATATATAACAGAGTAATATAGTAATATATAATATAACAGAGTAATATAGTAATATATAATATAATATGATGAAAGACAACACGCTGGAGAAGATCATATTTAATTAACAAAAATGTTGAAAGGATAAACTTGTGGTTAGGAATAAAGTGCAGGTATGCAGTAGTGTACAGGTATGCAGTAGTGTACAGGTATGCAGTAGTGTACAGGTATGCAGTAGTGTACAGGTATGCAGTAGTGTACAGGTATGCAGTAGTGTGCAGGTATGCAGTAGTGTACAGGTATGCAGTAGTGTGCAGGTATGCAGGTAGTGACAGTGTCACACGGCCTCAGGTGCTTGTCAGTGTCATATATCTCTATAGTACACAGGAGTACATGTTGTAGTACACAGGAGTACATGTTGTAGTACACACAGACGTACAGACAGACACACACAGACAGACACACACAGACAGACGTACAGACAGACGTACAGACACACAGACAGACAGACGTACGAACCTGCAGAGAGAGATCCGAGCTAAAGGAACGCCCACACTGGTTACACAGGATATTCTTCCACTCTGTGTGACGTCTTTCAATGTGTTTCCTGATATCTGTGAATGTGTAGCCGTAGAAGTCACAAACTCCGCACTTGAAGTCTCTCTGTCCATTGTGTCTGTAATATAGTAATATATCTGTGTAATATAGTAATATACCTGTGTAATATAGTAATATATATGTATAATATAGTAATATATCTGTGTAATATAGTAATATATCTGTGTAATATAGTAATATACCTGTGTAATATAGTAATATATATGTATAATATAGTAATATATCTGTGTAATATAGTAATATATCTGTGTAATATAGTAATATATCTGTGTAATATAGTAATATATCTGTGTAATATAGTCAAATATAGTAGTGTAATATACCTGTATAACATAGTAATATATTTGTGTAATATAGTATAGTGTAATATAGTAATATATCTGTGTAATATAGTAGTGTAATGTAGTAACTGACATCAGAATATATTATAATATAGTAATATAAAATATATGATTCCATAAAATATAAAAACACTGTAATATAATATAATAACACTGTAATATAATACAATAATATATAATATAATAACACTGTGATATAATGAGAACATAGGCTAAAGTAAAATACAGATAACATAACAGATAAATTATGATTATACTGTAAGACACAACATATAAAGGAGTAGAGAGTTGACATATATACTAATATACAAACACCACAACATATCACAGTACTAAATGTATGCTGTAGTTCACCACAATGTAACACACTTCAAAGGCACACATTAAGGAAAGCAAGATAAATATCAGAGGATGGAATATTAGAACATAAATCAGCTCTGGGCATGCTCAGTACAACACTTGTACCTACAAACTGGACATAATTTATTACTCCATCTAAACAACCACATCAAACTGTGCGGACAGAGTTAGTGGTGAGACAATAAGGAGCTTGTAGTTGTCTTCTCTTCTCTATTAGAGTAGTGATACTACATAGCTGGTGTACCTTAGCAGTACTAGAGCTATACCCTAGCAGTACTAGAGGTGTACCCTAGCAGTACTCGAGGTGTACCCTAGCAGTACTAGAGCTGTACCCTAGCAGTACTAGATGTGTACCGTAGCAGTACTAGAGGTGTACCCTAGCAGTACTAGAGGTGTACCCTAGCAGTACTAGAGGTGTACCCTAGCAGTACTAGAGGTGTACCCTAGCAGTACTAGAGGTGTACCCTAGCAGTACTAGAGGTGTACCCTAGCAGTACTAGAGGTGTGCCCTAGCAGTACTAGAGCTATACCCTAGCAGTACCAGAGCTGTACCCTAGCAGTACTAGAGCTATGTCCCACCAGCAAGCACTGTACATCACCTGTCAAAGCTATTAATTGAAGGATAATTCAGCTGAAACTGACAGGTGAGGTTTGAAGAGTGAGGCAGGTAATCCTAACTACAGGTGACCTTGTCAAAGGTTTATTAGTTCTCAGTGAGTCATTGGATAAGAATCTAGCAGCCTGACAGAAGGTCAACAGGGGTGGAGAGTGGACAGAGGAGAGGGAAGTGAATAGTAGAGAGAGGGGAGTGGATAGTAGAGAGGGGAGTGGAGAGTAGAAAGTGTACAGGGGGAGATAAGGAGTGCAGAGAGGGAGGATATAGTATAGAGCATTGAATAGAAATAAAGTAGAAAGCTGCATATATCATTAGGTATAAATGAAGTTGTCCTCCCATCTCTACAGGTGAAGGAATCCCTACCAACTATCTTATATGTGTATAACTACTTCAAGTGATACAACTACAGTTCATGAGTTTACTGAATACTTCAATACTAACCAATAGTATTATAAAATAAACAATCAATATGAAAACTCTGACTCAACTCACTAATAAAGAGCCTAATGTCTCAGATCTAGCTCAGCATAATATTATTTTATGTTTGAGTTTAGAATTCACACTGGAGTCTAATGGAATAGCTAATATTGCTGAATGGAAAGAAGATTCAGCAAGAAGATAAACAAACATCTGAAGAAGGTCTAGATACCCTGATCAGCTGGATTACATAACATGGGAAGCAGGTAGGGCTACAGGTGACTAAATAGTTACTGCCTACACTAATTAAAGTTAATTCCCACCTATCAATTAGCCATACATCAAACATTACAGACTCTGTATGCCTAGAAACTAACATTTACAGTAAAAAACATGAAATCAGGTAAGATGAATTCCACCCTAAACCAAATCAACACCAATAAATAGGAGGCAAGGGTTAATGATGTGGCTAGAACAGTGTGAGGCAACTACAGCACAGTGCGGGTGGCAGGGTGACCGCCCCGCAAGGACAACACTGCCTGGATCACTGGCTAAGACTCTCTTAACAGTTTAATCAATGTAGATTCAAGTGAAATATTTGTGGCTAGCATTAATTTGAGGGGAGAGTTGAGTGTAACTGGGAAGAGAGATATTGCAGTGGATTAGGGACTGGGGAATAACAAGCTATCAATTATGGGGGCAGGGAGGGAGCTGAGATGAAGGGTACCAGCTAATCACTCTATTGTTAGCTTCACTATTTTTTGTTACCACAAAATAAAATCAATTACTGGCTTAAGGAGTAATAACTAGATCAAACTGAGACTCAGATTAGGGGGGGGGGGTGACTGGTGGAACAAATGACGGAGTTAGTAACTGAGAGTATAACTGAGAGTGTAACTGAGAGACAGAGTGACAGTGTGACTGACTGAGAGAGTGACTGAGTGATTGAGAGAGTGACTGAGCTGCTAAGGACGTAGTCACACATACTGGACACCTACCAGATCAACAAAGTACAAGACAAAAGAAAGTCTCATCCTAAACAGAGTATATAAACAGAGTATATAAACAGAGTATATAAAAGCTACACATGAGCTGGTCTACAGGATGTCTGTCTGTTACTCTGAGAACTGATAGAATTAACTAAGGAGTGGAGCTTAACCCACTCCGTCCCCCTTTCTAACACATCCACCACTACATCCTCTCTTTAGACTCTACAGTTTAGTATAATATACACATAATCTTGTCTCACTTTGAGTCTTTAAATATCTCTAGACTCCCAAGAAACTCACTAAAAGTTGGGTGGTGTACGAACTCAGCCAATACTGACGAGCTCCTGAAACTTAGGCTATTAAAATACACTAGCAGGAAGAAAGGGGAACACAACTTCTACAAACTAGTGTTACAGGAACTAATGGGTGAAGTAACCACTAAACAACAACAGAACACAAAAGCATTGAATACAAGTAGTTTCCAGTACCGTTTGAGATGGAGGTCTTTGTTTTTCTGGTGACGGAATGTTTTCCCGCAGATTTCACAGCTGAGTTTTGGTTCGGAGTGAACGAGCATGTGTTTGGTTACGTCAGACCTTTCACATCCTCTAAATGAGTATATTCAGTGTTATGTATGATACAGTGAGTATATTCAATGTTATGTATCTTACAGTAAGTATATTCAATGTTATGTATCGTACAGTGAGTATATTCAATGTTATGTATCGTACAGTAAGTATATTCAATGTTATGTATCGTACAGTGAGTATATTCAATATTATGTATCGTACAGTAAGTATATTCAATGTTACGTATCGTACAGTAAGTATATTCAATGTTATGTATTGTACAGTAAGTATATTCAATGTTATGTATCGTACAGTAAGTATATTCAATGTTATGTATCGTACAGTAAGTATATTCAATGTTATGTATCTTACAGTGAGTATACATTATAATGTATTGTGTTGTATATATGTCTAGTATACCTATATACTGCATATAATATAGACATATTACACCTTAATATTATATAATACAACAAAACACACTGTTGAAATAAATAAGAAGCGTATATAACAGATAAACATTACATTTACTAGCCAGGAATTATTCATCAACACTTATAAGTTATATTCTTTATATAATAAACCATATTGAATATACTAATACAATTCAACATTAGGATAAGAGAATACTAATATGAATAATTTACTCTATAAACACACGGAGGACAAGAGAAGACAACTTCAGCAGTCAAAACAGAATTAAGCATTCAATTTCAAGCAAACAGATGATTTACAGTAAATCTAACATTATTTGGGAATTGCCTCCACAAATATCGAAGTAGACAACTCCAAGTATAAAACCCATTCTAGATGTAATATAATAATATTTACAGTTAGTTTATATAATTATTAATCAGAACCAGTCAAAGGTCAAGGAGAGCCAACCTGTGTTGCCTAGCAACAGCATAACAATGCAATAGTTTCAATGTCAAAGGTCAAGGAGAGTTCACCTGTGTTGCCTAGCAACAGCATAACAATGCAATAGTTTCAATGTCAAAGGTCAAGGAGAGCTCACCTGTGTTGCCTAGCAACAGCATAACAATGCAATAGTTTCAATGTCAAAGGTCAAGGAGAGTTCACCTGTAGTCGCAGTGAGGACAGGCAAACGCCTTCTCCGTGTTGTGAGTTCGAAGGTGACGTTTGAGATGAGCCTTCCTCGTGAACTTCTTGGAGCAGACGGCACACTCGTACAGAACCTCCGCCTCCGTGTGGACCATCTTGATGTGCATCTTGAGGATATACTGGTCTTTGTAGAGCTTGCCACAGGTGGGGCACGTGCAGCCCTCCGCCGTGTGTCGGTGCATGTGTCTCTTTATGACGTACGGGTGCTCGGAGATGTGATGACACACCTCGCAGATGTTCCGGGGGTGAGTTTCCTGTAGGTCAAGGTCAAACAGACATTACACACAACACACGACAGGAGCATAGCACTAGCCGGCCAATCAGAGCGAAGGTAACGTGTTCAGAGGACAGGAAGTGACTCACCAGGTAGTGTGCCGGCAGGTTCGCCTCGTTCAGAGTGACGTAGGAGCAGCACCTACACTTGTGAAGGAGGTCAGCGTGACTCTCCTTAAGGTGCTGCTCGTACTGCTGCAGGTAGAAGGCCTGGAAGGAGCACTTCTCACACTTGAGCTTCTCCAGGTCCACCTCGCTGGCCTTGATGCCCAGCTCGCCGGAGTCGTGGGACAGAGCGGGCGTTGTGACGCCCCCCGCAGGCACTTTGATGAGGAACTGCTTGAGCACAGGCTTCATGAGTCGTATGTTAGTGAGACTGGAGCCGGGTTCCATCAGCATCTCTACAGAGTTGACAGGGACAGAGTGAACAGTGGCCGCTACGGCTGAGACAGAGCGGCTAATTGGTGGTTACAGGAAATGAGCAATGCCAGCAGTGAGCATGCTCAGTACACTCACACTCAGGTATACAGTTACACACAGCAGACTGGCCTGGAATGGTTTTATAGTTGTCCTTTCATGATAAACACTTTGGATCACAGCTTCTGTTATCAATAAACTGAGCTTAAAAATGATTTAATGAAGAGTGGCGTTCTACTCCCCCCCCCCACAAAGTGACTAAAGTAAATGTGTGGACCCCGGGCTAGTAATAGTTTACAACTCAACTTCCACATGGACCAATGAGAGAACAGCTATACTCTATCTAAACACAGACAAACAGACAGACTGACCGTCGTACACGTCGTCACTGGCGCTGTTGGACTGACTGATAACGCTGGCAGGGTCTATGTTAGTCACGGCAGCCACCTGCTGTTTGGAGATGACGGCCGAGGTCACATCTCCGCCCACTGCCGGGATGATCATCTTGGGAACCGGCAGCTTTGTCTCGCCTGCTGCCGTAGTGAGAGAGAAGACAACTCTAAACAGATACTCCATACTGCTGAGTGACACTAACTAGAATATGCTTACAGAGCAAGACCATGAGATGAACACACAGGTTTGTATCTCAGTTGATAGATTAGATGCTGCACTGTTTAGAATGACTTATTTTTAAGAGCTAAACACACTTCACCAACAGTGATGCTAAATAATATATAAAACCTGTGACTAAAATTCAACAAAACATGGAAAATGATTAAAAACACCTGAATATGTTAAATTATTTGTCCACATCTCATTAATTAAAAACAAGAAACAAATATTAGCAGTTATAAAATACAAAAATTATATTCAGGGAGTTGAGATTATAATGAGTTCCTACCTGGAGAGGAGAGGGCGTGGTCTGAGGAGAGGGCGTGGTCTGAGGAGAGGGCGGGGTTATCTGACGTCTGCACTAGGATAGTCTGAGAGGGCAGGTCTGACTGAATTATCTGCGAGACAGCGCCCTCTACTGGGATCTCCTGCACTCCTTGGCAGACGACAGCATTGATGACGCTGTGAAGGTCGGCAGCTGAAATACCAATACACACTAAACCCGCCTCCTCATTAGCATACGAGGGAATACAGGAACAGAACAAGGGAGATAACTCACAACACTGATTATGAATAATTTAGACATGTCAGTAGTGCTAGCAACACGCTATTACTGTTATGTTTAGACAGTCAGTTAGTGCTATTCACATACTATCAGAGTTTGGGTCCTCAGCTGTCACTTCCTTCGACTCAACTTCCTGTTGGATACTGGAATCTGTCTGTGTGTCCGACTCAAGATCTACAGCAGAGAAGACAACTCTCTAAACATGGCAGGAGAAACACAACTCTCCACGGCCTTTCTCGGTTCAGCAAATCTCGCATTATCTCACAAAATCTCACCCTTTTCAATAGGATAAGCCATCAGCACGTCGCTTCCGGGAGAGACTTTGAGTCTACATTTCTGTCCGTTGATAATCACCACGCAGTTCTCGGGTAGAATAACTTTCTTAGACTCCGGGGAGAGTGGACCATCTATTGTCACCACTACAAGCACACGGAAAGTGTGGACCAGGGGCTAAGTAGACAAACAACTTTTATATGTACATATAATTAGAACACTTGGTATTTGCTTCTTCTAACCAACATATTGCTATGAATTAATGGAGTGGATACTAAATGGTAACTTACAGCTAGCTACACTCCTGTATCATGTGATAACTTACAGCTAGCTACACTCCTGTATCATATAATAACTTACAGCTAGCTACGCTCCTGTCTGAGGTGTCATTCACTTCCATCGGGTAACTCACAGCAACTCACATGAAAATATTAAGATCTCTCAGACTTCCTAAAAAGTACAAATACCCATTGGGAAGAAAAATTTACACCATACGTTACAGTTTCATATTTATACTACTTGGCAAAATCTGTAACTATAACTTAAAACTATCACCCTTATTTTACTGAAGTTAATACTACCATATTGCTAAATATGTTTATACAAGTAGAATACAGATATCAATAAACATTTTTTAACCTTTCTTCTCGTGTTATAATGTTCAGTCACACTTTGATTTGATCTTGTACCTAGCACCATGGGAAAACTGGTTAACATTTAGTGTATTTATACTTATAATGATAAAGCATTTTCTATTGGCTACAACTTATTTAGAAAATTCAGTTTTTTCGACATAATTATAATATCATTGCTATTGATTTAATAGTATTAGGAATAATATTATAATTATTAATACAACTTTTAACTTCAAGTTTAACTAATTTAAATTAGTTAAACTTGACACTGAAGGTGATGAACTTTTAGTTATAGTTAATTTTATACCAACACTGAATACTATGATCTATAGTTATCGTTACATATTATTAAACTTATAGACAGTACGAGTATAATATAATAGTATTACTATTACTATTAGTATTAGTAATAACTAATACCAATTGATGAAAACCTGAAACTAAATCAGTGTAACCGTAAGTGAATGCTGGTGCAATAGACACACTGCTATTGGTAGTAATACTAATATTTTTAGAGTTAGAAATAGTACACTAGTACAGTATGACTATGAGTAGTATTACCATTAGTAGTAATAGTACTAGTACTAGTAGTAGCGGCTCTACTATCAGCACCAAGTTTAGAGTTTGGTCTACTACTTTCAGTGACGGTAGCAGGCTTTACCTTTACATTGGGCTTGGGATTGAAGCCAACTTTAACTTCATCTTTAATTAACTTAAAGCTTATATCCAATATAAAGATGATCATCATGAACAGCAAACTTGAAGATTAACGCCAACTTAAAGTTAAAGACTAAGTCTTGAGTTTGAGTTTCAATTTCATCTCAAAATGAAGATGGCCGACTTTGACTGGTGATTAAACATTACGCAATACAGTTTTTCAAAGTGCATAGTGCTACATCAATGATTTAGATTTGCGTGGAAAGCTTTGAACTTTGCAAGAAAACCATTTCCATGTACTATTAATGCTACTATTGGCACATCAACACCTTTACTTGTGAAACTCACTTCTTGAGCATAATAACTGCGGGATTACCTTTTGTCCGCGGAGCTGCTGGTTTCTTCACTGCGACTCTGCTTTGAGCTTCAGCAGTTCAATCGCTGCTTATTTGTTAAAAGAGTCTGTTTTAGCGAATAGAAAAACACATCTCATTTTAACAACCCAATCATATGCACGCGACCTGATGACTAGGTGATTATGTTTATCGTGCATGTTCGGAGATGATAACTCTCGACTACGTCTTATGAAATAAATTGTGCTTTGGCGAGCCCATTTCGTTCACAAATGCAATTTCCGATATCAATTTTTTTTCTGTACATCAATAAAATTAAATTGTTATTATAATTATTTCTTGAACTTATAGACATAGTTAATGTTATACTTATAGAGGTGGGTAGCTATTTAGGATTATAGACTTTAGTGGTTTTATACATTATTGTAATAATTTTACAAAAATTATTTTTATTTTAACTTTAAGCATCTTCAATAAAATGAGGTCTACACTTTGACAATGACTTTCACTTTGAGTTTCAGTTTGACTTTGTATTACATTTAGTTTTACTCATACTGAGTTACTCTATTAGTATTACTATTAGTGTTACTATTACTATTAGTATTACCATTAGTATAAGTATTACTATTACTATTAGTATGACTAACTTACTCGTAGCCTTAGTATTACCAGTGCCGTTGGCGGTACGTGCTCTACTATTCAGAGTACTACTAGTCATCTACTACTAGTAGAGTAGTAGTAGTGCTAGTAGTACAGGTATTCATATAGGTACCCGTGAATACTAGTACTTCTCATGTACTGATGTTTAGTAGTTACTGACTTACTCACAGTCACACTGATATAGGGTTTAGTACTAGCAGTCTTGCTCCCAGTAGTAGCACTATTAGTATTATTATTAGTATTAGAATTAGTGATCACTATTAGCCTTACACTTTTAGTTAAAAAACTACGCACTTGGGACAGGAGCAACTTAAACTCAAAGATCTAAATTTTATATCGCCATCGCCCATCGTCAGTATACTAGCCGTTTTGTTAGTGTTCGTGTGCTATTAATGAGACTGTTATTGTTAGTGTTAGCAGTAATTTCTATTTTAACCAGTAGTACAATACTGACTATGTGCTGTCTACTGAGCTTGATACATTGATCATAATGATATTGGTAATCACCATAGTTAAATTATCATTTAAAATTAGTTATTAAAATTGTGATAATTAAATATTATTTAGAATATATTACATTTACAAGCAACACTATACTGTACCACTTAAAGTTAAACTTGATGTTGTCACAAAGTGGAAGTCAAATTGAAGTTGAAAGGCTAATGAATATCAAACTCGATATGAACATGGAATTGTTACTTATACTTGAATATCAATATAAATTATTTGCTACTAGTATACTACTTTCCACTCCTAGTCTTACTCCTAAGATAAGTGAATCAGACAGTAGGCGCAGTTACTGCTAGTATTGCTAGTATGTCAAACTTAATTGTATGTAATCGTAATTAATATAAATTATATTTCTGATTTATTCTAATTTGCTGTCAATATTAATGCAATCTGTTGGTTTGACAAACAATGCACTAAAATACAACTTTGCTCATATATTAATGTGATGATTTTCCTTAAAATACCAAACCTTGCTTTAAATTAATACATTGATGAATAATAGTATTAGTTAGCCTATACCAATTCAAAGCTGTCATTTTTATTTTTAAGTAGACAGAAAAACATATTCTTATTGGCCATAGGTTATTGTTAAATTGACAAAATAAAACTTTGAAATTTAACTACATTTTCTAAAAGATTTTGCTTGAATCAGAACACTTGAGTATAAAATGCTGCACCACACTGACATCAGCTGATCGTTTAATCAATTTTGTTGTTGAAAATGTTAGATTGTTGATTAAGCAATAAAACCAGAAGAGAAATTCAGTGTATAAGCGCTGTTGTAGATCATAGATGTCATTCGACACAAACAAATTATTGGAGCAGCTTACAGCTGTAGAATACGCTGCTCAGGATTTGCTGGAAGAGAGGCAGAGTATTGTAGCTTTAGATAGAACTCGTAATCACACTCGGGAGGCTCGTACAGCGCTGAAACATGTTGTCTCGGTCAGAGAATCCTTGGCAAATCATGGAAGTAAAACCTGGATGTGTTTTGGCAACACTTTTATTAAAATGAAGAATAACACTGCTCTTGAACTTCTGAATGAATCTCATTTAAAGTTAGACAGAGAAATTGAAAAGAGTAGAAATGGACTCAGAGATAAACTGAATAATGTGAGAGAGTTAGAAGGCAACTCTCATGCTGCTGGTTTTAATCTGAAGGCTCTTTCACCGGATGAACAGAAAGCTTTAAATCGATTATTGTGAAATTGATCTACCAATTTATTTTCACAGAATGAAATGTTCTCCAGCTTGTTATAAGCATATATTTTGTAAGTTGTCAAGAACATTTTATGTTTGCAGTGTCTAATATATAGTATAATATAACAGTTCGTGCAATGCCAAATCTACTCTAATAAACAGAATGTTGATTAAAGTGTTAGGAAACTGCATTTTGCATAGAAGTCATACAAAGTTCTGATAGCTAGTTAACCTTATTGTATTTCAATATTACTGTCATTTGTTCTACTGTAGTGAATTTTGCCAGTTCACTATTATTATTTGTGGGTCTACTTAATCAAAGCCACTGCGACAGGTTGTTTATGATAAGATACTTTATTATTTACACAAATACAAGAAGGTTATTTACTGCTAGCATGAATAGAAAACGATTACATAATTAGTGAGCTTTAATACACAACTGTTCTAAATGAAGTCCCAAGCTGCTCTGCCGGCTAGCTACTCAGAGCACTGCAACTACGAGTAGCTAGCTCCACCTGCTACCAATTAGTGTGACTGTCTTGATTGGTGGTTACTAGTGGTGCCACTGCTGTCCATAGCTACACTCCGACAGTGTCGAACGCACAAGTTAATAAACAATATGAAGTGAACCTTTTCGATTAATACAATAATACTTGCACCACTAAAATCTACCACACTCGCCACACCTATCGAAAAGTACACTCTACGATTGATGCACATAATCTCAAAAAAATAATAAAAGGAATAAAGGTAAAATAAAACAAAAAGATCAAAACCACCAGGAATGAGAGAAACACAAAATATGTATTCAAAACGATGTCCATGTTGTACACGATCGATCCGGGTCAGTCACAGGGTAAGGGGGGGGGGTCTCTTCACCAAATGATGTAGGGTAGCATGAACTTAGTGAGAAGGAGATGTACTGCTTCACACTCGTCTAGTCGAAGCCAAGCAATGGGGGAATCGATGAGTCCCCAGAAGAATCAAGCGTGGCAAAGGAGTCTCTCCCAAAGGGGGGAGAGAGGGGAAGGAATCTTCCCAAAAGGGGGGAGAGAGGGGAAGGAATCTTCCCAAAAGGGGGGAAGATGGAGGGGGGTTGACTGGTCTCTTCACTACCAACGTCTACTTCGTCGCCGTCGAATTCCCAAAAGGAAGAAAGGGAAGACTTCTTCTTCTTAACTTCTATTTTTAACTTTTTTTTAACTTCATGCAGGAATCTTTAATATTACTTCTTCTTCTTATTAGGACGTAGCCACAGGAGAGAAGAGGGAAGAACTACTCTGCCTATACCGGAACGTGATCGCCAGAGGAGGAGAGGAAGGAGCTACGTGTCAGTCGTCTCTGGCACTTCTGTTATGACAGCCATCAGTACTGCTGTCATGTCGCTACAAGAATCGAGTCAAGCAGCCAGCATCTAGCCAAAAGTTGAGATGAATGATGTGACTGCGCTATGCCATGAGAAGGAATTTGGCCCCGCCATTCCAGTCTCACCTGCAACAGAATGCCAACAACTGTTGAAGAGGTTTGCACCTGTCAGTACGACACCTCGACTGAGTCTCGCAATCACTAACCACTGATTAATAATTAATCATGTGGTCGACCGCCCCACTCAAGTCGTCAGTGAATCACCTGACTTGGGAAATCAACTTTATCGTTATGATAAAGCGAGACTGATTTAGGCTACCAGCTTGAATTCTACTTAATTAATAGAATTATACTAGTAGACTTACCATAAGACAGCCCTGACTTTAGTCTGCTGCCCACTTAGGCTACGTAGTGCGCCAGCCTGCCAAGTACATGCGTGCACGTTGGCAGTTGAATCAGAAAAGAACGCTTTCCGCAGTGAAAGTGATTGTATAACACCCCTTTCACTAGCGAGCTGACTTCGCTCATTTCTTACCCCCGGTGGTGTTTTGTGTCACACCACTGGGGTAGGCAACTCACAATTGCGTCTCCTTATACCTTGGAAACGCAACTCTCAATTGCTCGTCCCCCCAGATTTCTTTTATGATAGCTGATGGATGTTTTTCCACTGCATCACACAAGAAATCTTTTAAATAAGATGGAGGCGCCCTAGTGCGTTGGCTACGCTCCAACTGCACTGGGGAATTTGCTACGACTGGTGACTCTTCCACCACGGGTGGTGTCGCCAGTACGGGGGGGTCCACCAGTACGGGTGGTCCTCCCCCAGCTGCCTCTTCTTCATGATTTTGAGGAATTGCCATCTCATCCGAGACGATGGGCCTGTCGACCGGCTCCACAGGTGGTGGGGCCGGCTCCGACAGGTCTTCAGGTGTGTCGACCTCCTCTTCCTGGGGTGGAGGAGGTTGGGGCTGGTCGGCTGGCGCATCAGCCGCCCCGTCCTGGTCTGGCAGTATCTCCTCAATCTCTCGATATGCCATGGGTCGCCCCCTCATAGGAGGGCGCCTAGCTGGCTCTAAGAGAGGAGGTGCTTGACCTGCCGCATCAGGACTTGCCCAGTGAGGTTTTAGCCGTGCCTCGTTCTGGACCGACACTTGTCCAGACCGTTCCACTTTGTATGTATGATTTGGCATTACCTCAATTACGCAGTAGGGACCTACGAACTTTGGCTGCAACTTGGCTGCCTGTCCGCGCCTGCGGCGATGACTGGTCATCCAGACCCAGTCCCCCACCTTGTATAAAGGTGGGTCGTCAGAGTCACCACTCCTGACCTGCCACTGCTGCTCACGTAGCACCTCGTGAGCCGTCCCCATGCGTTTTACGAGCTTGTCCACGTAGTCGTGGACATTGCTCTCGGGATTCGGAACATGATAGGTTACGTGCTCAGGAACCCTTGTTTCTCTCCCCAGCATGAGAAAATTAGGGGTCTCCAGTGTACTGGAGTGAGGGGTACCACGGTACGCTCGCATGATCTGCGGCAACACCAAGTCCCACTCTTCCTGGCTCCTACCGATAAGCAGGCTTCTCAGAGAGTCCCCTAGCATTCGGTTGTTCCGCTCCACGACCCCGTTCCCTTGCGGGTGATACGGGGTCGTCCGACTCTGGTTTACCCCCCACACTCTACAGAGATCGCTCATAAGTTGCGACTGAAACTGGGCGCCCTGGTCAGAATGTATCTGCTCCGGCAAGCCGAAATAGCAAAACACCTGTTGATCCAGAGCTCTGGCCACCGAGGGGGCCGACGCATCTGGAATAGCCAGTGCATCAGCCCACCGCGTGAAATGGTCAGTTAATACCAGTATCCAGTTATTACCTCTCGCTGTAGTGGGCATGGGGCCTACCAGATCGACAGCAACCACCTGCCACGGACGACCGGCATGGAGGCGACGCCTCCCTGCGGTCTCAGTGGGGCGGCCATGCTTGCTAGCTTGGCACACCTCGCACTTCCGCACCCGGAGTCGGACATCCCGGGTCATACCGGGCCAAAACCACTGGAGTTGAAGACACCTGATCACCCGGCTAGCTCCTGTGTGAGCTTGCTTATGGGTGTCCCAGATCAACTCCCGCCGCAGAGCTGACGGGCAGACTACCCTCTCTCGTTCACTGCGATTGGTGCCGACTGCCAACGTGATCGTTAGCAGCCCATCGCTGTTGAACCTTAGGGAGTCCCAGCGGTCACAGAAGTACTTAAACTCAGTACTCTTCACTCGCTGTTTGGCCTCACTCGGCCGCCGTCCCTTCTTCTTGGCCCGGACTAGGTCAGCTACTACTCCTGGTAGCGTGGACTGGAGCCGACATAGCTCCCTGACGTTCCGAAGCAACGTGGGGTTTGCGTGAAGGTTGTTAACAGCTTTGTTGGCTGATTCGGACAGGAGTTGCCCTTCTTCCCAGCTGTACACACCCGCTTTCCCCAACTGCGCTTCGGCGTCCGAGCGAGGGGGTCCACCGTCCCTGCGCTCGATATTCTGGCATTGCTTACGCCCATCTGCCTGGCGGCGGCTGAGTCCATCTGCATTACCGTGTTTCTTACCGGGTCGATGCTCGATCCGATAAGAAAACTCTGCCAGGATCTCTAGCCAGCGCGCCACTTGGCTGGATGGTTCTGCCCGTCGACACAGCCATATCAGGGATGCATGATCCGTCCGAAGCCGGAATGTGCGCCCATATAGATATGGTCTAAAGTGTTTGACCGCCTTGACTACTGCCAAGAGTTCCCTCCTGGTTGTACAGTAGTTCTTCTCAGGCGCCGACAGGGCCTTGCTATAGTAAGCCACCACCACCTCGCGACCATCTTGGACCTGCGATAGCACAGCCCCCACATTATGGTTACTGGCATCAGTATCCAAAATGTACTCCTTCGCAGGGTCAGGATACGCCAAGATGGGTGCCTCCACCCGGCGATCCTTCAGGTGGTCAAATGCCTTCTGCTCAGCCTGCGTCCACTGCCATCGCACCCCCTTCGCGGTCAGCCGATTTAACGGCTGTGCAATTCCTGCGAAGTCTGGTATGTACTGACGATAGTACCCTACCAGCCCCAGGAACGCCCGCAATTCAGAGAGGTCGACAGGAACGGCCCAGTCCCTCACGGCCCGTACCTTCTCGGGGTCGGTGGCGACCCCGTCTCGACCAACTACATGGCCCAGGTACTTGACCTCGCGTTGCAGTAATGCACACTTCGAGGGCTTCAGCTTCAGGTTAGCAGCTCGGAGTCTGTCGAACACCTCCCTGAGTCGGCTGACATATGTGTCGAAGTCGGGGGAGATGACGATGACATCATCGAGATATATGAGCAAGGTCTTCCAGTGCAGTCCACTCAGGACCTGCTCCATGAGTCGCTGGAAGGTGGCTGGTGCGGACGTAAGTCCGAATGGCAACACCTTCCATTTCCAGAGCCCATCCCGCTTTATAAACGCGGCCTTGTCCTGTGCTTCAGGACTCAGGGGCACATGCCAATACCCGCTTAACAAGTCCAACGTGCTGAAGAACTTGCCACCAGCTAAGGCATCGAGCGACTCATCGATCCTCGGGAGAGGGTAAGCGTCCTGGATGGTCACGCTGTTCAGCCTGCGATAGTCAACACAAAACCTCCAGCTACCATCCTTTTTCTGAACCAGGACGACTGGAGAACTCCAGGCCCCATGGCCTGGCTCAATCAGGTCCTGGTTCAGAAGGTCTTGCACCTGACGGCTCACTTCTCTCTCCTTCTCAGGACTTAACCGGCGGGTCGGCTGCCGAATCGGCACCGTCTCCGCCGCCAGGGGTATCTCATGACGAACCGTCTCAGTCAGACCCATGTCATGGTCGCCGCAACTGAACACGTCCTTGTACTCAGAGAGTAGCCGCGCCATCTCCAGGCGTTCTCGCTTGCTCTCACAGCCATCACAGGCATCCTCGTACAACTCCGCTATGTGTTCAGGCACCGGCCCCCTGCCGTCTCTAGTGGGTACTCCCCGGGCACCGTCCGCTGTTTCCAGCGCGGGCCCTACATCCTCCTCTTGCACGGAGTGGAACTTCCCTACTAGAGACCCAGCCGGTAATTCTACCGGCTCCGTGAAAGGGTTTACGCACTGGACCAGGAACTCCCTCCGCTCATCCAGTCTATTCAGACTGTTAGCGAGCTGGACGCCCCCCAGTGCACCTTCCACCACTCCGAGTTCGGAGATCTCCCTACAGTTCACTCTGCAGCGAACTGTAGCCCGGGAGCGTCCAGGTACAGTACAGCGCTGTACCACCTGCACTCCCCCCACCAAGGGTCGGCCAAATCGGTCGACACAGGCCAGCTCACGCCCCGCCATCACTACTGCCGACTTGCTAAAGTCGATGTAGCACCTGTGTCGCTTCAGAAATGGCATGCCCAAGATGGCATCCTCCTTGAGTTGACTGACGATGAAGGTCTCACTGATCATCTGATCACGGACTCTACCAGTCAACTGGATTACCCCATAGAAAGGAATACACGACCCGTCCGCCAATGTGCCGTGTTCCCCCTCATATGGTTCTAGGCTAGCCCTGTCCTTGGCACTGAGAGTGTCGAAGAGACGTCGACTCAGTAGATTTGTGGTACACCCAGTATCCAACAGGAATGTGGCAGCTTTACCAGCAATTTTGCCGGGGAGGAAATAGCTGCTTCCTTATGGCTGGGCGCTCACTGAGCGGTTTGTCTCTTGAGGCGACACCTCATGTGCATGGAATTGGGGATGCACCTGTGCTTTTCGGTTGCGAGGGGGTCGTCGACGTTGCATGGGCGGGCAGGGTACGTCTCGGTCTCGCTCACACACGGGCGGCCGAGTGAATTCTCGGACTGATGCTCGTGTGGGCAACCGAGGATAATCCCTGTTGTGCTCCCATTCGTCGTTCACTCCCTCATCAAGCAAACCTTCAAAGCGGTTTTTGAGTGCCCAAGCCGGAGGTATTGGTGGGCCTTGCGGCCGACTCACTCTCCTTGGGGCTTGCCACTCTGGCGAAGGCGGCCTCCTCACCCGATGGGGTGGGGGCCGTAGCCTTTGCCTTGGGGGGTTAAACTGGGGCCCACGGTAGGCGGAAGTTACCGTGGGCCGTCGCTGTTTAACCGCCTCCCACTGCCGCGGGGGCAACTTCGTAGGAAGTGCCCACCACTACCACAGCCCCAGCATACGGGGCCGCGCCTGTCGGCGACAGCTACCGACGACCTCTTGGGTCTCTCGGCTGTCGCCTGCTGGCGCAGTTGCCTGAACTCGGCGAGCAGTTCTCGAATCAAGCTCGTGGTTAAGCTAGATTCTTCTGCTGCTGCTGCTGCGACCTGTACAGCTGTCTTCGTTGGCGACGTTGACACGTCGTCTGCCCCGACTTGCTGTACTGTCGCGCCAGGTTGACTTGCACTGTCGGCTTGCAAATAGGCATTCCCAAGCCTTAGAGCTCTCTCCATGGTCTCAACTTCGGCCACCAGCAGATGCTGTTTAAGACCGAGGTTGTTAATAGACTGGAGGAATGCATCCAGTGCTAGGCTCTGTCGACCATCGGCAGGCAAGTCGCTGTAAGCAACTTGTGCCAGTCGTTCGACTACGGTAGCGTGCTCTCGCAGATTGGTCTTAGGATTTCTCCTAAGACTCTGCAGTTGCACGCGAGCATCTCAAGCGGTTAATCCAAACCTAGCTCGTATTGCTTCAAATATGTCACCGACATTCTGGGTTATCCCATAGGGTTTAGCCGGCCCTGTCAGACACAACCGCAGCTGGATCAGAGTAACCCTGTTCGGCCATCCGCAGATGTCCGCCACATCACTGAACTCAGTGATGAATTGCTCCACATCTTCTTCTCCAGAGAAGGTGGGAGCCCGCAAGTGGTACCTGTCCATAAGCATCGCTGGGCCGCCTATGTGATCCTCCCCTATTGCTGCTGGCTCCTGTCGGGGCGCGTCGAAGACTTCGTCGGCCATCTTACTCCCTGACTAGGGGCATTTGTATTAAGTGAGATCCCACCGCTGCCACCAGTGTAGTGAATTTTGCCAGTTCACTATTATTATTTGTGGGTCTACTTAATCAAAGCCACTGCGACAGGTTGTTTACGATAAGATACTTTATTATTTACACAAATACAAGAAGGTTATTTACTGCTAGCATGAATAGAAAACGATTACATAATTAGTGAGCTTTAATACACAACTGTTCTAAATGAAGTCCCAAGCTGCTCTGCCGGCTAGCTATTCAGCGCACTGCAACTACGAGTAGCTAGCTCCACCTGCTACCAATTAGTGTGACTGTCTTGATTGGTGGTTACTAGTGGTGCCACTGCTGTCCATAGCTACACTCCGACAGTGTCGAACGCACAAGATAATAAACAATATGAAGTGAACCTTTTCGATTAATACAATAATACTTGCACCACTAAAATCTACCACACTACATTGGACTTGATGATTTAATAATAAACCTTATTGTATTTCAATATTACTGTCATTTGTTCTACATTGGACTTAATGATTTAATAATAAACTAGGTCAATTTTAATACCAACGCCTTGTGTAAATCATTAAATTTCTTTCATATAGTTTTAGTTTCAAACATACTAATTTTGGGTGCAACACAAATTTAAATAGTGTAGGTCATTATGTGAAGATTTTGAGAGAGATAGTTTGCCTTTTGTCAAGACATGTAGCAATAATTTGCAGCCACTTGAGCACAAAGTAGTTGCTGTGCCTTTAAAAAATTAGAGTAGCCTTTATTTTGTAAGTCACGACTTGACTTATAAAACAAGCAAACTTAGGAAACTAGCAAACATTTGTGAAAATTCAGCATTTGAAATGAACACTATCTTTAAAATCCATTCAGCATTATTTAAATTCAATTGTTAGATGTATTTAACAAGTTCAAATTAAAGGAGCACTTTTACATTGCAAAACTACATTTCATTATCTACAAGTATCAATTGGTGTCATATTTTGCAAAAAGGCTTCCATGCATATACAATTTTTTTATTTAACGGCAGTTAAAGCTACTTTTATCAAAGTTATATTCACCGAAAATACAAACATTAAAGTTCCTCTATCGTTTTGAAGAAAGTGGGTTATGCAGCCAACATGTTGAAATGAAATGTCCTACGTAACTTTTAGACATCTATATGCAGTTTTTATGTTCTTGAGAAATATTATATTTAATAAATTTATATACAGAAATTCAGCAAAAAGTACAAACAGCATTATTTACACTGTAAAGCCATAATAAGATAATCAATAAGAAAAGAACAACATACAATTGCATACACAATAAAATACAGTAATTGTAACCAAAGCCTCAAGAAGTAAAAGAAAAAAAAAGAAAATGACACATAGGCTGTGGGATGTCTATTCTATGAACAAGCAATATATATCCTTACAAACCTAATATATGCAAATGATATATAATAAGTATAAAAGTTAAAAGGAAAGAAGTGATAACTATAATAATCAGAAACTATTCAAAAATGACTTTGGTTAAAATACTGGATTAAGTACAGCATTTTCCAACACAAACTGAACAAAATTACTAACAATGCATAAAATGTTGATGCTATAAAAAATAAGGCATGAGAAATGTAGCTGAAAGGCATTTAAACATACAGACTGTTTAACTGAAAATATAGAATACTAAATACTAGAAGTACAGGGTGTCCACATATCTGCATTATACAGAGAAAGAGTTGAATATAAACCAAGAATCATGTGTGTAATGTCGGTATACAGTCTAGTGAGTTCAGGAGTTATGCTATCTCTGTCAACTGAAATACTTTCTACAAAATCTAAGGCTAATTCAGAATGTTCTATAGCCTGTGAAACATGACCCGGATGTAAAAGCAAGTAGGAGATGTACAAATGAACCTGAGCTAGAGATTTCATCTTCCAGTTGGAGGAAGGAAGTGACTCATAGTAACAGAGAGCTGAAAATAAATTCAGTACACTCCCTGTACTGATGTAAGTGGAGACAACACTGTCCTAAGATTTGAAAAATAATAGCCTAAGTATCCTTACAGGAGTCAGTAGGTGAATGTTTGAGAGAGAGTAGTAGGAGACCCTTAGTGTGTGTGTGTGTAGTCTGAGGATGAGATTAGATAAATACTAGCATTGTCTGCATGTACTGCATCACTGTCTTGTACAGTTACCCATCTCTAGCCTTTTTCTATAGTACTCTAGTGCCTTGCTATATTCACCCATGTAATAACAGATCTTACCAATACGGGTATAACTACTAGCAATGTGTGCATGCACTGCATCACTGCCATAGACAGCTTGTCTCATCTCTAGACCCTTCCTATAGTACTTGAGAGCTTTGCTTAGTTCACCCATTTTAAAATAAACATCACCAATTTTGGTATAACTAATAGCAATGTGTTCATGAACTGCATCACTGCCATAGACAACTAGCTGCATCTCTAGACTCTTCCTATAGTACTCTAGTGCCTTGCTATATTCACCCATGCTACTATACACATTACCAAAACTATTATAACTACGAGCAATATGTGCATGCACTGCATCACTGCCATAGACAACTAGCTGCATCTCTAGACCCTTCCTATAGTACTCCAATGATTTGCTAAGCTCACCCATTTTAAAATGCACATGACCAATATTGGTATAACTACCAGCAATAGCTGCATGCACTGCATCACTGCCATAGACAGCCAGCTCCATCTCTAGGCTCTTCCTATAGTACTCCAATGATTTGCTAAGTTCACCCATTTTAAGATGCACATGACCAATATTGGTATAACTACCAGCAATAGCTGCATGCACTGCATCACTGCCATAGACAGCTAGCCTCATCTCTAGGCCCTTCCTATAGTACTTTAGTGCCTCCTTATATTCACCCATGTCACTATACACACTACCAATATTGGTATAACTACCAGCAATAGCTGCATGCACTGCATCACTGCCATGGACAGCTAGCTCCATCTCTAGGCCCTTCCTATAGTACTTTAGTGCCTCCTTATATTTACCCATGTCACTATACACAATACCAATACTGGTATAACTACTAGCAATGTCTGCATGTACTGCATCACTGCCATAGATAGCTAACTCCATCTCTAGACCCTTCATAAAGTACTCTAGTGCCTTGCTATATTCACCGATGTGACTATACACACCACCAATATTGGTATAACTACTAGCAATGTGTGCATGCACTGCATCACTGCCATAGACAGCTAGCTGCATCTCCAGACCCTTACTGTAGTACTCTAGTGCCTTGCTATGTTCACCCATGCCATTATACACAATACCAATATTGGTATAACTACTAGCAATGTCTGCATCACTACAACAAACAGCTAGTTGCACCTCTAGACCCTTCCTATGGTACTTCAAAGCTTTGCTAGGTTCACCCATTTTAATATACACATTACCGATATTGGCATAATTACCAGCAATGTTTGTCTGCATTGCATCACTGCCATAGACAGCTTGTCTCATCTCTAGACTCTTCCTATAGTACTCTAGTGCTTTGCTATATTCACCCATGAGAATAAACACATGACCAAAATTACTATAACTACTAGCAATGTCTTCATGCACTGCATCACTGCCATAGACAGCTAACTGCATCTCTAGACCCTTTCTATAGTACTCTAACGCGTTGCTATATTTACATGTATCCAGATACAATTGACCAATATCGACATAACAACTTGCAATATCTGCATGCACCGCATCACTGCCATAGACAGCTAGCTGCATCTCTAGACCCTTCCTATAGTACTCTAGTGCCTTGCTATGTTCACCCATGTAATAACACATCTTGCCAATATCCTGATATTTACTAGCATTGTTTCCATATCCTGCATCACTGCCAGAAACAGCTAGCTGCATCTCTAGACCCTTCCTATAGTTCTCTAGTGCCTTGCTACATTCACCCATGTTACTATACACATTACCAATAATGGTAAAAGTATTAGCAATATCCGCATGCACTGCATCACTGCCATAGACAGCTTGTCTCATCTCTAGACTCTTCTTATAGTACTCTAGTGCCTTGCTATATTCACCCATGTCACTATACACACTACCAATACACTTAAAACTCCTAGCAATATCTGCATGCACTGCATCACTGCCATAGACAGCTAGCTGCATCTTTAGACCCTTCTTATAGTACTCCAGTGCCTTGCTATATTCACCCATGTCACTATACACACTACCAATACACGTAAAACTACTAGCAATATCTGCATGCACTGCATCACTGCCATAAAGAGCTAGCTGCATCTCTAGACCTTTTATATAGTACTCTAGTGCCTTGCTATATTCACTCATGCTACTATGCACAGTACCAATAATGGTAATAGTATTAGCAATATCCGCATGCACTGCATCACTGCCATAGACAGCTTGTCTCATCTCTAGACTCTTCTTATAGTACTCTAGTGCCTTGCTATATTCACCCATGTCACTATACACACTACCAATACAGGTATAACTATTAGCAATGCTTGCATGAACTGCATCACTGCCATGGAGAACTTGCTGCATCTCTAGACCTTTTATGTAGTACTCCAGTGCCTTGCTATATTCACCCATGTTCTTATACACACTACCAATGATGGTAAAAGTATTAGCAATATCCGCATGCACTGCATCACTGCCATAGACAGCTTGTCTCATCTCTAGACTCTTCTTATAGTACTCTAGTGCCTTGCTATATTCACCCATGTCCCTATACACACTACCAATACAGGTATAACTATTAGCAATGCTTGCATGAACTGCATCACTGCCATGGAGAACTTGCTGCATCTCTAGACCTTTTATGTAGTACTCCAGTGCCTTGCTATATTCACCCATGTTCTTATACACACTACCAATGATGGTGTAACTAACAGCAATGTGTTCATGCACTGCATCACTGCCATAGACAGCTAGCTGCATCTTTAGACCCTTCCTATAGTACTCTAGTGCTTTGCTATATTCCCCCAGGTTACTATACACATTACCAATTTTGGTATAACTGCTAGCAATGTGTCCATGCACTGCATCACTGCCATAGGCAGCTAGCTGCATCTCTAGACCTTTCCTGTAGTATTCTAGTGCAATACTATGTTTACCAATGCAATTATACACATTACCAATATTGTTATAACTACTAGCAATATCTGCATGCACTGCATCACTGCCATAGACAGCTTGTCTCATCTCTAGACCCTTCCTATGGTACTCTAGTGCCTTGCTATATTCACCCTTGTTACCATGCACATTACCAATATCAGTATAACTACTAGCAATGTCTGCATGTACTGCATCAATAGCCTTGAAGACGTTACATGCCTTATTGAGATACAGTAAAGCCTGCTCATATAGACACATATCTCTATAGACTCTACCAACTCTCATGTAGCAATAACCTATACCAGGACTAACACTGTTCACCTCTCTACTAGCTCTCTCAATATTCAACATCATAGCCTCTGCACTCAGTTCTACCGACAACTTTCCCATCTCACCATGGAGTTGCGAAAACAATGGAATACTTTCAATGCTGCTCATAACTTGTATGGTTATTTCAAAAGATTTTATGTAATGTTCTAGTGCACCCTCTGTTTGTCCCAGCTCACTATAAACTTCACCAAATGCAGAGTTTATATGCGCCATGTCTATGTGGGTGGTCTCTACTTTAGACTCTATCATACTGAAAGCTGAATCAAGATATGACAGAGCTAAGTTATATTCTCTCTTACAGCAATGAAGAAGACCAATTTCTATCAACAGCCTAGCTTTTTCATGTTTATCAACCTCTAACCTGTCAAATAGCCTTTCTACTATTTGATAGTTGCTAAATGATAATTCACAATCACCCCTCTTAGCCTGTAGAGCTGCAACTTTCTGATAACACTGAGCAACATCAACACTATCTGAACTGTACAAACCTTTTGTCATAGCTAAAGCTCTGTTAAAGAAATCTAAAGAGATGTCATAATTTTCAGCTTTTTCATGAAGTTGACCTAAACCACTCAGTAGAAGGGCAATGTCTGGGTGGTTAGTCTGGTCAGTGTGAACTTCTGTCAACTTATCTAAATGATGAGTCAAGTATTCAACACCTCTATCATGTTCACCTCTTTCTGACTGCACTAAAGCAAGAGAAACTATCAAACCCACGTAATGGCTGCCAAATTGTTGCCCTGACCTTTGGGAATACAAAATATCAAAAAGTTTTTGTGACTCGTTTGCCAACTCTTCAGCTTGCACATAATGTTTCACATTTTCATAAGCTTTGCTAGTTACCCTTAATGCTTGTGCAATAATTTCAAAAATTTCTCTGTCTTCAGCGGAATGCTGAGTGTTGTTAGCTTGATCTCTCAGAAATCTGCTTAAAGTCTGATTCCCTTTTAAGTTGCACTTTGATTTAATGACAGAAAAAACGTCACCAATCAAAGAGAAGACCTCATGGTAATTGTGAAGCTGATTGGCTGAGTCAGCTGCTAACACTTTCCATTTCAACCTATCACATGCAGAGTCTACACAATTTTCTGCTAACCAAGTGAAATATTTCAGACAGCTATCATACTTTCTAGTGGAGTACAATAAGTATGCGGCCATTTCAATGTATTTTGACACAACAGTTGACGCATTATTGTTTTCAGTCTGAAGTGTTTTGATCAAATCTTGGGCACTTTTATCAAATACATCTGCACCCCAATTAGCTTTGAAAGTTTTAATAGATTGCTCAAAATCTCCACAAAAAAACTCGACCTCCATTTTTAAAGTAAAACCTGGGTTAGTTAACGCAACTTGGTTCATCAGTTTTTCTAACAGAGCAAAGCCTGTCCATTCACTTTCACAATCAACCTTATCTATGTTCTTTTGAACTGATATCTTTACTGGAACAAAGAGAAAAGCTAACAAAACAAAAAAGTCTCTAGATAAATGATAAACTCCTTTGATGAGAGATTTATTGGGAGGATATAAAGAGAGATGATCTTCTTGAGTTCCTAAATGTAGGTATGCAGTTGTTCTGATGTATATGGACAGAGCTGTTATCAGGTTTAACTTAAACAGTTGTTTGTCAGTCACAATGTTCTGCTCTTTCAAGTGGCATGTTACAGACCAAGGAGTCAATTTATCTAAAGCTATCAACAGTCTTAGGTGGTCAACTAGCAGTGTTGGATACCGGAAAATATCGCTTTTAACTTTGAGTTTTGAATTGTCAGGAGGTCCAAAGGATTTAAAAGTTGGCAGAAAATTGTACGCAGCAGCATCTGTTTTCAATAACCTTAGGCGTTTTGTTATTACAATTGAGTTGCTTGCATTTTCTGCTAAAACAGCTTGAAGGTTTTCAAGAGTCTTGTCAAACAGTATCTCACCATTTTTATATGCACAGACCATGCAAATAGAAGATAACAGATCAGCTATATCTGCTATATCACCAGCTGGTGAAGCCAGTGTCTCAGAGTATAGTTCAGTCAACTGTTCTACAGTCTGTATCAAACCCCTGCTACCATCTCCTTTCCCTGTGGGAATATTACCAGCATTTTTGGATATTCCATCAATACGAAACCCAACAGTAGCACTTTCTGTGTATGATTTGTCTATTTCAGGAATATTAAAACTCTTCAATGGTGACTCTCCCATATTACCAATTCTAAAGTAGCTGTCAACTGCTAGTTTAGTAAAGTAGTCAATATGAGAGTCTGACTCAACGACAAAAGCATACTCTAAGTCAGAATATGGAGTGGCTGTACCACGGGCAACAGAACCAAGACCAATCACAGCAAATGAACAAGGAATATTTAGACCTGATGTACTCAAAGTATCAACACTGGACTGTATAAACTTACTACACGTTGATATAAAGTTATCACTGCACTTTTGACTTAGTCTAAATACAGAGTCACTAAACTCAGTGAATACATCTTCTGCTACAGACAAGTTATCAAGTTTCAAGTTACTTGTGTCAAGAGAGCTGAAGTCAGTTGTTGTCTCATTTCTGTAGTCCTCCAGCAACTTGAGATGTTTCTTTGTCAATTCCTGATGTTCCTCATAGCTGAGTGGATGTCTTCCTTCATACCAACAGTCTTCTATCTGGTAGATTCTCCTCTGTCTCTCCTCACTGAACTCTAGAGCCAGACATCTGTTAGCTAGTCCATGAGCCTAAAGAGAAATTTGATGGAGCTTCAGTTAAATGTACACAGTTCTATCTCCAGCAGTTGGCATCTTTCAACAAAACACTTTTTATGATAATCTTATCTACCATAATGTAATATAATCAGCCAGACTAATATTTAACTATTGGTGGCTGATAAGAATAATAGAATTATAGCAATTATAGACATGTTATGTATTTAGTTTTGAACCTTCTATGAAACTGTCATGCTATATCATATCATGTTTCTTACAGCTACACCACTCTTTGATTAAAATAGTAGTAATTGCTACCTGCAGATCGTGCACCCAGTTTCTACTAGACTCCGCTTTCTTTTGGTATTTTATGGTCAGTTCTTCAAACTTTGATATGCTAGTGTTGTCCGCCATGTTGTGATATATGAATCACATTTGGCACTATTCAATAAAACGTGTATTAACATAGCGAGTTTATATCTAGTGGTGGAATGTAATGCTAAATATTACTATCTGCCTCTGATGAAAGAAAGAGAGTAATGGTAGACATGATGCGACATTCAGACTCAATAATCAAATATCAGTTTGTAAGATTAAGTATATATAAATACTAAACCTATAGTAAAATAATATTAAGATATATTCACTGTTGTCACATCTACTATTATTATCTTCAACTTTCTAATATAGAAGTATACCTTGCAAAACTCCAGCACTGCTTTGAAACAGAATGTTGCTAGTGATTAAGGGGAGGGATCGTTGGGGGTGTGTACTTTCGTCCCTGTATTTGTCAGTCTATAGTCAAATCTAAAAGATATATTAAATTAGAAAAACAATAATTATCTATTCATGCATATTTATATTATATACATAGTTATAGACTGACTATAAACATGAGCTTGGGAAAAAAAGCTTTAATTGAATGTAGAGTAAATAGGAAACTTATTTGCAAAGTTTATGGACAAGATATTTTGGTAAAATTTATGATTTTTTAGAAGATATAATTACTAGAAAACTATTTTACACACTCCTACTTTTTACATACCATAGATTTCTTTTTTCTTGCACAGTTGTATACCAATTTCGTTATAAAACAGATGTGAGCAGATGTGGAAAATGTTGGTTAACTTCTGTATATATTATTCTTTTAGTCTCAAACTACAAAAGTAAAAAGATGTCGAAATTAGGCTCACAATAAATGTGGTATGTGTGGTTACTTGAGAAACTAAAGCTACAGTCTGCAAGTATAATATATTGCCTTAATTATTAATTGAGTATGGTCAAAATAAAAGTTGTCAATAACAATGAATCTACTCACCCTATAACCTTGTCTATCACTAGTTACATGCTCTCTATATAAATGTTCTTTTACTCTGTCTATTATTGTTTACTCATTCGTTAGTATGCAAGGAGGGGGTAACTTCTGTCAATTTATCTTAATATCTCAGACAAGATCCTGGCAAATAAAATAATAAACAGGGATATTTATTTGCCTATATAAATCCTTTAAAATAAGTCTTTTTAAATTACAGTGTTTGCTTAATATGTCTATCTATATTGTTTTCCAGTTTTTGAGAAGCTTTTTGGTCTTCTATAAACACATATACACAGATATGCCCACATATACATATAAATTTAATAATCCTAATTAGTTCTATTCCCAAAAATCATAACATAATATTTTCAGAATGCAGTTGACAATGTGTAAACATATTTCTTATGCATGTTACCACAACATGAGCTGTATAGTTGCCTAGCAACAGCTATTAGTGTTGTGGTTCTTTGTTTATATAATAGAATGCTAACAATAGTCTATGGATATAAAACATGTGCTTAGTGATGTCATCATCTCCATGACAACACATAAACATCTATACGGTAAAACAACTGGCCTTGGATATGCAATAATGTACTTGTAAAATTTTATGTAGGAGTACCTATCCTTTGTTATATGCAAAGCATATCAATTATACAAGTATATACACAACTATATACAAGTACATACACAACTACACAAGTATTATATACAGCTAAAGTTGGATACATAGCAGTGCACTTATAAATGTAATATATATATATATATATATATATATATATATATATATATATATATATATATATATATATATATATATATATATATATATATATGTATATATATATATATATATATATATATATATATATATACACATATATATATATATATATATACATATATATATATACATATATATATGTGTGTATATATATATATATATATATACAGGTTATATAGTTTGCAATGCCACACACCCAATTGACAAGATATTATACTATATTATAGCTGTACGGTTTGTGACACCACAGATAGCAGAGGAAGGCAAAATCAAATGCACATCACTCATTTCTATGGTGCCAATATCTTTACTGTTAAGAACTAAAAATTTTTTTTTTCTATTTCTGAGCAAAAACTCACCTACAAAGGAACTTTCAGAAAAAAACTTTAGTAGCATATATGGGTGCTACAAAGTGGACTTTTTTATATATGAGCTGTAACTAAGGTGACTATAAGGTTTGTGGCTGGAGTGTAGGAGGGAAATAGCAATTCATTTTAGTCAAATACATGTATATTCCCTCAATAATAATATAATGTAAATAGGTAATATATTAACTATATATATTATATTATATTATTTTTGAGGGAATATATCATCAACATATCCATTATTAGCAACAGCAGAGTGTTTTGTATGATGCATAAAACGGCAAATCTATAAAACCTCAACTACAAGGTTGAGCTGCCCTCGTATATATATATATATATACATAAGAGGGCAGCTCAACCTTGTAGTTTGGTTTAGTAGTCTTATCATTTAATATCTTGGAGATTTTACAAAAAAATGGTCAGAAATGGCTGTATCTATAGATTTTACTAACATTTCAACTGATTTTTTGGGCAAACAGATTAATAATAGTGATAAGAGTGCAATGGTTATATAGGTGACCCATTGTGCCCGTGTGGCCAAGTTGAAAATAAATGTGGCTCAAGGTAAAGTTATTTTAGATTTTGCTATTTTACTAGTTCAGCAATGCACAGACAAGCAAGGGCAACAATATCAATATAAAAACTAGGTTTGTTATCTTTCAGTGTAAAAAGTTATAAAGCTTTAATGAAGTCTTAAAAAATTTACAAAGGGTAAGTAAAAAGTTTTTGACTTGCTTTTCAGCCTATATTATGTTCTACAAGTGCTGAAAATACAATGGATAAATAATTATGTCGTTGCATTTCTATTTAAAAAAATCACAATTCTTATAAGTCAATAATTTCTTTCGCAATTTGACCGGCTTTTTGTACCCCTATGGCGGTTGTGAGTACGTGTTGAGTTAAAGAAAAAAGTTTTTATATTTCAATATAAAAAACCAGTTATCATTAAGCTATCATGCAGTGTATTGATTATTTGCTATGTAGCCATACACATTTTTTTTAATTCAGACACAATAAAATGCATTATATATGTCACATTTGCTATTTCAATAGGTTCACTTTGTGTCAGGATTTAAGCATTAAAGCCCATTTTTAGCTTGAGATTTAAATCTTTAGACCAGCTATTATTTCTCTCCGAACAAAGGGTTTGCTGCTAGGCTACCTTTACAAGTCATCTGTGAGAATGTTTGTTTTAACAACACAGCTGTATGGCTATTGTGAGAAAAATTTCTGTTAAAAACACAACTGTGTGTTGAACCCTGATTTAAACATTGTTGTCAATTTTTCCTTCGATTTAAATTTTTATACAAGCTATTATTTCTCTCCTAACAGAGTGTTAGCTGCTAGGCTACCTTTACAAGTCATCTGTGAGAATGTTTGTTTCAACTATGCCGCTGCATATGGCTAAATGCATTGCCAAATAGTTAGAGAATTGTGAATAGTATAGATATGTGATAGTATAGTGAATAGTGAAAGTTGTTATATAGAAATACCCACTCAAAGCTTGAATAAACCCAAATTTTACAGAAAACACTTAACTAATAGTTATATAATATATGGTTATATATTATAGACTACATATAGTTACATGCTGCCAATATAATCATCACTATCTAGCACAACTATAGTCTATTTTAAAACTAGAATACAGTTGATAGTTGAAAGAGTTCACTGTAGGTTTTATATCTTGTTTATTCTAAAAATTGAATAAGTTGAATGCATTCATAGAAATATGACAACAAGATCTTCATTACAATGCCACACACTCAAGACAAGATATTATACTATATAGTTATATAGTTTACCTGGTAATATTGAAGGAGAGAGAAGAAACTCTTAGCAGTCTGTAGAGTAGAGCAGCTCCTCTATTTGCCAGTTCAACCAAATCTAAAACAAATTGATACATATGTAATCTTAACAATATCACATCATCACCCAGGGTAAGTAACTTACATTTCTTTATAACTATTGTTTTACAACAGAAATATGGTTCACAACCAATTATTAGAATGATGGTTTGAACTGGTAATAAAAGCAAATAAATTTCTTGAAACAATGCACTATTTCTCGATTAGTTTTAGTCATCAGGTTTACATGGACATATTATATAAAATTTTATATGTATGTACATGATGCTACAAATATAGGAAATAAATGCACAACTATATATAAGTATACACACAATTATACAAGTATATATACACACCCAGCATCACACCAGATATTTTGGTGAAGTTTCTAATATATCAGAAATTAGAATTAGTAGATAACTCTTTTACACACTCATGTTTTTATTACCTATAACAGATACATTTTTTTTCAATGTATAGTCTATATCATTCCAATAAAGCAGATATGAGCAGATTAGGAAAATGTTGGTTAGCTTCTGTATATTATTACTTTAGTCTCAATCTACACAAGTTAAAACAGCTCACTATATATAATGTGGTAGGTACAGTAATGGAAAAACTAAAAGTATAGTCTATTGTATTAGTAGTTTATTGAGTTGTCAAGTTTTTTTCAAATAAATATAGTTAATAATGAATCTATTTACCTCAACCCTGTCTATCACTAGCTCTATGTTCTATATTCTGTGTGGCTGATCATACTAATATTACTTCTTCATTGAGTACAACAGTCAGCATACAAGGAGAGAACAACTTCTGTCAATTTATCTGAATATTTCAGACAAGATCCTGGCAGAGAAAATAATAAACATGTATATTTATTTGTTCATATAAACACTTTGAAATAGCTCTGTTTAAAGAGTGTTTGTTTATCTATATTGATTGCCTGTTATTGAAAAGCCTTATCAGTTTTTATACACACATGCCCACATACAGCATGTATAAATATTTGAAAATTATGGGTTCAGTTTTCTAAAATCACCATCAAATATTTTCAGATTGTAATTGAAAAAATTAACAGTCTATAAATGCGCTCTTAAGTCATGTAAATTACCACAACATGAGCTGTATAGTTGCCTAGCAACAGCTATTAGTGTTGTGGTTCTTTGTTTATACAACAATATAGTCTATGGATATAAAACATATGCCTATTGCCTATTGACGTCATCATCTCCATGACAACACATAAACATATAAACTGTAAAACAGCTTGCCTTGGATACGCAATATTGTACTTGTAAAAATTATTATGTAGGAGTGCCTATACTTTGTTATATGCAAAGCATATCAATTATACAAGTATATACACAACTATACAAGTATATATATACAACTATACAAGTATATACACAACTATATAAGTATATGCGCAACTATACAAGTATTTGCACAACTATACAAGTATATATACAACTATACAAGTATATATACACAACTATACCGGTATATACACAACTATACAAGTATATACACAACTATACAAGTATGTACACAACTATACAAGTATTTGCACAACTATACAAATATATACACAACTATACAAGTATATATACACAACTATACCGGTATATACACAACTATACAAGTATGTACACAACTATACAAGTGTATATATACAACTATACAAGTATATACACAACTATATAAGTATATGCGCAACTATACAAGTATTTGCACAACTATACAAATATATACACAACTACACAGTATATACACAACTATACCGGTATATACACAACTATACAAGTATACCCACAACTATACAAATATATACACAACTATACAAGTATATATACACATATACAAGTATATACACAACTGTACAAGTATATACACCATTATATAAAAATTTTAAAGTCAGAGAAACTTACCTGAAACTGAGACTCACTGGTAAAATTACTTTGAAGTTATGAAAGAAATCTTTACCGTAGAGAAACTATCAGAGGAACCACATGCAAACATTCTACAGGACTAAGTGTTGAGTTGAAGAGAAATCTTTATATTATATGTGGCTGTAATAAGCCAGTTAGCATACTATATACGGTCTGTTAATTATTATGTTTTTGTTGATGAAAAGAAATCTTTACAATTTAGAAAACAATATCATGGAATATGTGGAATTTGATATTTCAATAGGTTTACTTTGTGTCATGAGTTAAACCTTAACATCAAGTTTTTGCTTTGATTTATGTCTTTAGACCAGCTATTATTTCTCTCCTAACAAAGTGTTTGCTGCTAGGCTACCTTTACAATTCATTAGCAAGAATGTTTCGTTTTAAAACGTGCAGCAGTGTGTTTAAGTAAAAGCCTTAATAATTTTGTCAACTGCAAGAGTCTATAGAGTTTCATTGTAATGACCTTGCCCAGGGCACCTGCATGCCATGACAAATGTCACATGTAGTACATGCAGCAGTCAAATAATGACAAGGCTGTGTGATAATGCTTCAGTTTGATATGCTTCAAACTTGAAAGTATATGGCTGTGAGAAAATGACAACAAAAAGTTTTCGTTATAATATAATGTGTGGTGTCTTAAGCTTTGCATCAGGGTCATTTTACTTAATTCAATACTTTTTAATTAATTCTCTTGTTGAAATCAAATAAATATTGACTTTGCAAAAATTAGTAATTATTAGTAATTAGGTTTTCAGAAATATCTTACAAGGTTTTCATATTTCACTATTTAGAAGATAACTCCTACTTGTTTTCATAGCCTACTGCACCAAGGCTTGTTCTCTTCATCAATAGAGAAACAGCTTGCTTATATATATAGACAGCGTGAACTTTAACCCTTTGTATATAACTGTTTTGTTTACCATAATTTAGATTTATGTTCACTTGGATCTTTAATTGTTTTTCAAATGGTGGCAAAAGCAAAAAGTGAAAGAAGCTACTGCCTAAAATTATTTTAAGGCCATTGGTGATGTCAGGAAAAGCATCCAGTCATAATAGCTTAGTGATCTGTGCCTAATCTGAACAAATCTTTAGGTAACTTTAAAAAACAACCCTTCTCATCAAGGTTTTCTCATAGGGATAGTGACCTATATAAACTTGTGTGCACTTTCAATTCAAAACCAGATTGTATAACCACAAATCAACTTTTAACAACAAAACAAAAAAGAACCATACTGAATTGAGCAAATATATCTGGAAACTAAAAGACAAGAACACCCATTTTGACATAACATGGAAAATTATAAAAAAGACCAACTCATACAACAAAGTCACTAAAAGGTGCAACCTCTGCCTATGGGAAAAATATTTCATAATATACCAGCCCAGCAAATCTTCCCTTAATAACAGAAATGAGATTCTATCCACATGCAGACATGCACGTAAGCACTACCTGGGCAACATCACATAACAATACTAACAATTCTCAACCATAGTACTACCTAGTATAAATTACCCTTTCCATCAAACATCTAGCTTTTATAGGCTAATCCTTTAGAAAAAGAGCAATTTAATTAATTAATAGATAACACCAAATCCACCACTATGTTTGCATTTCGTTTTACGTTGTGTTTAGCATGATAGTTTTCTTTATGTAAAAATTTGAATAATTGGTATGCTTCATAGATTTTATTTATTTTTAGTCTAACACCTGACGAGTGCAGTTTACTGTACGAAACTATATAGTCGTGTGAGATTTTAAATAAAAAATATATATGTATCATTAACAATCTGAACACACTACATTATATATTTATATATATATATATATATATATATATATATAAATAAGTATACGAGAAACATTGTTGATTTATTACTTTATTAGGTAAAGTAATTACACTGATATTTCGGGTACCACTGTACCCATCTTCAGAGTAGCAATGAATGAAATTCAAAAATTATTACGTTACGTTAGACGTCATGCATGACACAAAGAATAGAGAGTGGCAGTTATTGTAAATTATTGAAACTTAGGGAGATAACCTTTTTTATATATTACGCAGGTCAAAAATTGTACTGATTTTTTGCATAAAAAATAAATTAGAGTTGACAAAAAATAGATATCCAAATATAAAAACAGCAAGAATTAGTGAAACTATGCGAGAGTGCTGATGATGATCCCCATGACATGACAACTCCAATGAATGATGCAACGAGCAACACTCAATGACTGTTAGCTGAATTATTATGACCCACCTTTACTGGCATTCATATTAAAATTTTGCAATTATTCATAAAAACTAGGTATTTATACTAGTTTATTACTCATATTTTTACACACATATATTGTTCATTTGCAACACAATGTTGTGCAAACAATTGATGATTACCATTTTTAATAAATAAATAAAGTTTGATAGTAATACTTTACTAAACAATAGTTTGATCTGATTCATCAAAGCTATTGAACTTTATTGAGCTTTTTTATACAATTACTTTAGTGGGTTATTTTTTATACAAGTATGTTTATAGTTATATAACTTGTAATGGGGAATTTGTTTAAAATATTGAAAGTGTTTGACATAAGCTGAGAGATTAGAAAGAAAGTAACTCTTAAAAATAAATATTAGTGAATTTCTCACAGTGGATATTAATATTGTAAGAGTTGTGTAAGGGTTGTGTCCCCAAGTATATCTGATTGTAAGGAGTTATACTACCATTGTATATCGAAAGGACAACTTTCCTCTGATAGGGTGTTTTTAATACACCTGGCCTAACAGTGTTTACATCACTATGCTACCTACGAACAATCGGAACAAAGGAGGGGACTAACTAATTAGAGCTAATAGCTAGGGCGCTAGGATAGCGGCAGTTGAACAGTGGCATTATTGATTTAGATAGGTTGCGTTATACCGTCTGCAATTATGTAGCGTGATTTTATTATTTGTGACTAGTTTTACTTGTGTGATCTTTAGGTGTAAATAAATGCTTTATTATTCTACTCTAACTTGCCATGAGTGTTGCATTAACTTTGATATAACCCGTAATTCGTAAATTTTACAACAATATATTGAGTGTAACAAATATTATACTAAGCATAAAAAATCTAACTAATATATATACTATAAAATATACTAAATGGAGTAAATGAAACAAGTAAGTCAAATACTATAGGTACTAAAAAATATTATATTCTCTACCATTGAACTATAACTTTAGTTAGAATGATTTAGTTCATTGCTTTCTACCAGCCTATTTCTCCTTGGCCATATCTACAGATGCTGAGGTTTAGGAAAATCCGGTGATATCATATAGCAACATTGAATACAGCACTTCAGTGGTGATCCTTACAACACACCACCATTTTCTATTCCACTGAGTCAATCACTGTGTTCAACCTAAACTCAGTTCCAAGCCAAGTTAATTGAGTCGTGGAAAAACGCAGATTAATCTTAGCTGAAAAGCTCCTTTATATACTAATGGGTATAGATATGCATATTGCATATATATTTTGTTGATATGTTTTCAATTTAGTTCATCAGCAATTATAGTTGTCCACCAATGCTTGCACAAAGATTAGTACAGTGCGTAAACAATTTTTATAACTGTAAATGAAACTACAGTTTCAAAATATAATTGTGAAATATAATTTTATTGGCAAAAATTTTCACCAATGAAAAAACTATATTATATATAAACTGGTTGGAAAATTTCCACTTTTCCTGGAAAGCTTACAAATAGTCTTAAGCAAGTTTTTAACAAGCCATTTCAGTTGTGAAATAAACAACAATTAAACAACTTTGCAATCATTGAAATATTGATAAAAATATTTCACTCACTCTCAATTACTCATTTAGCAGTTTGGTATATATATATATATATATATATATATATATATATATATATATATATATATATATATATATATATATAGAGAGAGAGAGAGAGAGAGAGAGAGAGAGAAATGTTTCTCAATTTCGTTATTGCTTCATCTACTTCCATGAGCACGAAAGTCGAAAATCATTATAGTCATGCCCAGTGATCACAGAGAAAGTTGGAAATGTAGATGCAGGAGCAGACAATTGCAGTATAATACGAAACATTTAGAGTTGTCTCTGGGGTCATAGATTTCATGCAGGGTGCAAAAAAGCCTGGTGATTCATGCGGTGCAGAACCTGGCATTGCTTGTCTCGGTCGATTAGGTGCGCCTATAGGTTCGTGTCGGTGCCAGACCAAACAATCATTTTACACTAAATTTAACAGTGAGGTTTGCAATATATCTGATAAGCCAAATAGTTTTTTTTTACATTCCAAGGTTATGTTTTTTGTTGCCGTTAATTTTTGTTCTACTGTTATTTTTTGATTAAATTAGAAATTTAATTTAATCAACCCGCCCTTCCGGTGTTGCAGTAGCTTTTTGGCAGCTTTCCAAAAAACATTGTGTAACGAAAGCTATTTGTGAAAGCTTTTGCGATAGCTATTTACTAACAGTTTTTCTTCGATGAGTCAGTATGGCTCAATTTTCCTCCCGCTAAAGATGCAAGCAATCTATACTTAAATGTCAAAATAATTGTAAATATCAAGTATTATATTATCTTTTGTTTTGAACTTCATTAACTAAATGTTTTGTCAGCTATGTAATTAATGTTAAGTTAACAATATGTTTGTAATTTTCATGGTTATGGGTTACAGTACAAGTATGAGTACAAGTATGAGTATGAGCATGAGTCTAAGTATGAATGAAGTCTAACTAAGGAAATATACTGTTGACAATAGACAAAACTAGAGTTGTGGCCTGCATCTGTGTCCTCCATCCATTCACCCTTCATTAAGTGAATCATAATACATAGGCATCCGTGCCAAACAGCATCCGTGCTGACGCAGCAAAAATTATCAGCTGATACTGTAACCACTATCGGCTGTCACAGTACTGAGTCTACACATACATTGTATTTACAATATCCAGGGTACTGAGTCTACACATACATTGTATTTACAATATTCAAGGTACCGAGTCTACACATACATTGTATTTACAATATCCAGGGTACTGAGTCTACACATACATTGTATTTACAATATCCAGGGTACTGAGTCTACACATACATTGTATTTACAATATCCAGGGCACTGAGTCTACACATACATTGTATTTACGATATCCTGGGTACTGAGTCTACACATACATTGTATTTACAATATCCAGGGTACTGAGTCTACACATACATTATATTTACTATATCCAGGGTACTGAGTCTACACATACATTGTATCTACAATATCCAAGGTACTGAGTCTACACATACATTGTATTTACAATACTCAGGGTACTGAGTCTACACATACATTGTATTTACAATATCCAGGGTACTGAGTCTACACATACATTGTATTTACAATATCCAGGGTACTGAGTCTACACATACATTGTATTTACAATATCCAGGGCACTGAGTCTACACATACATTGTATTTACAATACTCAGGGTACTGAGTCTACACATACATTGTATTTACAATATCCAGGGTACTGAGTCTACACATACATTATATTTACAATATTCAAGGTACTGAGTCTACACATACATTATATTTACTATATCCAGGGTACTGAGTCTACACATACATTGTATCTACAATATCCAAGGTACTGAGTCTACACATACATTGTATTTACAATATCCAGGGTACTGAGTCTACACATACATTATATTTACTATATCCAGGGTACTGAGTCTACACATACATTGTATTTACATTATCCAGGGTACTGAGTCTACACATACATTGTATTTACTATGTCCAGGGTACTGAGTCTACACATACATTGTATTTACTATGTCCAGGGTACTGAGTCTACACATACATTGTATTTACAATATCCAGGGTACTGAGTCTACACATACATTGTATTTACAATATTCAAGGTACTGAGTCTACACATACATTATGTTTACTATATCCAGGGTACTGAGTCTACACATACATTGTATTTACAATATCCAGGGTACTGAGTCTACACATACATTGTATATTTACAATTTTTCGGGGAAAATGTTGGGATAAAGTGAATTGTAATGTAGTGCATCATGATGTAGTGTAGTGTAAATTGTGATGTAGTGTCGTGTATTTTGCACTTCAATATATAAACAAAGACGGAAGTCTTCTATTTTAAACCATACATCATTATATATTATATACAGTTATCTCCACCTGCATAGGTTATACAACACTTTCAGAGTATCTACTAAGTAATGATATATTTGTTTGGGGATTATCTCCTCTGATAGTGTCACATATTTTAACCCTCACTCTGCAGGGCTGACTGGTTCAGCTGCAGCTGGTAAATGAAATATAAATCACTCTGTGTGTCTGTAGATCCATCTAAGAGAAGAAGAGGTGGGTTCATGATTCTCTACTGCCCTCTCTCTCCTTGACTCTGTGCATGTGTCTGTAGATTGGTTCTCTCATACTGCTTGCTATAATAATAACACATACACAGCTACTTACCATCATCATATTGAATAACATTATATTCATTCAGTAAGTCGTTTAGGTATTTTAATAATGCCTTGCTGATTTTATAATATATTACTTGTTTTTTTAAATTATAAATCTTCTCTCACTGCTCTAGTACTATGCATATGCTAGCTAATTCTTTCTCAATTTAGGCCACGAGTGTTATTTTGGCTACTCTAAACAGCTCATATAGTTGATTCCATATAACTTCAATTTTGTAGTTACTACAAACTGTTGTCATCATTAGAATTTTTATCATAATTTCAGCTAATTATATGATAAATATTATCAATTGTGGTAGAATGACCTATATATTTCAATTGGTTTAACAGCATTCTGGTCTTCACAAATTCCAAAACATGAGAAAAGCATTTCATTTGAATTTTAGTGAGTTTAAACATTTGAATGTAACATTGTCTTTGGTCTCTTTATACTTTAATATGCACATAGCAGCAAGGCATACAGCTACTAACCAAGCTAAAATATCATAAGATTATATATAATTCTAAGTTCAAAAGAAAATAAATAACGTAATTGAAACATTGAATGATTGACGAAATAAAAATTTTGCTCTGCAAATGCTATAAAAAAAGCAACGATGACTTCAAGTAGAAAAGTGCTTTGATGTTGAAAGGTAGCTATGAAAACATTTTATCCCAAATGGTTTAGCTAACGTAGCTTAAACATGTTAGTAGAGGCTATTGGTTACCATAAAGGTTAATATTATATTTTAATTAATGTATTTGGTAACTACGAGTACTCTGGGTGCACTAAGGGGTCACTACCTATTCTATAGCCTACAAAAATGACGTGATCTTAGAGCAAAATTACTATAACTGCCCGAATAATTGCGCCCTAAGCTTGGTTGTTACGTGGAATAGTCATAGAGTTATAGAACCTACAGGTACACCCATATTATATATACCAGTAGGGAATCCGAAAGTGCCCTATAATTGAGTATGTTAAAGCTCAAGAATGCAGCATGTTTAAAGTTTACTGCTGCTTTTATCGGTTCCTACTCTGTCAACATATTTCTCTGCCAACTCTCAGATGCATAGAATTACAAGTCAGCTGCAAATCCTTCACATTATATGTGATGTCATACACATGATGTATGTGTAAACTTTGTGCGGCATTATTATCTTTTTACTGCTGATAACTTTTTCCAGTTCAATTTCTTTAGCTGAGACTGAGTGTGCTTCAATAATGGTTGTGCAACACGTATAGCTATACACTGTCTTTATAGCCACATATAAAACTGTAGCAAATCTATAAAGTTATGTAAATGGTAGATATGCATATTGCATATATATTTTGTTGATATGTTTTCAATTTAGTTCATCAGCAATTATAGTTGTCCACCAATGCTTGCACAAAGATTAGTACATTGCGTAAACAGTTTTTATAACTGTAAATAAAACTGCAGTTTCAAAATATAATTGTGAAATATAATTTTATTGGCAAAAATTTTCACTAATGAAAAAACTATATTATATATAAACTGCATGGTTGGAAAATTTCCACTTTTCCTGGAAAGCTTACAAATAGTCTTAAGCAAGTTTTTAACAAGTCATTTCAGTTGTGAGATAAACAACAAATGACCTTGCAATCATTGAAATGTTGATAGAAATATTTCACTCACTCTCAATTACTCATTTAGCAGTTTAGTATATATATATATATATATATATATATATATATATATATATATATATATATATATATATATATATATATTTATATATATATATATATATATATATATATATATATATTTATATATAGTGAGCTTATATGATTATTTTCAATTCACTCAGCACAATAAGTATCTTTTCTAAAGAATTTTTTCTCAAATTCTTCATTGCTTCCTAAAAATAAGATTGAAAACTCATAAAACAGATTTCTTGAACTGACAAGTGATGCTATATTGGTGTCCCTGTATGTGGTGTTTATTCATTCATTACACAATTCATGCCGGAATACCAACCACCCAGTTTGAATGCTAATCACTCACTCATTATTCTTGAGTAACAAGAAACTGAATTGAGCCATGCATATACTGTTGATAAATTTATATATTGTCACATTTAGTTAGCAACATTCCTCACTGATTTATATATTATGGTGTACGTGTCAAGAACGTTGATGGATGTGTTTGTTTGTTTGCACACATGGCTGATTTTATTAGACTGTGACCCAATAAGACACAATTGTGCTTTGAATTTTGAATATAATACTTATAGCTGCACATATATAAATTTTTACAACCTTGTGTAGAATCCACGCTATAATAAATCAAATTGTTTCATGAACAGAAGTATTTAAAAGAGAACAGAGTTTGAAATTATAAACTATTATTGTCGGTGTGCTTCTTACCAGGAACATGTTTCTGAAAATCACTTTTGCATTGATTGGTAAGTTTTTAAACTGGAATTTTGCAAATTACCTGATGACTATATATACTGCTTATACAGAACTCATCAAAGTAGGTTACATGTATTTCTTATTTGTCTATAAACTTATCTCATAATATCCTCAAACACACATTGCAGCCTACAAGTGGATATGCTAGCAACATTTAATCCAATTTATTGCATTATCATTTGAAGAATATGCACAGTTTTTATTAAATGCAACATTTATTAGTTTCCAATATACATGATGAATTGTCAGCTATTTAACAAGAATGTTTTTGAACTATAATATAGGAACTTTTATCTCGTGTGTTAAAAACAGTTTTTATTAGAATATCAGAATAATCATTTGTAAAGTTTTAATTTTGTTTTGTGTTGCAGCAATGTTGGCCGGCCCTGCAGGGGCTAGCACACGCTGTAATCTGTATAACCTTGGTGTAAATGCTGGACTCTCTTGTGGCCTACAATGGTGGCAATCAAATGACCTTGGGCAATCAATTACAGTTTCTAACAAGATATCAGACTTTACTCGGAATGTTATGGACACCATTGACCCAGCTCTGTACAGCAGTATTAATTCCACCTTGGCCGGGCAAATTGCGGCTGAGTCAAATGATCCTTTAGCCAAAATTATTGAATCTGCTCTTACAGTGTTGCCTTCTTATTCTAATTTTCTGTCCGACATTCTGTACAGCTTAGAGTTGACTCCAAATATATTGTATATTTTCAATCTGCCTCAAGATTTTGCAACCAAAAAGTTCTTGCAGCAGCTGGCAAAAGAATATTTTGACTTTTCATGTTCACCGTAAGTAGTTTGTATTCATTGCAAATTTGTGTTTATTATAGGGCATGTTATAGTGTTATGTTGGCCTATAACTGTAAATGGTAAAAGTACTGAACTTCATGCAAGAGATTATATTACGGCCTAATTCTCTCCACATTGTAGATATGGAGTTAAACAATTTACAAGCTGCATTTCCAACTGGGTTGATGCCAATTGTGACACAGAGGACAATGTGGCTTACCTCAACCATATTATCAACAGCCTAGCCAATGAATACTGTGATGGGAACTCTGTTAAATCCAGTGTTTTGAGAAGTGAGTTAATTGATCACAAACTTTTTAATTTCTAAGTAGAAATAAAACTAGATTGGTCGCTAAAAACAGCAGCTGCATTTGACATCAACCTTGCCCTTATGAGTGACAGGGAAAAATGACATACTTTAAAGTTTTTACTGCAATATATTATTTCAGCATACTTTGAATCAAATCTGCTTATATACTGTACTCTCCCAATTGGTTTACATTATTATAATTTATGTGAACATAATGTGTCTACATGTTTGCAGCTTTCAACAGAAACTTCGGAGAGCTTGGAAAAGAACTGGTAAAATTTTACGGAGTTGAAAAAGATCCATCAAGTCCTTTTCAGTTCCGTCTGTCGAATAGCTCTCTCTTTTCAGACATCATCTCTGGTGCTATAAACCTGACAGCTGTGGCAGATATTGCTAATACTTGCAATCCACTTTTATTAGCATTGGGTAATGAAACAACAGAGCTGAGTCAGGCAAACAGCACAATCGGCACTGGTGATGCCTTGCAAAGTATCAAGGGGTGAGTACGACAACTCCAGATATGTTACACATAGTGTGATGTCTTTGGACATGTCCTCTTTCTTTTATTCAAAAGTCAATTTGGGTCTAGACCTGCATAATGATTAAAGCATATATGTTACTATAAGATAAGCCTGAATGTTATACTATAATATACTTGGTGCTTTCTAATCTATAATTTTGTTAACCAAGACTGAGCTTGTTTATTATCACCTTTGCATTGCACTGTATATATATATATATATATATATATATATATATATATATATATATATATATATATATATATATATATATATTTTACACACATACGTAGACATGATCTGGGAAATATTTCCATGTATATTTAGCCTCTTACATCATCTTCTAATTGATTTCAGAAGTACACGCCGCTATGTGGAGTGTTCCTTAAAGGCTACTGGTCTATTGGTACCTGGGTTGACAACTCCTAGTGCTTTAGACAAATATGCACTCATATTTCGCCGATTGGGTCTTTCTGCAGATATAAATTAGGCTTTACTATAGTATGTATTGCTGTATCCTTATAATGTTATCTATAATGCACTATTTGTTGCAATAGTTAAGGGGACACAACTCTTACCAACATGCTAACTACTTGTGCCTTGGAAAGTGTCAACTCTACACACAATGTTACTAAAGTTACTTGTTTAAAAGGTTTTACCACTTATACTGTGAGAAAAAATTTGCCAAAATAATAAAATTCACAATATATCACATTTAATGAATTGTAAGGCAGTTAAACTAAATATTTATTTATATTTACTATAGATTTCTATCTCAATTGTGTAGTATAAGTTCACTATAGTTCACTGTAGTTTACCGTTTATCTTAAATCAAATTTAGCTAATTTTATCTTATAGGCTGTTAATGATTGAGTGACTCCAATGAATGATGCAACGATCGATGTGCAAAAACAAGATGGCTGCTTATAGCTGTTATTTTGGCCTACTTTTGACATTTCTATTAGCATTTTGCAATGACTAATAAAAGCTACAAATATTCTTTGATTTCATTACACACATGAGTCAGTTTACTTCATTTAGTACACACCAGCAACTTATGACCTAACATTAAAGTTTGCTCAAAATAAATTGAAATTTACTATACATGGTATTTTTATGTGCTGGTTTTAACTACGCATAACAGAAAAGGCTGGGAGGGGATTCCCCAACATTAAAGCACAGGTCATTGTCATATGCACCTAATATTCTATGTGTGCGACCGTTACGAAAAAACCGTAATGGTCCGTAACCAAAACTAGCTGAATAATTAGGGAAAAACATGGGAAATGAAGCAAAATTAAAAAGCACTTTGATTATTTAGGTGCATTTATTGGTGTTTTACTAGTCTTGGCTAAAAAACCATGTTCATTACCAGCTAAATTGTGAAAAATAGCCAAAAACTGAAGATATCCAGTGTGTACTAAATTAAGTAAAATGACCCACATATTGTTTATTTTCAACACAATGTTATGATTAAAATATTTAACAAGTCTTGCATGTTAATAAACAAAGAAAGTCTGAATTATGGTAATATTTTACCAAACGAACGGTGGTTTGATCTCAATCTCAGCATTTGCTTTATATCAAATCTAAAAACACTTTAGCTTTATATATATATATATATATATATATATATATATATATATATATATATATATATATATATATATATATATATATATATATATATATATATATATATATATATATGTATATATATATATATATATATATGTATATATATATATATATATATATGTATATATATATATATATACATACTTATATACTTATATACATATATAATATACATATACACATATACGCATATATACATATACACACATAATATATATATATATATATATATATATATATATATATATATATATATATATATATATATATATATATATATATATATATATATATATATAATACTATAACTTCATTGGTCTACAGTGACTAAGATCTTAGTCTATTTTAACTTTACCATGCCTATATATCATGTATAGAGCTCACACTGACACAGTAGTTAACCAGTGAATTATTAATTACTTGTGAACTGAGTTACTATTCATTTATTTATTAGTTAATTAAAACAAAATCGAAAATGACTGAAATTTCCCGGCAACAAAAAGGAGATCAAATCAAAACAGACATCCTGGTATTTGACAGGAAATTGGCAATATTGCAAAAGCTTCATATAACTGAAGGCCACTTAAGGCTTTGTCTACTCAAATGACCAGTTTACCAAGTGACAGATATAAAACATTCTAAAACATACAAGCTATATACAAACAATAGCACATTAGTAAAGTGGGTATAATTATTCAACTAATAATAGTGAAAAGAGTTTAAGCCACAATGTGTTTGAAGTTTGCACCAAACCAAAATATTTAAAGCAAATTTTTATCTTGTACAAATCAATACACAACACAATTATGCCATGTTCAAAGCATTAGTCTGAGGTAAACAAATGTTATAAAAAGTGTTTAAATGGAAACTGTTAATATTTCTCCACTGTATCCAGCCATCTCTCTGAAGTGAAGATTTGGTAGTTGTCTGTTCATTGTCATCAAGTGCAGACAACTCATAGTAATGTGGATCCTACAACAATGTATGGATTACAATAGCTTTTCATTACTGATAAAAATACAATTAAAACTGATTGCTGACTTTTAAAATACAAACAATGTGTTTATTCCAGTCACACGCATGAAATGAAATAAATGGAATTGGTGAGAATTCCCTTACTAGTACTAGCAGATATGAATCAGATGTGAGAGAGGAAGTAGCCAGTCCCACAATTCCTTTAGAGGAAGTGTCAGATTCTCCGCCTACAGATATGTATGTAGAGAAATATTATTGGATGAAAATACTCAAAAGATCACAGAACCTGTTGAGAAAACCCTGGATTTCAAATAGAACACGACTCCTAAGCTTGACTACTGTATAAAAATTTAAATATTTATTACTCTAATCATTGGTTTAAGTAGAAAGAACTCTTTTGCTTATAGGAAAAATATGTTAGTACCATGATTATAGACTACCCTATGCCTCTGCTATATACAATTCCTCAGAAACAATACAAAGCTATATATACAACTGTATGTATGTTTACTAAACAAGCAATAAACAATGCAACACTAACCCATCATAAGTATAGATTTATTTGAGAGAAAGTGGTTTCTTATCTCCTGAATGTGAGAGCTCAACTGGTAGCCACTACTAACATGTAATATCTTACAAGGTATCTACAAAATATATCCAATAAGTTATTCTAAATAATCATTGGTATTGAAATATCAACTGGAATAATATTTACAGTTAGTTTATATATTAATCAGAACCCTCTAGTATAAATACAGGTTGTAACATGACTCTCTGAAATAATATTCTCACAAGAGCTAACCTGTGTTGCCTAGCAACAGCATAACAATGCAATAGTTTCAATGTCAAAGGTCAAGGAGAGTTCACCTGTAGTCGCAGTGAGGACAGGCAAACGCCTTCTCCGTGTTGTGAGTTCGAAGGTGACGTTTGAGATGAGCCTTCCTCGAGAACTTCTTGGAGCAGACGGCACACTCGTACAGAACCTCCGCCTCCGTGTGGACCATCTTGATGTGCATCTTGAGGATATACTGGTCTTTGTAGAGCTTGCCACAGGTGGGGCACGTGCAGCCCTCCGCTGTGTGTCGGTGCATGTGTCTCTTTATGACGTACGGGTGCTCGGAGATGTGATGACACACCTCGCAGATGTTCCGGGGGTGAGTTTCCTGTAGGTCAAGGTCAAACAGATATTACACACTACACGGGGCATGAGCATAGCACTAGCCAATCAGAGCGAAGGTAACATGTTCAGAGGACAGGAAGTGACTCACCAGGTAGTGTGCCGGCAGGTTCGCCTCGTTCAGAGTGATGTAGGAGCAGCACCTACACTTGTGAAGGAGGTCAGCGTGACTCTCCTTAAGGTGCAGCTCGTACTGCTGCAGGTAGAAGGCCTGGAAGGAGCACTTCTCACACTTGAGCTTCTCCAGGTCCACCTCGCTGGCCTTGATGCCCAGCTCGCCGGAGTCGTGCGACAGAGCGGGCGTTGTGACGCCCCCCGCAGGCACTTTGATGAGGAACTGCTTGAGCACAGGCTTCATGAGTCGAATGTTAGTGAGACTGGAGCCGGGTTCCATCAGCATCTCTGCAGAGTCGACAGGGACAGAGTGAACAGTGGCCGCTACGGCTGAGACAGAGCGGCTACTTGGTAGTCACAGGAAATGAGCAATGCCAGCAGTGAGCATGCTCAGCACACTCAACACTCAGGTATACAGTTAGACACAGCAGACTGGCCTGGAATGGTTTTATAGTTGTCCTTTCATGATAAACACTTTGGACCACAGCTTCTGTTAGAAACAGCTAATAATAAACAGAGCTGAAGAATGACTTAGTGAAGAGTGTAGTTCTACTCTCCCCCCCCCCCGCACAGTGACTATAGTAAATGTGTGGACCCCGGGCTAGTAATAGCTTACAACTCAACTTCCACATGGACCAATGAGAGAACAGCTATACTCTCTATCTAAACACAGAAAAACAGACAGACTGACCGTCGTACACGTCGTCACTGGCGCTGTTGGACTGACTGATGACGCTGGCAGGGTCTATGTTAGTCACGGCAGCCACCTGCTGTTTGGAGATGACGGCAGAGGTCACATCTCCGCCCACTGCCGGGATGATCATCTTGGGAACCGGCAGCTTCGTCTCGCCTGCTGCCGTAGTGAGAGAGAAGACAACTCTAAACAGATTCTCCATACTGCTGAGTGACACTAACTAGAATATGCTTACAGAGCAAGACCATGAGATGAACACACAGGTTTGTATCTCAGTTGATAGATTAGATGCTGCACTGTTTGGAATAACTCATTTTTAAGAGCTTTAAGAGATATGAACATGGAATTGTTACTTATACTTGAATATCAATATAAATTATTTGCGACTAGTACTACTCCTAGTCCTACTTCTAGGATGAGTGAGTTAGACAGTAGGCGCAGTTACTGCTAGTATTTCTAGTATGGCAAACTTAATTGTATATATATAATCATAATTATTATAAGTTTTAATTCTGATTTATTCTAATTTGCTGTCAATATTGATGCAATCTGTTGGTTTGACAAACAATGCGCTAAAATACAACTTTGCTCATAATATATTAATGTGAAGATTTTCATTGAAATACCAAATCTTGCCTTAAAGTAATACATAGATGAATAATAGTATTAGTTAGCCTACACCAATTCAAAACTATTATTTTTATTTTCGTTGCTGTTTATATTTTAAGTAGACACACAAACATATTCTTATTGGTTATTGATGAATTGACAAATAACTTTAAAATCAAACTGAATTTTCTAGAAGAGTTTTGCTTGATTTAGAACACTTGAGTATGAAATGCTGCACCACACTAACATCAGCTGGTAATTTAATCAATTTTGTTGTTGAGAATGTTAGATTGTTGATTAAGCAATAAAGCCAGAGGAGAAGTTCAGTGTATAAGCGCTGTTGTAGATCATAGATGTCATTTGACACAAACAAATTATTGGAGCAGCTTACAGCTGTAGAATACGCTGCTCAGGGTTTGCTGGAAGAGAGGCAGAGTATTGTAGCTTTAGATAGAACTCGTAATCACACTCGGGAGGCTCGTACAGCGCTGAAACATGTTGTCTCGGGCAGAGAATCCTTGGCAAATCATGGAAGTAAAACCTGGATGTGTTTTGGCAACACTTTTATTAAAATGAAGAATGACACTGCTCTTAAACTTCTGAATGAATCTCATTTAGAGTTAGATAGAGAAATTGAAAAGAGTAGAAATGGACTCAGGGATAAACTGAATAATGTGAGAGAGTTGGAGGGCAACTCTCATGCTGCTGGTTTTAATCTGAAGGCTCTTTCACCGGATGAACAGAAAGCTTTAAATCGATTATTGTGAAATTGATCTCCCAATTTATTCTCACAGAATGAAATGTGCTCCAGCTTGTTATATATTTTTTGTTAGTTGTTAAGCATATTTTATGCTATCAGTATCTAATATATAGTATAATATAACATGTGGTGCAATGCCGATGGTTCAAACCAAATCTACTCTAATAAGCAGACTGTGCTCCAGCTCATTATTCGCATGTGTTTTGTAGGTTGTTAAGTATATTTTATGTTTGCAGCACCCCATGTATATAATAATATAATATAACTTATAATGTAATAACAACTTTACTATATTAAAAAGTTTTGCTTAAAAATTCACTTTGCATAGAAGACATACAAACTTGTAGTAGCTGGTTACCAACTCCTTTTTCGTATATTATTGGAATTTGTTATTTTCATTGAGCCTATTGATTTATCATTCAATTGTATAAATTTTAATACTTTAATACTTTGAACACCAACACCTTGAATAGATCACTAAATTTCTTTCATATAAAACAAGTTTCAAACATGCTATAGTTGTTAGCTTTCAAGTGCAACGCAACTCCAATACAGTGGATATTTTTCATGTGATTATTTTGAGTTTGCTTTTTGGCATAAGCATAAAATATACAGTGTAACTAATATGTAATAAAATAAGAGTTGGTATAATGTCTGTACTTTCAATAGCGAGTGTAGCTTCTTCACATGTGCTAATTTTTCAACGGTGCAGCAATCAACGAGTTTGAAATAAACACTATGACTATCTTGAAAGCCAGTTCAGCATTATATATAAATTATTCAACTGTTGGAGGATTTTCAAATCTAGCTGACCTGCGGGCACTTTTTCACAGCAAAGGTAATTTATATCATCTACATCAGTTGGTATCATTTAACTTCCAAAATGTCTTCATCTAAAAAAATTTATATTGTAACACTAAAATGTTTTCTTTGGTTATTGCAAAAAAATGTTTCGAAAATTTTCAGAAATATTATCGGTGAATTATAACTTTAATATCAAGAAAAGAATTAAGCATAGATAAAATAAAATTACAAAATTGAATGCGTTTTCATAACAACATAGAAAACACAAACTTGGAACTGACTTCCTAAATGCAAAAAATATAAGGATTACAAACAGTTTTATTTAAACATGAAGCCATACTAAAAGTAAAATGTGGAGAATATAAGGATATACAGCTATTTGTATTATGTTGTGTTACTCTATAACATTGTATATGTGAAATAAAAGTGTAACGCAACTCAAAGCAAGACAAAATAAAGTCACGGTGCTCCCCCCACTCTTGGAGTTCAAAGAAAATTCTATGCAGGGACTATTTTGACCTAACTTTTAAAAGGATCAAGTTTAACTTAGAAAAAGTAAAATCGTTTTAATAATGGATCAGCACACTTCCTGTACTGATGTAAGTGGAGACAACACTGTCCTAAGAGTTGACATATATTAGCCCGAGTATCTTTACAGTAGCCAGTGGGTGAATGTTTGAGAGCGAGTAGTAGGAGACCCTTAGCGTGTTTGTAGTCTGATGATGAGATTAGAGTCTGAAAGAGATTAACTAACACGGTTGTATATAGAGGGAGATGAACAGTATTACATCTATCTCTTTCTATATGATATAGTAGTGCAAGAATGAGGTGTATTCTAAGAAAACTGAGGCTCTACTGTGATAACTACTAGCATTGTTCGCATCACTGCCATACACATTTACCCATTTCTAGCCCTTTCCTATAGTACTCCAGTGCCTTGCTATATTCACCCATGTAATAATAGATCTTACCAAAGTTGGTGTAACTACTAGCAATGTCTGCAGGAACGGCATTACAGCCGTAGAGAGTTATTCTCATCTCCAGACCTTTCCTACAGTACTCTAGCGCCTTGCTATATTCACCCATGTTACTATATACAGTACCAACATTGTTATAACCACTAGCAATGTGTGCATGCACTGCATCACTGCCATAGACAGCTAGTTGCATCTCTAGACCCTTCATGCAGTACTCCAGTGCCTTGCTATATTCACCCATGTTAGTATACACATTACCAATATTGCGATATGTAATAGCACTGTCTTCGTGCACTGCATCACTGCCATAGACAGCTATCTTCATATCTAGACTCTTCCTATAGTACTCTAGTGCCTTGCTATATTCACCCATGTTACTATACACATTACCAATATTGCTATAACTTCTAGCAATGTCTGCATGCACTGCATCACTACCATAGACAGCTAGTTGCATCTCTAGACCCTTCATGCAGTACTCTAGTGCCTTGCTATATTCACCCATGTTAATATACACATTACCAATACTAGTATAACTATTAGCAATGTCTGCATGTACTGCATCACTGCCATAGACAGCTTGTCGCATTTCTAGACTCTTCCTATGGTACTGTAGTGCCTTACTATATTCACCCATTTCACAATACACATTACCAATATTGTTATAGCCACCAGCAATGGTTGCATGCACTGCATCACTGCCATAGACAGCTAACTGCATCTCTAGACTTTTCTTATAGTACAATAGGGCTTTGCTATATTCATTCATTCCATGATACACATTACCGACATTGGTATAACTACTAGCAATGTCTGCATGCACTGCGTCACTGCCATAGACTGCTAGCTGGATTTCTAGACCCTTCCTACAGTACTCTAATGCCTTGCTATATTCACCCATGTTAGTATGCACACTACCAATACTAGTATAACTACTAGCAATGTCTGCATGCACTGCATCACTGCCATAAACAGCTAGCTGCATCTCTAAACCTTTCCTATAGTACTCCAGTGCCTTGCTATATTCACCCATGTTAGTATGCACATTACCAATACTAGTATAATTACCAGCAATGTGTCTATGCACTGCATCACTGCCATAAACAGCTAGCTGCATTTCTAGACCTTTCTTATAGTACTCCAGTGCCTTGCTATATTCACCGGTGTTAGTATACACATTACCAATATTGCGATATCTAATAGCAATGTCTGCATGCACTGCATCACTGTCATAGACAGCTAGCTGTATCTCTAGACCCTTCATATAGTACTCTAGTGCCTTGCTATATTCACCCATTTTACTATGCACAATACCAATATTGTTATAACTACTAGCAATGTCTGCATGCACTGCATCAATGCCATAAACAGCTAGTTGCATCTCTAGACCTTTCCTATAGTACTCTAGTGCCATGCTATATTCACCAATGTTACTATACACATTACCAATACTAGTATAACTACCAGCCATGGGTCCATGCACCGCATCACTGCCATAGACAGCTCTGAACATCTCACATCCCCTATTGAAATACTGCAAAGCTTGGTCATAGAGACACATATCTCTATAGACATTACCAACTCTCATGTAACAAGAAGCTACATCAGGACTAACACTGTTCATCTCTCTACTAGCTCTCTCAATATTCAACATCATGGCCTCTGCACTCAGTTCTACAGACATTTTTCCCATATCACCATGGAGCTGGGAAAACAATGGAATACTATCAATACTGCTCAGAATTTCTATGTTAATTTCCAATGACTTTGTGTAATGTTCTAATGCAACTTCTGTCTGTCCCAATTTACTATAAACTTTACCAAATGCAGAGTTTATGTCTGCCATATCTATGTGGGTGTTCTGAACTTCAGACTCTATCATACTGAGAGCTGAATCAAGATATGACAGAGCTGAGTCATATTCACTCTTACAGCAATGAAGAAGACCAATTTCTACTGATAGAGAACTTTTTTCATGTGCATTAACTTTTAACCTATCAAACAATCTTTCTACAATTTGATACTTTTCAGTGCATAAACTGTAATCACCCATTTTTGCATGCAGATCTGCAATTCTTCGATAACATTGAGCAACATCAACGTGATCCGAACTGTACAAACTTTTTGTCATAGCTAATGCTCTGTTGTAGAACTCTAGAGAGCTTTCATAATTTTCAGCTTTTTCATTGAGTTGACCTAAACCACTCAGTAGAAGGGCAATGTCTGGGTGGTTAGTCTGGTCAGTGTGAACTTCTGTCAACTTATCTAAATGATGAGTCAAGTATTCAACACCTCTATCATGCTCACCTTTTTCTGACTGCACTAAAGCAAGAGAAACTATCAAATCCACGTAATGGCTGCCAAATTGTTGCCCTGACCTTTGGGAATACAAAATATCAAAAAGTTTTTGTGACTTATTTGCCAACTCTTCAGCTTGCACATAATGTTTTACATTTTCATAAGCTTTGCTAGTCACCCTTAATGCTTGTGCAATAATTTCAAAAATGTCTCTGTCCTCAGCTGAATGCTGAGTGTTGTTAGCCTGTTCTCTAACAAATCTGCTTAAAGTCTGATTCCCTTTTAAGTTGTACTTTGATCTAAGGACAGAAAAAACGTCACCAATCAAAGAGAAGACCTCATGGTAATTGTGAAGCTGATTGGCTGAGTCAGCTGCTAACACTTTCCATTTTAACCTATCAGATGCAGAGTCTACACAGTTGTCTGCTAACCAAATGAAATACTTAAGACAACTATCATACTTTCTAGTGGAATACAATAAATATGCAGCCATTTCAATGTATTTTGGCACAACAGTTGACGCATTATTGTTTTCAGTCTGAAGTGTTTTGATCAAATCTTGGGCACTTTTATCAAATACATCTGCACCCCAATTAGCTTTGAAACTTTTAATAGATTGCTCAAAATCTCCACAAAAAAACTCGACCTCCATTTTTAAAGTCAAACCTGGGTTAGTTATTGCAACTTGGTTCATCAGTTTTTCTAACACAGCAATGCCTGTTCTTTCACTCTGACAATCAACCTTATCTATGTTTCTCTGAACTGATATCTTTACGGGAACAAAGAGAAAAGCTAACAGAACAAACATGTCTCTAGATAAATGATAAATTCCTTTAGTCTGGCATTCAGTGGGAGGATATAAAGAGAAATGATCTTCTTGAGTTTCTGATTGTAGGTATGCAGTTGTTCTGATGTATATTGCCAGTGCTGTTATCAAATTCAATTTTATCAATTGTTTGTCAGTCACAATGTTCTGCTCTTTCAAATGACATGTTATAGACCAAGGAGTCATTTTATCTAAAGCTATCAACAGTCTTAGGTGATCAACTAACAGTGTTGGATATCGAAAAATATCACTTTTAACTTTGAGTTTTGTATTGTCAGGAGGGCCAAAGAATTTAAAAGTCGGCAAAAAGTTGTACGCAGCAGCATCTGTTTTCAATAACTTTAGGCGTTTGTTTATTAAAGTTGAGTTATTTGCTTTTTTTGCTAAAGCAGCTTGAAGGTTTTCAAGAGTCTTATCAAACAGTATTTCCCCATTTCCATATGCATATATCATGACAATAGAAGATAACAGATCAGCTATATCTGCTATGTCACCAGCTGGTGACGTAAGTGTCTCAGAGTATAGTTCAGTCAACTGTTCTACAGTCAAAATCAAACCCCTGCTACCATCTTCTTTCCCTGTGGGAATATTCCCAGCGTTCTTGAATATTCCATCAATACGAAACCCTACAGTAGCACTATCTGTGTATGATTTGTCTATTTCAGGAATATTAAAACCCTTCAATGGTGACTCTCCCATATTACCAATTCTAAAGTAGCTATCAACTGCTAGTTTAGTAAAGTAGTTAATATGAGAGTCTGACTCAACAACAAAGGCATACTCTAGGTCAGAATATAGAGTGGCTGTACCACGGGCAACAGAACCAAGACCAATCACAGCAAATGAACAGGGAATATTTAGACCTGATGTACTCAAAGTATCAACACTGGACTGTATGAACTTACTACAGGTTGATATAAAGTTATCACTGCATTTCTGACTTAGTTCAAATACAGAAGTACTAAACTCAGTGAATGCATCTTTTGCTACAGATAAGTTATCAAGTTTCAGATTACTTGTGTCAATAGAGCTGAAGTCAGTTTTTGTCTCAGTTCTGTAGTCCTCCAGCAACTTGAGTTGTTTCTTTGTCAGTTTCTGATGTTCCTCATAGCTGAGTGGATGTCTTCCTTCATACCAACAGTCTTCTATTTGGTAGACTCTCCTCTGTCTCTCCTCACTGAACTCTAGAGCCAGGCATCTGTTAGCTAGTCCATGAGCCTAGAAAACAAAATATGATGGAGCTGCAGTTGAATGCATACAGTTCTCTCTCCAACAGTTAGCATGTGTTGACAGCACACTTTTCATGAGAATTTCATCTACCTCAACGTAATCTAATCAGCCAAATTATTATTTAATTACCTGGTCGATAAGAATAATAGGATTATAGCAAACTACCTGCAGATGATGCACCCAGTTTCTACTAGATTCAGCCTTCTTTTGGTATTTTGTGGTCAGTTCTTCTAACTTTAATATGTCTTTGTAGTCCTCCATGTTATGATATGAAACACATTGTGCACTATTGAATAAAACATGTATTGACATAGGTGAGTTTACATCTAGTGATGGAATGTAATGCTAACTATTACTATCTGTGTTTGCAATGAACGAAAGAGAGTGAATGGTAGACATGTGTGACATTCAGATACATTAAACAAATACTAATTTGTATAAGAAGTATATATAAACACTAACCCTATATAGCACTATAACATTTAAATATATTCACTGTCGTCACATCTACAATTATTATATTATCTTCAATTTTCTAACTTTGAATGTACCTGGCAAAACTCCAATATAGTATAGATTTGAAACACAATGTTGCTAGTGCTTATGGGGGGGGGGGGGGGGAGGGCGCGACCACCAATTGTGGTTGGGGTGTGTACTGTCATTCCTGTGTCTGCCAGTCTAGTCAAATCTAAAAGATATCTTAAATTAGAAAAAGCAATAATTATCCAATTATATATCTATATGTAGGTATAGACTGGATATAGACATAGCTTAGGAAAAAGAGCCTTAAGGAAATGTGGAGTAGATAGGAAAATTGTTTGCAGAGTTTGTGGATAGATAAACAAGATTTTTTAGTAAAATTTATGTAAAATTTATTTTTTAGAAAAATATTACTAGATAACTATTTTAGACACCCATACTTTTTTACATACCATAGATTTCTTTTTCTTGCACAGTTGTATACCAATTTCGTTATAAAACAGATGTGAGCAGATGCGGAAAATGTTGGTTAACTTCTGTATATATTATTCTTTTAGTCTCAAACTACAAAAGTAAAAACATGTCGAAATTAGGCTCACAATAAATGTGGTATATGTGAGGTTACTTGAAAAACTAAAGCTACAGTCTACAAGTATAATCTATTGCCCTAATTATAAATTGAGTATAGTCAAAATAAAGGTTGTCAAGAACAATGAATATACTCACCCTATATAACCTTGTCTATCACTAGTTATATATACTCTCTATGTTCTTGGACTGAGTCGATTATTTTTTATTCGTCAAGTACAGTAGTTAGTGTATAAGGAGGGGGTAACTTCTGTCTATTTATCTGAATATTGCAGACAAGATCCTGGCAAAGAAAATATAAACAGGTATATTTATTTGCCTATATAAATGCTTTAAAATAAATCTTTTTAAATTATACAGTGTTTGCTTAAAGTGTCTATCTATATTGTTTGCTGGTTGTTAAACTGCTTTTTGGTCATCTATAAACACATACACAGACATGCCCATGTATATACGAGGGTAGCTCAACTTTGTAGTTTGGCAGTCTTACCATGATGTCTTGGATATTTTACAGAAGAAAGTCAGAACTGGCTATATCTATAGATTTTACTAACATTTCAACTAATTTTTTGGACGAACAGATTGATAATAGTATAAATTAGAGTGAAATGCATGGTTAGGCGGCCCAATTAGTTTGGCTCATTGTGCCCGTGTAGTCAAGTTGAAAATAAATGTGGCTCAAGGGAAAGTTATTTTAGACTTTGCTATTGTACTCGCTAAGCAATGTACAGAAAAGCAACGGCAACAATATCAGTAATAACTAGGCTTGTCACTTTTGAGTGTGAAAAGTTATAAAGCTTTAATGAAGTCCTAAAAAATTTACAAAAGGTAAGTAAAAACAGATTTTGACTCCCCTCTTTAGCCTATATTATGTTCTACAAGTGCTGAAAATACAATGGATGATTATTTTTGTCATTGCATTTTTATTTAAAATAAATCACAATTTTAAGTCAATAAGTTCTTTCACAATTTGACCGGCTTTTTGTGTTGTGAGTGTTGAGTTGAAAAAAACAGTTTATATATTTCAATATAACAAACCAGTTACCAAGCTATGAGTGCATTGATTATTTGCTATGTAGCCATAAACATTTTTTTTAATTCAGTCACAATAAAATGCATTATATGTGTGACATTTTATATTTCAATAGGTTCACTTTGTGTCCAGGGCATAATTTCACAGTATCTCGTCCTCAGACATAACACTTATGTACCAATACGAGATACATTACATCATAATTAAATGTTGTCTATCGGCAAAAATTTTGCAGTAGCCAATCATAGTACTATAACAGGGCAGTCTGAGTGTAGTATCTCGTTTATCGGCATAATTATAATAGCCCGTAGTTGAAGATGGAGTTGGAAGCTTTTCAAATACCTCCCGCATATAATAGCATTTATGCTAGTCCTTAAAACTAAATAAACATTATGGTAGACCAATAATCATGAAAGCTCTACTCATTTGTAACTGGAGGACTTGCAGCACCACAATACTAAATTTCTTGCATTGGAGGTGCTTAGGCTGTGTTGTCATAGTTATATGTACTTATTGGGGCTTGGTATAAAATTAAACCTGACAATTATAACGATTAAAGTATTATTGCTGTGGTTTCAACTGACCAACTTTGGAGTTATTATCTCGATTCTTTGTCAGGAATGGTTAGATAATTTCATGCAATAATGAGTTTTGGCTTTATATCATTATAAATAATGAGTTTTGGCTTTATATCATTATAAATATCTACATTGATGGCAGCACTGAGCTAGAATTCTAATATCTTTTCAAGCTCATTGGGTGGCAGCTTATCGGCTAAATTTTATGCAGATATTGAATAATGTGGTTTGATAGTTATGCTATATTGTTAGGTTCACAAGCATCTTTAAAAAGTTATAATTATTGCGTTGACCATAGGTCAAAAAAATACCTAAAGAGAGGGCAGACAACTCCAAAAGATTGTTTTCGCAGAAGCAAGTAAAATTCAGCTAAACTGAATACTCCAACTGATCAACATTTTCATCTATTGAAATTGAAGAAAAGTTAAATATTATTATACTATTCTAATCATGAATAGGCACAAGCTAAAAAGATATTTATTTCAAAAAATATAAAAAGTAAAGTAACACAACAATGTTTGCAAACGCAGACCTAAAAATGTGAATATTCTAGCTTGAAATTAAGTCTGAAATTTAGACTTTTCTAGGTTGAATTGACTTTAATTGACTCACCAGAAAAAACAATTAATAAAATTATAAAGACAAGCATATAATGAAAAATGTAGTTCATTAGCAAAACTGGAGGAAAGCACTTTTTTTCTAGAAATTGTTCGATTACATAATACATTTTTGTGCAAATGATATTTTTTAATGAAATGAAACTGTTGTATTGTTTGGCTAGATGAAGTTTCAAAAGTATTTTTAATATTTTCTCAAATAAAGTAGACATGCACTCCATTTTCACATTTTTTGGCAAAACATATGATTGGGATTCAGTAGTCAATCAGTTAAGCTTGACACAAGGAGTTGTCACATCCATCCCAAAGAACAAGACCATCTACAATAACAAACATGGAAAGTACTTAAAATTACATTTAAGTTTACAATAATCCTTAAAATATATGTTGCCTTCTGCAAATGCTAAATAAAACACGACGTAATGCTATGTTTACTTAGACTAAATCTTGCTGACTTACAATGAAATTCATTCATTTCAATTTGAAAATTCCTGTCAATAACTTGACTCTATGCTAACAACTAATTGTAATACCAAAATCACACTGCTACTTTTAGTTTAGGGAATTTATTTTTATTATTAGTTCAATATTCAGCAGAGGTTTTTCTTTAATGAACAAACAATAGGCATACATGCAGATGAAAGATTAGGTCTAGTGAATACTAATTTTGTGCCTAACAAAAAAAAATGAAAGACTGCATGAAAAACTAACAACTCTAAAAAATTGCAATTTGAATGAGGCTCAGGCTTTTAGGTGAGCAAGAGTAACCAGAAGAGCTACTTTAATGGAAGAAATTACTGACTGATTGTGTAGTTGCAGGCTGCATGATGCGTTTTGATTCTCACAACCACTTTTGAAAAAGGAAAATCCATTAAATTAAGACTACTGGCAAACAACGGAACGATAAGGAAAAAATACCAAGTAGAAATTCACTTCTCAAAGCAAACTGTAGTTAATACATTATAGATGCTTAGAAGAAGCAGGCAATAGTGAATGCTATATAGTGTAGATCAGGATTCTATACAATGACAAGTAAACTGAAATTCCAGTGCACTTTGAAACTACTTGTAAGAATGGGCTTAGTGCTTTGTAGTGCCTTGAAATTTTTTCAAGTCTAATTGGCACCATGCTATTAGAATTCGCAGAGAGATGACCCTTTAAACTTTCACTTTAAACTTTAATACCTTCACGATTTTCAGTAAGAAATTCAATTTATCTAGGTCTGAAATTTCACCGAGTTGCATTGCAAGCCGCTGGTCAAAATGTTTAGTTTGTGATAACTTAATCAGCTGATTTCAGAATAACAATCATTGGGAATGACATCTTCATGTAGATATAGATATTTATGCTTATAATTATATCGACTGCCTTCATCAATCATCGATACTATGCTGCCAAATCAACTAATTAATTACAGTTGGAAACTTCAAAGGGCATTGAATAGCAATTAAGCAAGTTATACTTTTAATATTACAAAAAGAACTTATGCATCAATATGATTTAAAATATAGGTGGGCACTCCGCTAGTGATATTAACTGAAACTGGAACTTTTTTCATGCAGGAAAAGCAAAAACGCATCTCAACAGAAACCCAAAAATTTCCAGCACACTTTATGCTTTGACAACACGCACACAATAACTTCGTTTATGGTACAAACCTTTTTGTTGATTGTTTTCCAACATTTTCACTAGAGCAAAGCCGAAAGAAATTTGGAAACTGCATAATGATGCCAGCCACCGTGGCATCATCTTCTCTGGAAAATTATTGACAAATCATCACCCAAAAACTTCAGCAAAGCCTCCATCAATAGTATGTAATACTTTAGGTGAAACTAAAAAGAAAGAGACAATATTTTCGTGTAATTTAACCCATCAATAAACGCATCAATAGTTAGTGTGGCCACGGTTTAAACCTCATTAATTTCATGCTATTTAAGGCTTTTACAACTTAAAAGATGTAATTCATCTGCAAGAGAAATGTTAGGTATATGAAATGAGTAGAAGTGCAAAAGCGAGCAGGTATTAAGGAAGGAAGAGTTAGTAGGTGTACTTTGACTTGCGATAAATCAATGTGATACCAGATGTGAATTTTGAGGTGTGTTTACTCCAATCTCACTGAAAAGGTAGAAATAGCTAAATTTACGAGACACACAATATTTTATAAAATACTGCACATTCATTAAAACTTTATAAAACTCTAGTGTGAAGGGTGACTCACACTTTTAAACCGTCGATGAGCTAAGTTGTAAAAGTTTGATGAGAACCTTTTACTCTATAAATTTATGCAATATAAAATACTCTCCACATATTCAACAGCTACGAAGTTTTGTTGAAGATAAACTTCCTCAACAAATATACAGAAAAAAGCTATTTGAAAGCCAAATTTCATTAGCATATTATAAGATTATTTGTGTTTCATCTTTATAAACAATGATTTAGTCATTTAACGGATAACTAATGATTTCACTTTGTTTTTCATTCAATAAAAACTAAGTGTAGTTGGTATTAAAAACAGCTTTCATTTCTCACTTTTTTTCTCACCCTAATCTGCGTAGGCAAACAATTGGTTTGTTTCAAACACCACAACAGTAAAGCGTGACAGCATAGCCAGTGGAGAAAACAATCATCTATACTGCTGGATCAGTGACAACTTGTGAGTGTGTCAGAGTAGTGTCTTGTTGTGTGACTCTACAAATAAATTATGAATTTGAATATACTACAAAGTTGCAAACATTGTTTTAACAAAACACAGCATTTATTTGATATTATATGTAAAGCTCAAGTTGGTATAATATATATTAAATAAATTTTAGCTTTCCTTTTGGATACTCTGAAACAAAATAAAAAAATAAACCAAAATTGGGTAAAGCCATGCAAACTAGAGAGAGAAAGGTTAGGAGAGAGGATGGAAGAGAGATGGGGTAGAAGAGAGAAAGGGAGAGAGTCAGAGAGATAGTGGAAAAGGGAAGAGAGAAAGGTTAGGAGAGAGAGAAGGTGGGAAAGACGGAGAGTGGGAGAGAGAGAAGGTGGGAGAGACAGAGGGTGGGAGAGAGGGAGGGTGGGAGAGAGGGAGGGTGGGAGAGAGGGGGAGAAAGAGAGAGAGGTTGAGTGGAAGGTGTGGGAGAAAGAGACAGAGAGAGGAGTGAGAGAGCTTCCAAACTAACACCATTGACTTAAAAAATGTTGATAAAAACTGCAGCAAGTCTTTAAAAACGATGCTAGCAAGTTCAAAGCTCACTATAACTTTCAAAATCAATAAAATGTCAAGTTCAAAAAACTCATCTGCGAGCAAAAAATAGTTACAGAGACAACCAGGTATTGGGCAAGAGCCAGCTAATAGGAGTACCTTTTTAGATAAACTGCATGCAGGCACAGTGAGATAGCATCGGTGAGTTGTGTCTTCATTTTAATTTCCTAAAAATGAACATAAACAAATGCTAGTAATGAAAGTTTTCAGGGTTATTAAGGGTGCAATTTTATCACTAAACATCATAGCAATAGCAAAAATTGCTCAGTACAAATTTAAGAAAAATTTCTTTCATCCATTACATAATACCCGAAATCTAATCCATTTATTCAATTCATCAAGCTGAAAAACCAAGAATAATCAGAAAGACAGTAAAATCACTTTCTAGTAAAAAACAGCTTTAGATCATAATTGTTGGGTTCAGCTCTTAAGCTAAGACACCGATGCACTGAAATACGAAAAAGATCAGCATACTTTTGACTGTCACAAAATTTATTTTACGTGCAACAGACATTTTAAGGTCACCCGCCACCCGCGCAGGACCACGTTGGTGAAAGGTGACCAGATATTTTAAGGTCAATCAAAATCAAGCAAAGTTCATCGTCATATTGCTTACTGCTTAATGCTGCAGCTTATTTTTGCTTACCAAGTTTCTTTCTGCAGAATAATTGTAGCTAGCTTCTCGATTTGCCATCTTTATTCCAGTCCAGGTTCAAATGACATCTTGATCGTTGCAAATATCCATGCAAGCTAAAAAATATTTATCAATCAGTACAACAACAGAAATACTTACAATGATCCAAATAATATTACTATTACATTACTATAACATTACACAGTAACACTATGTTTATAATTGTAATACGGAAGCATGACTTTGTGGTAGTTTGATATGCTATAGCAAAAGGTAGAAAAATCAACTGAAAAACCGACAGAAATAATCAAGTACAATTAACTAAAGTAAATAAACTTACTGAATAGTAAATATTTTACTATACTTAGTGAATTGATTTACTTCCACTAGGTTTACTTTCATGATTAAATGCTTCTGTCTATTTTCCAGTTTATAGGAATATATTAAAAGTGAAACCAATTATAATTACTATTACCTTATCTAGTTTTGACTATATATTTTTCACAAATATAAACATAGTTATATGCGTATTCCTATTGTGACTGCAGATACCATTGCGGTAACTGAAATCAAACTTCATTCTACTTCAAGTTTCAAACATTGTCCCAGTTCAAAGACTAACAAGTAAATAATTAATAACTGTGAAAGCTCCAATAAGTTACTTCATTATTAAATAAGATACAACTGATTCTACTGTATATGATACTATGGTATCTGTATTAAATTAAAACATAATTATGAAAATCAAAAGTTGTATTTTGAGCACTTATATTATAGTAATTAAATTAACAGCTTAAAATAGGCACATTAAACCATGATTGGAATTTTTATCCATTTATCTTTATAACTATATTTATTCTTTATTCTGAAAGTTGACCCAACACTGGTAACAAAACTAAAAGTAATTGATTAAGTATGATTTATTCTTACACACTTTACCATTATATTTAGTCTTCCTGACTTTCAGTCTGTCATAGTGATTACTACTATATGAAAATGACTTTGACTTAGGAGTCATAATTATAGTCACAGTGTTGATAAGTCAACAGTGTAGGATTAACACAGCACTAGACTAGTACTACCTCCAGCTTTCAAGTTTATGTTAGGGTATCTCTAAAACTAAAGAGTAACCCATATAATGTAAGCAAAGAGCAGTGAGTAATAAGCATGCTATTCAACTTCAAGTTTCACTAGTACTATAACCAATACCACATGTATTTTAATAAAATTATGTAGCTGGTGAGTGAACTATAAAATTAAATAGGGATCAAACTTTGAGCAATATTAATAGAAATAATATTAGGACAGAGGTTTCCAATTATTAGTATGTGAAACCAAAGGGGAATGGATAACTACTATTAGTATCATTACATTTACTTTATATTTAGTTTTACCAGTTCGTATTATGATTATCTTACTTTGAATTGTAAAGTATAATAATTATAATATTCATAGTAGTATATTTATATTAGTAATTAATATGTATATTAGTAAAAACATTTGTTTTAAGTTGCTTGTTTATTAAATTATTCTAAATCCTAATAACGATAATCTTAATATTAGTGATAATCATTATGCTCATCACTGTCCCCAAGTGCTATCAGTATGACCATCGCAATGTGAACCTAGACGTGAATGTAAAAAGGCACTGCAAAACAGAACATGGGATGGAGGCAGATATCCATACCATAATACAAATATCGATATTGAATTTGATAATCATAATTATTATACAAATATAATGATAATAACTACAATGATCAAAAATAAATAATACCAAAGAGTTTTCGAATTACTATTCATAAAATCAAATATCACATTTATAAAGATATAATCATATCTATTATTAAATTTAAGTCAATTATACTAATAGCAATAGTAATATAAATAGAAAAAAGAATCATTGACCAGGAGTAGGTGCAAAATAAAAGTCAATTTTAAGACAAAGAGTAAGAAAAATACTAAATCGATATTTAAAATTACTTATTTTTAATCTTAGTCACTTACAGTCAGTCTTAGTTTAATTTTTACTACTAAGTCTTTAATTTCAAGTTCATTTTGACAATAAACTTGAAGACTTTAACTAAGAATATGTATAATTCAAAATTCCAAACTGGTACAAGTAAAAGTTGCTACTGAAGCTTTGTAATATTATTTTAAAGTATTGGTATGATAGCATTATATTTTGATTCATAGCAATACTGATAGTGACAATTTCAAACATACCCATACCATTACTGTTACAGTTTAAGTTACTATTGCCATTGTGATTGCCGGTAATGAGTAAATATAACTTAAATTTATATGACTATTACTATTACTATTAGTATTACTATCACTTTCAGTACCGGTCTAGTATCAGTATCACCTTAATTCAAAATCAATGTATAATTTATCAAATTACTTTTATATTATCATTTATCAATAATATGTCTATCACTATGATATTATCATGATATTGATTTTTAATTTAAACATAATAAAATCATAGGTATAATCATAATGATAATCATAATGCTTAATTTTACTTTTAGTTCAGGTTCAATGATTTAAGAGTAAGTGAAAGTTACTATAACTATTGCCATTGTGATTGCTAGAAATAAGTAAATATAATTTAAATTTATATGACTATTACTATTACCAACACTCAGACTTACTCGGACTCACTCTGTCTCTAACTCTAAGTCTGAGTCTCACTCCACCAGAGTGAGAGTGACACTGAATTACTATAACTATTACTATAACTATTAATATTAGTATTAGTATTAGCAAAATATATCAACCTTATGATTATCTTATTAGTTATTACAATATGTTCGGCATTGATGTTGAACTAAAAATATTAATAGTTATTACAATCACAATGACAATGCCAATATGATCAAAGACAAATGATTCCAAGCAGTTTCAGTTTGAGTTGAAGGTAAGTTATAAGTTGAAGTAGTACGTAAGTGGTAGTTAATACTGATACTATCAGTGATAGGTCTATACTAATACTCCATACCAATGAACTCAATAATATTACCTATATATTACCATAAATTATATTACTATTGGTATTACCTATAATTAAAATATATTCTTTCTTTTCCAGCTCAGTGCTTCATACCCTCTACTTAGTCTAATGCAGTGTGGTATATTTAAGAGTGTTGCCATTAGCAAATCTTACGGAATCATATGGGCGCCATTATGCCGAGATTGGTACCGCGAGTCTATATAAGTTATAAAGGAAAAACTTTGCCACTTTTGTTATTTTATTTTTTTTTTATTTTATGTGTACATTTTTTTTAATTTTTTTTATTGGTAAAGTTTTTAAACACATTTTTAATGCACATAAAATTAAAAGAAAAATTAAAACTCAATCATGCACATAAATACAAAGCTATAAAGTTCAAGCTTCGCTGTGATTTTAATGTGAATATGAATTGAATAATGCTTGCAATAACCATTATACACAAAATACGTTACAGTTGCTATAAATGTAAGACTAGTTAATTGGATGCAAATAGGCACGGTAATACTACTTAATTTATGCTATTTTTGAATTTTGTAGTAAATATTTGGCATGTATATATATATATATATATATATATATATATATATATATATATATATATATATATATATATATATATATATATATATATATATATATATATATATATATATATATATATATATAATAGAATTGAAATGACACTGTTAAAATTGATAAAACATTTTATTACTAATAGTTTCATGTATGTTAAAATATACACTCTTCAGATAAAATGTTTAAATCTACTAAAGAATATATTACATGGTACTATTTAGGTAGTAAAAAGTTGAAAAGCTGGCGGATTAATGATATTTAAAAAAAGGCTGGTAAGCATATTGTATGGATTATAGGATGCTCATGTAACGCTTTTAAAACATGCCCTACCGTGCAATAAAAACTCCCCCCTCTGCCACCTATGTCTATGGGAGAAATATTTTATATTTTATAGTATACAAACCAACATACGCTTCACTAAACACCAGAAGTGATTTTATTTCTACATGTAGACATGCGAGGGCATTTGTTTTAGAAAGCGTTACATGAGCAACCTATAATCCATACAATATGCTTACCAGCCTTTTTTTAAATATCATTAATCCGCCAGCTTTTCAGCTTTTTACTACCTAAATAGTACCATTTAATATATTCTTTAGTAGATTTAAACATTTTATCTGAAGAGTGTATATTTTAACATACATGAAACTATTAGTAATAAAATGTTTTATCAATTTTAACTGTGTCATTTCAATTCTATTTTACGATATGCTCTGTTTTAAACATTGAGCTCTTTTAAGCAGCGCACTATATCTCACAGTCATATATATATATATATATATATATATATATATATATATATATATATATATATATATAATATTATTATATATATATAATATATAATATTATTATATGTATATATATATATTATATATAATATCATTATATATATATAATGTATATAATTTAATATATAATATAATAATATATTATATATGATATTATTATATATATAATATAATATATAATATAATAATATATTATATATATTATATATGATTTTATTATATATATAATATATATATATAATATAATATATAATATATTAATGTATAATATATTATTATAATATATATATATATATCATATATGATATAATACATAATATAATGATATATTATATATGATATTATATATACAATATATATAAAATATAATATAATAATATATAATATATTATTAAAATATATATATATATATTATTATAATATATATATTATATATAATATTATTATACTTGTATAATATATATATATAATAATATAATATAATATATAATAATATATAATATATTATTATAATATATATATATATATATTTTGTAAATAATATAATTTAATAATATATTTTATATGATATTATATATATATATAATATATATATAATATAATATATAATATAATAATATATTATATTATTATATTTTATAATATATTATTATAATATATATATATTATATATAATATTATTATACTTATATAATATATATATAATATAACAATATATAACATAAAAATATATAATGTATTATTATAATATATATATATGTATATATATATATATATATATATATATATATATATATATATATATATATATATATATATAATACATGCCGAATATTTACTACAAATTTCAAAAATAGCATAAATTAAATAGTATTACCGTGCCTATTTGCATCCAATTTACTAGTCTTACATTTATAGCAACTGTAACATATTTTGTGTAAAATGGTTATTGCAAGCATTATTCAATTCATATTCACATTGTAATCACAGCGAAGCTTAAACTTTATAGCTTTGTATATACGCGCATGATTAAGTTTTACCTTTTTTTAAAATTTTATATGTATTGAAAATATGTTTAAAAACTTTACCAATAAACAAAACTAAAAAAAATGGACACATAATATAAAAAAAAAATAAAATCACAAAAGTGGCAAAATTTTTCCTTTATAACTTATATAAACTTGCGGTACCATTAGCGACATAATGATTTTTCATGGTTTAAAGTCAACACTCTTAATATACCACACTGGTCTAATGCCGCGCACATGACGAGAATGTGAGGTGAAGGTCACTCACAGCTAAAATCGCCAAGGATCTGTAATCCATCACTAGTAGTAGTAGTTCTAGTAGTCGTACTACCAGTAATCTGGCTTCGCTATGACACTACGAATTGAATGTTGACAAGACGCATGCATGTTTGCTGTTGGTAAACTAATTTTTACTGAATTTTAATCATGCTAAGCTGCAACCTATTTTCTAATGAAATAATATATTCAATAATAATATAATAAATATAATAATTATCATTATAATATTTTATCATTTAATTTTATAACTTTTACTTTTAGTTTTAGTATTTTGGCTTTACATCAAAATTTACATCATTATGATTATCATTATGATTACAAATTGAAAATAATTATCATTAATCATTACCTTTTAATTTATGATTATAATTATTGTTAGAATTACCACAATTACAATCATAATGATAATCATAATGATAATGGCATAATGCCAATGATAATCACAATCGTAACACTAATAATAATAGTAATAGTCAAACTCAAGGATTGAGCCAATGATTCAGATTGTCTAAATTTAATTAAATAAATTTCAGCCTTGGGTTTAACTTTACAGTTCACAATTTTATTTTACATTACGACTGAGAGTCACAGTAAGACTAAGAAAAAGAGTAAGTCATACCTTTCTTACAGTTATTTTCAAAGTTTGTAGTTGTACTGGTAGTGGTACAGTAGTAGACCTAGTAGTAGTACTAGTAGTAGTAGTAGTAACAGTACTATTAGTAGTACTAGTAGTACTAGTACTAGTAGTAGTACTAGTAGTACTAGTACTAGTAGCAGTACTAGTACTAGTTGTAGTACTAGTATCAGTGGTAGTAGTAATAGGACTGCGATCTTAGATGTAAGTCTAATGAAATACGAATAATAATAGTATAAGTATAACTTTTACATATTTAGTTTTACTATAAGTGTAAATATAATGAGTAATAGTAAAACTCAAAGTATATACATTAACTCAGTTTAGCATTAATGATAAAATATAATAATTATAATAAAGTAATATGATCACCATTACGATTATAATTTAAATTCTTAGTAACACTTTTATGATACTCAGTTTAATTTATTAATATTAAACATTAGTTTGGCTACCACAAATAACTAATAAGTGCTACTATAGGTAACTGTAAAGATAAGTATAAATTTAACTATAACATAGACTATTAGCAATAATAATATATCATATTGATATTAAACTATATATGGATAATGCAAATCATAGATCATACCTCATGATAATTATTCCTAATGATCTTACTTTTTATATGCTGATGCTAATAAGTAGTAATTTTAAATTTGATAACTCATGAATGATGAATAAGATAACAAGAATAATACTGGACCTAGTAATACTATTAGTCCTACTACTAGAATTTTATTATCTTATATTTGTAATACGCTTCTTTTAGTAATACTGCTGGTCAAAGTTAGCGTTAATCATATTTATAGTTAAATGTTGAAGGAATAAATTAGTTCATAATATAAACATTTCACTATGTGAATATGAAATTTAATATGAATATCCCAATTACACTTGCTGTTGCTCTTTAGAGACTAGAGTTATAACTTATAACTATGATATAATAATGAATACCATTATTTTAACTAATCATATTACTCAGCTAATGTTAATGATAACTGTAAGTCTAAAAACCATTACGGTTATAGGTATCACTGACTAATATTATTAACAATATAATCATTCGTTTTATACTTGTACCTATATTTATATTTATACTTATACCTATTTTTATACTTATGATCATATCTATACTTTCAGGTATGCTTGTACATTTTACTCATAGTATCAGGGTGGCAATCGAAAAGTCATAATCGATATGCTAATCTAATAATAGAACCAACTGCACTATTATTATTATTATTGTTGATTGACCGTAGTTTTTTAGCTGGTGTAACCTTTTACCATTGGCCTAGTTATACTAGGCTGAAATGACTAGAACTTTCCTCAGGATGTGAGCTTATCCTGATCCTAGTAAGGGTGTCTGCTGAATTAATGAGCATTTGTTTTCAGCTACTCCAAGTAGTGTCAGCCAGTCTACAATCTTGTATAAAGCTCCAAAGGCTCCAGTTACAACGGGATGACTTTTTTGATGTTTTCCAAAGGCGGGTTTATTCTAGTGCTAAATTCTGATATTTTCCTAACTTTTCGAATTTTTTTCTTTTACTCTGTAGTTAACAGGGACTGTGATATCAATTATCGTTGTTTCAGCATTATGCTTGTCAACTACTAATATATCGGGTCTCCTAACTTTGATGACTACGTCAGTGTGTATGTTAAAATCTTACAAGGTTTTCACGTTATCATTTTCCAGTACTTATTCTGCTTGATGGCCGTACCAATTTTTATATTTCTGAAACCCACGAAGTTCACACAACTACTATTGAAATTATCAATGCCAAAAGGTTGTGTTTTTTCTTATATTCTCCTTCTGCTACCTTCTCAAACTCACTCAATACGTGCATCGAAGTTTTGTCTCTTGCGTTACACATTCCACACTTCTTGCTACCCTGTTCTCTCATCATAGCCACTTTATAATTTCTAGTAGTGAATAGTTGATTTTGCGCAGCTGTCAGCAGTCCTTCTGTTTCTTTTTTCAGCCAACCATACTTCAACCAGTTCCAGGAAAATGCTTTCATGTCTTTCACCATTTTGATGTATTGACCACGTGAAGCTTTTCTTTACACTCATCAGTTCTTTCTGTCACTTTATCATTATTTAGTTCTACCGCTGTTCTGTCTTTTAGGAAGGTATTCAGTGTGGTGTTTCTATCAGTCTATGTTATATTTATGTAGTCTGACATGCTGCAGTTTTCAATCTTTATGCATTTTTCAGTTGACAACATTCTTCTACCGCCTTCCCTTCTGCTAAAATACAGCCTGCCTACATCTGCTCTCGGATAGGGTGCACGGTTTGTTGTCATTAGCTTCCTTGTCTTTCAGTCTATATTTTTTAGCTCATGAAACAGTTCAGTCAAGTATTCTAGCTGTGTAATGCACTGCTGTTACTGCCCATGTGTTTATTGCTTTGATTGTGTTCTCACCATTCAGTTTTGAATCCAGAACTTTTCTTATTTGTTTGTAGTACTCCTTGATCTTATTTTTCATTTCATATATTTGTATTCCATCAATCTCAAGAACTCCTAGATATTTATACGGCTTCTCACCCAGATCTTTGATTACCTGTTCATCAGGCAAACTGATTCCTGTGTCCTTAATTTTCTTTCCCTTTCTCATAACCAGTGTGGCACATTTTTTAATCCAAATTTCATTTCTATATTCCTTGTGAAGATCCCGGCAGTGTTTACCAAAGCTTCCAGTTCCCACTTTGATTTCCTATTTACCTTCAGGTCATCCACATATAGGAGATGGTTTGTTTTCTGTCTCGTCGAAATTTGCATCATTGAGCCGCTTCTGTCATGCGAATCGGTAGTTGGAGAAAAGGGATAGAGATAAAGAGTCTCCTTGGAAAATTCTTAGTTTGATCTTTATTTCTCCTATCTTTTCTTCCAGGTATTTCAGTTGTGTTTTCCAGGTTTCATGCTTTTTCTTATCAACCTTATGACATTAATTGCTATTCCAGTTGTTTGCATCGTTTCTAAGATCTAATTTCCTTGTCTTTACATATGCTCCAATTTGTTGCTAACTTTATTTAGTCATTCTGCATTGGTATTATTTTTAGTTGGCTGACCCCATATATTTTATCAGAATGCTTTTGATTTCCTTGTCAGGTGCCTCTTTAGATGTACGTATTCATTTCCTCGTAATTCTTGATAAAAGCGCTTATCATTGTAAACATTGTGTTCTGATTATATTAATCAACTCATTCTGTATATCTGTTTATCTTCTGGCTTACAGCTCTCAGGTTTTGCTTCAGTTTTTCAATCACTACACCACACTCTTTGTTCTTTATCCTATATTTTTCTTCAACCATTCTTCTCAATGAATCATTGTAAGCTCTACTTTTTCACTCTGCTATTTTACTCAAGTCTGATCTAATTTCTTTTTATTTCTTCTGCAGTCGTATTTTCCATACTTGTACATTGTCAGTTTTTCTTTTTCCTTTTTGTTACACACTTGTTCTGTTACTATTTTTCGCACAAGCCATGGTGGTGTTATTAAGCTCAATGGTATTAATAATCTCAACACAGTTTAGCACATCATTAATCTGTTTTACTGCCTGTAGTAATTTGACCCTCTCAATGTGCCTAAGGGCTCTTAGTGTTGGTCGATCATTAGATAGTTTGTTATGCTCATTTATAATTTTTCTACTAACACTTTTTCTACCTCTGAACTAGGTACTCTTAAAATTCTCATGGCTGATTTATATGCTATCTCATGTTGTACTATAACATCCTCTATTTGCAAATTTAGCTCTTCATTATCTTCTTCACCAATTGATGTGCTTAGGTCTTGCAAGGTTCCTTCTTCAATCTTATGGAGTTCTTTTTCCATAAAATGCTTGTGTTTCTTCATAGTTCTTGCTTAATCCGCTAGTCTCTATTCGCTGATGTTAAACCCTCCTCTGTTTTCCAGCCTTTGCACATTCTTTTTAAATAATTCCTTGATCCGGGTCTACAGAGCTCATACATTGTTTTTCTATAACCTCTTAATTTGGGTGTACTTTTGAAGTAGCATTTCATGACAACTTTGTTGTCTTCTCTTGAGTATCTTCTTCTAGTTGTGCCATTAACGGGTTGACGGCCGTAGGTTGCCTGGCCCTCCACATACCCACTGCCAGACGAGACATGCCATGTTTAGTTAGACATACCATTAACGTCGTTGGCTTTATTAGTTCTATTTTAATGGATCATATTATTATTTTTAATTATTATTATTATCACTATCAGTAGCAAATAAATAATTTTATATTTGTTATTAGTTACTACTTATAGAAATTGAGTGCCACAGCTTGAGGGTTATAAAGTCAGTCTTAGTCAATGTAATGGGGATGCTGATACTGACATTTGGCTTCGAGCTCATAGTTAAATTGCTAACAACTATACCTAAGGATAACAGGAGTATTAAAATGTTAATTTATAAGGATTATAACCTTAGAGTGGAGATATTATTCTCAATTTATTTAGTTTTTACTTTACTAACTTTTATTTTATTCATCAACCTTACTGTCTATTTAAATAGCAAACTAAAGAATAATTATGAAGGCCTTTGAATTGAAGTACTTTTCTGTAGCTGATTAGATTTCAAGTATTAAAATAACATACTAAGACAGAATACCATTATATGAGCTAGATTAATAAAGTAAAGAAGATTTCTTTGTTAATCAAAATATAGGTGTCACATATGCCTATTTTTAAGATTATGTTCTTATATGTGCTGTCTTTTTAATATTTTTAAAGTGCTACATTTTGAGGGTAGCCTACATCAATATGACTGCCCTGTAATTGCTTGTCAACTATAAGAGTTAGACCTATAAACTGTCTCATTTTCAAATTATCTTTACTTTTCTAATTGATGTTAACATGACTATTCCTATTAGTATTTTGGTGTTTACCATTAGTAATGTTTGAAGTAACATCAATATCATTGTTAATTTGTCTAATTATTCAAATTTTAATATTCATCATTTGTGAACAGTAATAAAATTTTGTCTTTCTTAAATTAATGTGATGCTAGATTAGCTACTCTAGCAAGTGTGTATTGTGCAATGAGTACTAATGCCATATTTTTGCACTTCTTGTTCTATATAATTTAGATTTAAGGTAACAATTCCTAAAGCTATCACATAATGCTGCTATCAGTTATAAAGATGTCACTGATCCAAACATTGAAAACCAGCTGAGTGCATGCAAGGTTGAAAACTTATTTTCTCTGGTTAGGTAAGTAGAAAGGTATTTGCTGTAATTTACAACTATTTTGTTTTCAACATCCTTGATGTTCATCTCTAAAAGATAAGTAGCACATAATGGTACCTGTTTTACTTAGCAGAAGAAATTATTGTCAAAGCTCTATTACTACATTTTAAATTGTATGACACTCTTTTGACTACATTTGATTTCATATCTCAAATAATTATATTTCTGACTCATGAAACTGTAACCACACACTTAAGAACAAAATAAATAATGATATGGAAGCTTTCTTTAACTTTGTCAATTTAGTCAACAGCCAATGACTGAAAACATGTTTTGTACACTATTGATTGCCTCTCTATTTCCGCTATAAGGCAGAAATTTTAATCTCAAAATTTAAGACACTGGCAATTCTTCCCAATAATACGTTGTTCAAAACAAATATTTTTTGCCAAGTAATATAGTATTTAATTATATTTTTTAGTCAAAGAAATTTGTTTGGTTTCTTGTGTCATCTTGAATAGGTTGTTATTCATTATCTTTTTCTTCATGTTTTGGCTATGAGTGTATATAACCTTTGCTGACAGGTTTTTCCTCCATCACTATATGTTTCTCTGTTTACTCTCTAACAGTTTTATTTCCGTTCATTTTTTAGAGTTTACTAAAATGACATGGGTGTGCTTTGTTGTGGCTCCTAATTGAGCGCATCCGTTGAGATTATTGGAAGTTTTGTTGAAACTGAGCTGAGACCTCTTACTCCTAAAGGCAAGAATTTGAGTCATCTTAGCTACTTGTAGCATATCAACATCGAACAGCACCATTCCACTACTCTAAGCTTAAGGTTTTGGCTGCATTAGATCAACAGGTAAGTTTAATAGTTTGTATTTCGTACACTATTTCATGATGTCTGTTCAGCATTTACTTGGTAGCACACATTTATAGATTTTGCATTCTTTTAGTTTTTTGCAGTACAACTTTTCTACGCAACTATTACACTGTTGTTGCTGTTAATTGTAGTTTATTCTGCTTGACCATGCAATTATTGAATTATGTTGCAAAGGTGATTGAGTCCTTTTATTTAATTTAGTACACACTGGAAATCTGCAGTTTTTAGCCATTTTTACATTTTAGCTGCTAATGAACAATGCTTTTTGCTTAAAATTAGTGAGACATCAAGAAATACACCTAAATAATCAAGGTTCTTCTTAATTTTGCATGATTTCTCATGTTTTTTCCTATTTATTCATTTCATTTGGATTGCCTACTGTTACAAACTAACCGTGGCGATCCCCAGTCAGAAGTTGCTGTAATTAGAAAAAAAGCATAGGAAATCAAAGAAAATTAAAAAGAGCCTTGATTATTTAGGTGTATTTATTGATATTTATTTAGTTTCGGGCCAAAACTCATGTTCATTAGCAAAAACTTGAGATCTTCAGTATGTACTAACTTAAATAAAATGAACCAATTGCAGTAAATTTCTGCATTTTCTAATACTTCTTAAATTTATACCTAAAATAGTGCTGTCTTAAGAAAATGACACTAGCTGCTGTTTTCATGTATGTGCCCCAATTGTATATAATGCTGTTGATTTGTTTAGTGCTTTTTCTATTTGTTTGTTATATAACTTTTCTTTTATGGTTGTTGCCAGCACCTAAAGCATTATTCATTAGTGTCAATTAATTTCTACTCACAGTTTTACTGTTACATAGTTTATAAAGCCCTTGTGTCAACTTTTCTAGATATCCTGGTTAAAATTGTTCTACTTGATGAATGGCATAGGGCATATGCAATAGCAAAACAGTTGCAGGCTGTTTTGGAAAAAAAATTGTGCATATAACCTTTATTTTATACATGTTATTTAGGCTTTGGTAGAACTGTTGGAGAGCCTTCCTCTTGAATAAAGCTACTCAACTTCCCGGATTCTACTTTATTGACATTAACCCACTACCTACAAAACGCCTTGAAATTTAGCTAATAAATTATGTATTTTGTGATTTTTTTTAAATGTACAATGTTATGTATAAATTACAATCAGTTTATATATATATACATATCTTTTACTACTTAGTATTACAGTGTAAAAAGCATTTCAGGGTTAACAATTTAATTAATTGGCCCTAACAGTAATTATGTATAATACAGATTTGCAGATGCTTTAAATGAACCCAAAAAGCTGATGTTGTTAAACAGTGTACAAAATAGTCACCTCATATCAGCCAGACATGCTTAGTCATTACCTAGCATTAAAATCATATTATGAATGCAGTCAAGTTTTGATATGCATCCCTATTAATGATAGTTTGTGAACCAGCAATTAAATATCAAGAAGCAATATTACTAACCAATGTGCTGGTTAAAGAGTTTCAAGTTGTAGATATAGTATCAAACTATTATAATGGCATAAAAACTATCAGTTAAAACATCTTATTAATATTTACTACAGGAATACATATTATAGGTGTGCTAAAAATCTGGTAGAAGCATCAATTATTTTAGATGTTTTGGATTTAGTATCTCTGTACTATAATGTAATATACAGAACATCAGGTGCTGTCTCCACAGTGCATTGATGGCACTAATGAATATTAATACATGCAGGCAGTGTTGGTAATGATTTATTGAAATAGGAGTTTAAAAACTGTTTAAACAACAATGAAAAGCCTGAGATTAGTCCAAGGAGAGGGGTATTTCAAGCTAGCAGATGAGCAATATAGATGCGAAAGTCTTGCCTAAAAATCATTATTGTTATATCTAGTCATTAATTTCTTGCAATAGATCTATTTCACTATTGAGAAGAACAAAATTAGCTAGTAAACAGTGTAATAGAGTCAAGGCACTTTGGCAGTGCTAGTTTAAAATAAACCTGGGATAGTCGAATAGCAGAAGTACTTTTTGATGCATAATATAATTATGTACAGCTTAAGATTTTGCAATACTGTGTTTTCAGTGCGATATTAATTTCAATAGCTACATTAAAATAATGTACAATTCTAGCAAGTGATGCAAAATCTTCTAAGATGCTATGACTGTAGCAGTTTGCTACTAGTCTCAAGTAACAAACCAAATAGCCTTTCTTTGTGCCATCATCCAAATGCCAAACAAATAACTCATTCACTCTGTAACAACAAGGTGGTCTCCCAAGTAGATTGTTAGACATTTCAGGCATTAATAACCAAAGGCTCTTCACTTTGGCATAATTGTATAGTTACCCAGCTAAATAAATAATGTATTCATGGTATTGTAATTCCAAGCCATGCATTTATCTGTGAATGCAGCTAAGTATTTAATACGGCCATATATTTATGTACTATGTAGCAATGCCTAATGTAGCTGTCAAGCTTCTACTTATACTCATTTTACTGATGCTTTACTTCTGATTACATGATTACAAACATAGCAGTTCAAACAAAATTATTTTAGATAGGAATAAATATAATGCTCCTAGCAAATGTTGTAAAACTATTTTCCAAAAACATATACTTTGCAAAAAAACTTTTCAGAAATTTATAATGCATTTATCATATTATTGTTTCATTTAAAAGTTATAATGATAGAATATTATACTTAAAACACACTCAAATTTTTAGAGTCTTGTAATATTGTTAAACAAGAGTTAACAGTAAGATTGGCTGTAGAGTAGAATGTTTAGCTGTTTGTACTGAAGCTAACAAGTAACTGGCATTAAAAAGAGATGTAGATAAAAAGTGACAGAATAACAACTGGCTTGTATATTGGTAGTGCAAAAAGCTGTATATAACAGTTTAAACAAATACCCATTAGAATAAATGGTAACCCAGTACTTAAAATGTGGTATGTCATAATACATATTTGTGGTGTATTGACTAGGCTAGATCAACACATAGCACTATATAATTGCTTTAGTATTTACAATTAGTTTGTGGTCTGGTGGGATTTGTTGATAGCCATTGTCTTTATTAACATAACAGTTTCCTAAAATTAGCAGTTTTCCTTATTCACCTAGTTAATTTTTAAGATTTATGTACAATATTTACATATTAGGATATAAAAAATATCTTCAACCAGTGAATATCAAAATAATGATTAAAGACATATTTTAAGTCATATTTTTGTGGCAATCTAAATAATAAGCTGGTCTAAATTGTACTTGTGCAAACAGAACCAGCTCATGAATATATGTTGTTTTTTTTTAACTTGACAGTTAATCTAATATGGATGTGTATTTTATACTTGCTTTTGTGTTTAAGGTGATAAAATTGCACTGGTAAGGTAAATAAACATTGCTTGTTTGGCATGCTTTTGCGTGGCATTGCATATTATGCTAAACTAATGGCCAGTTTTGCAGTAGCTTCACCATAACCTTCAAAAGAATGCAAATATCATCTAATTATTGTAAGATTTTTAAGTTAATTTGTCTAGCTATAAACACATGTAAAACTATTAGGCTATTCCAATTTCACGATATACATAGCTCTATAATTCTGAAAAACTGCTAGGTAGAGTGGAAATTAAACATGTGATCTATTCATTGCTAAAGTATTACAGCTATGAATAATATATATGTGATTACCTGAGTGATATCACAATCTTCACTTGCTAAGTTAGTTTAAATACAGGAAAAAAAATTAATCTGGAGAAAGATTATATATGAGAAGCTGTTTTTGTAATAATTTCCTGCTCTAGGGTGATTTAGAAGAATTGTTTTAATGCAAAACTTTTGCATACATGAGTTGAATAAAATCATTGAGAGTTTTATGAAGGTCTATTTGTGTATAGATAGCCCTAATGCATGTCACAACTCAAGTTTTTAGATTTTATGTAATTTGTGGTGCAAAGTTGCAAATAAAAACCTTATTTTAATAATACTTAGACATATGCAAGCAATAAAGATAATGAAAAAAATGCTATAGTTGCTAATTAGCTAATATTACTTGCATATGATGCAAATATTTGTATGCATGCATGTTTAGTTTATTAGCATTGGTTAGATATAATTGAATATATAGATTTGATGTGGAAATTGAAGAAAATCAATATGTTGTGTTCTATATACAACAACAGTTTTTACATTGGTTTGTTAATTACTTCATAAATCATTTATTACTTCATGCAATATTTGTTCCTGCAATTTTGCAGAGTGGCAAAATGCATTTCAAAGACATATATTAAGTGATTTTAATTATACTAGAATTTTCAAACCAAGAATTTTTGGGGAGTTTTCTTCTTCCTAAGACATATGTGGCAATTGAACACATAATAAGTTCTAGGCCACAACTCCTTTATACAACCTTGCAAGAAATTATGCAGCCATTTAAATAGAAAAGGAATTATTGAATTTATTTATTCAACATTATTAGTATTTTATAAATATTTGTTGCATTTAATTAATGAGCATAAAACTTGTTTTACAAATACTGTAATTAACAGCATGGTAAAAATATATTATATATACTGGTATATATTTTGTATTGTATTAGATTTAGGCTACATTGATAATTAAAAAGAGTTAATGGCTAAGTTTAAATATCTTCGACTTATAGATTACATTTTTATGTGCTATAAAAATTTAACTCGTTTGTTACAACATTTCTCCATGCATAAAAACAAAACTTACGGCAAGAAATCCTTAGCTAGAAAGATAAATAATAATTTACTTTAATTACATCAAAAGCTAATATCAGCAAGCATTCTATAAATAATGGGAATTTACCTAGTGTAATTTTTCTTAAACTAGCTAAGCTTGCTTGGTACTTTAATAAGTTTATTGGCATAGTGTATTATGTTATACTTATATACTTTTAAGACTTTAAGGAAAATGATGTTTTAGCTGCGTTATTCCTAATGCAAGCCTTATAAATTTACAATATATACTAAAATATTATATTTGTAATTAGAAAGAAAACAAATTATTTCTTTCATAAACTTATAATTATTGCATTCTGTTATTGTTAATGCTAGAATAACAAATTGAACACGGCATATGCTTCCCTAACCAGATGCTTTTAAACGGATTAAAAATAATTTGTCAATTTCTAATTATGAGGAACAAACTCCTCGATAGTTTCTACATTTGCGCATGATTTTATCAAGATAGGCTTGCTTTTGTGTCAACCTGTAGCCAGTGCAACTATACTTTATGTAACGAGTAAAACAGACTCATTTCAAAGTACACAGTCTAAAGGGTAGGAATTACTACAAAGAAAAGTGCCGGTTAAAAGTTAATTATAATTGGAAATAAGGTGAAATATCAGTCAGAAATTAAAAAGTGTCAACTAAAAAGGTGTATTGTTATTTCTTTTTGGCTTAATGAAAATGTTTTTTGAGGAAGAAGTACGAGAAACATCTAGGAGGGGTTCATATCCACCACTGGCGACTACCTGTTTATTGATGAAGAACTATCCAATGATAGTACAGTATTATGGTCTTTTGCCTTATAATTGGCTTTGATTTTTTTATGTCTAATTACGAGATACTAAACAGATGCAAAGTATGTTGTGCATAGGCAGTTTTTTTATGTCTCTAAACAACATTCTAGGAAAATATATACTGTTTGTGTCATGAGTTAGACATTGAAGCCTATTTTTAGCTTAATTTAAATCTTTAGACCAGCTATTATTTCTCTCCTAACAAAGTGTTTGCTGCTAGGCTATCTTTACAATTCATCTGTGAGAATGTTTGTTTAACAACACAGCTGTGTGGCTATTGTGAGAATATTTCTCTTAAAAACACAACTGAACTGTGATTTCAACATTGCTGCCAATTTTTCCTTTGATCTGCATCTTTAGACCAGCTATTATTTCTCTCCTAACACAATTTTTGCTGCTAGGCTACCTTTACAATTCATTTGTGAAAATATTAGTTTTAACAACACAGCTGCATATAGCTAAATGCATTGCCAAATAGTTAGAGAATAGTGAATAGTATAGACATGTGATAATATAATGAATAGTGAAAAGCGTTATAGAAATACCCACTCAAAGCCTGAATAAACCCGAAGTTTACAGAAAACACTTAACTAATAGTTATATAATATAATATGTTTATTTTGACTACATATTATAGTTAAACACTGCCAATATAATCTATCTAGACTACACTAGAACGTTTCTAGCAAAGCTCTATTGTCTATTTTAAAACTAGAAAACAGTTGAAAGTCGGGACAGTTTACTGTAGGTTATATATCTTTTTATTCAAGAAATCAGATAGACTGAATCAATTTATAGAAATATGACAACAAGATTTTCATTACAATGCCACACACCCAATTGACAAGATATTATAATATATTTACTATAGTTTATAGTTTATAGTTTATAATTCATAGTTTATATATATAATTATATATATATATATATATATATATATATATATATATATATATATATGATACTATGCATATATTAAATAAATTCACAACTATATATACAAGTATATTATACACCTAAATGTATACAAGTAAATGTTTATATAGCCCAAAAAGGTAAGTATAATTATAAACATCACTACATAAATATGTAGAGAGATACCAATTGCAAGCTTATCATGGCATCTGCCAATTTTATCAGTAAAAAGGCATGTCTGCAAGGTATTTCAATAATATGCTCAGAAATTTTGTTGCCTATACTAGTTTGAAATTTTAATTAAATCTGCTTCAAACTTACTGCAGTAAGTTGAATGTTGATAAATTGCTCAATCAATATTAACATGCTGCAGTAATAAATTAGTTTAATGGTGTTAACCAATTACATTTAAATATAGCCAGATATAGCTTCTAATGCACTGCTGTTCTCTTTTATTATCTAATATTATGATTACAGCTCTAAATATACAGTACAAGTAGCTTATAGACTGGTAGGATGAATATGTCAGGTAGCTGTATCTATATCTTACATCTATGACCACTGCATGGAGTATCGCTAGGTAACAGCAAAGGAGCTCTTGACACACACATAATGTTAGCTACTCTGTAAACTTACATCATAAAGAACAAATGTTAGCTACTTTGTAAACTTATACGTATGTACATCATGAAGAACAAACATGTGGATATAACTACCTAAACAGTCTTGCTGTTACATGAATTATAAACTATAGTTTGAGCATTATAGTGGTTTCATTTATGCTATAGAGTTGGAGCTACACGTACATTTGCTTGTTTATAATAATGTATTTAATAATTATGTTCTAAATTATACTACAGATATTTTATTGGTGACTAAAATTCAAAAGAAACTATGAGAGCCGACTGTAACTTCAACTGATTTATTAAATTATTTATTTTTTGTTCATTGTTTACTTATTATGTTTATTCTTTGTTTACTGTTTAGTTTTTTTTTCTCATTAATTTAATTTGATTCATCTTAATTATAAATGCGTATATTACTGACTAAATCTTGCCTATTTATAATATTATCATAATATATAGTCAAGTGACACTCACATAAGGTTTATGCAACGGAACATCATGGGTCAATAACTACAGTTTGACATGTTACACAACATATTTGGTATTAGGAATATAGCAAGAGTAAAACATATGTAATATCTGCCCTGTTTTGTTTTATGTATTACATCCTGTTTATTTCGTTACTTAGCAACAAAGCTCTTAAAGCATCTTCATCTGTCTGAGAATAAACAGGCCCTTTGCTAAGGCTTGACAAATGTAAACAAACAACCATAAATCATTTTTGACTTTCTTATTTTAAATGCGAATTTCTTAAAAATTCAAAATGAAGATTATAAAAATACTGAGGTGTTTCAATGCCAATATATCTCAAATTCAATTTGCACAACAGACTTCAATTTGAACTGCAAAATAATTGCAAAAATCTGTTTCATAGCCTCAAACTAATAACTCAGTTTTGGTAAAGTGGCATAAATTCCCTTTTATTGTGGTGACGTGTCCCATATACACAACTAATGTATATATATATCAGTATACTATACTCAGCAATAAAGTGAAATATTCGACTATTATATAAAACTACTAAAGTCAGAGAAACTTACCTAAAACTGAGACTCACTGGTGAAAGTAACGGAATTCATCTTTTATGTAGAGAAACTATCAGAGGAACCACAGAGTAAACATTCTACAAGATTAAGTGTTGAGTTAAAGAGAAAGCTTTACATATTCCAGTATAACAAATCAGTTAGCAATTAAGCTATGAGTGTATTTTCTATTCACTGAAAACCTTTACAATTTAGACACAATACCACACATCATGTAAAATTGTATATTTCAATAGGTTTACTTTGTTTCTTTATTTAAGAATTGCCGTCAATTTTTCACTTTGAGTTCCATTTTTAGACCAGCTATTATTCCTTCTTTTAACAAAATATTTGCTGCTTTGTCAACCTTGCTATTCATTAGTGAGAATGTTTTTAAGTAACACAGCTTATGTATAAGGGGTGCTTTCCTGAGGGTACTGAGTCTACATATACATTGTATTTACTATATCCAGGGTACTGAGTCTACACATACATTGTATTTACAATATCCAAGGTACTGAGTCTACACATACATTGTATTTACAATATCCAGGGTACTGAGTCTACACATGCATTGTATTTACAATATCCAGGGTACTTAGTATACACATACATTGTATTTACAATATCCAGGGTACTGAGTCTACACATACATTGTATTTACAATATCCAGGGTACTTAGTCTACGCATACATTGTATTTACAATTTTTCGGAAAATGTTGAGATGTAGTGAATTGTAATGGAGTGCATCATGATGTAGTGTCGTGTATTGTGATGTAGTGTCGTGTATTTTGCACTTCAATATATAAACAAAGATGGAATTCTTCTCTTTTAAACCATGCATTATTATATATTATATACAGTTATCTCCACATGTATAGCTTATACAACTACTTTCAGAGTATGTAGTAAGTAATGATATATTTGTTTAGTGATTATCTCCTCTGATAATGTCACATATTTTAACCCTCACTCTGCAGGGCTGACTGGTTCAGCTGCAGCTGGTAAATGAAATATAAACCACTCTGTGTGTCTGTAGATCCGTCTAAGAGAAGAAGAGGTGGGTTTATGATTCTCGGTAAACTGGTACTGTTTGGGTGCGTCATCTCTACCATCTTCTCTCTCCTTGACTCTGTGCATGTGTCTGTAGATCCGTTCTCTTATAATAATAACACATACACAGTTACTTACCTGTTATCATCATATATATTGAAAAACATTATATTCATTCAGTAATTCTTTTAGGCATTTTAACAATGCCTTGCTGGTTTTATAATATATTACTTGTTGTTTGAAGTTCTATAAGTCTTCTGTCGCTGCTCTAGTACTATGCATATGCTAGCTAATTCTTTCTCAATTTAGGCCATCAGTGTTATTTTGGCTACTCCAAACAGCTCATAATTGTTGTCATATAACCTCAATTTTCTAGTTATTACTACAAACTGTTGTCATCATTGGAATTTTTATCGTTATCATAATTTCAGCTAATTATGATAAATACCATTAATTGTGAGAGAATGACCTATATATTTTGATTGGTTTAATAGCATTTTAGTCTTCATGCACAAATTCCTAAATATGAGAAAAGCATTTCATTTGAATTTTAGTGAGTTTCAACATTTGAATGTTATATAAGATTGTCTTTGATCTCTCTATACTTTAATATGCACATAGCAGCAAGGCATACAGCTACTAACCAAGCTAAAATATCATTAGATTATATATAATTCTAAATTCAGAAAAAAAAACAATGTAATTGAAACATTGAATGATTGATGAAATAAAGATTTTGTTCTGCAAATGCTATAAAAAGCAACGATGACTTCAAGTAGAAAAGTGCATTAAAGTTGAAAGGTAGCTATGAAAACACTTTAACTTTTTCCCAAATGGTTTAGCTAACGTAGCTTAAACATGTTAGTAGAGGCTATTGGTTGCATGAAGTTTATAATATTATATTTTAATAAATGTATTTGGTATAACTAATAGTACTCTGGGTGCGCTCAGGGGTCACTACCTATTCTATAGCCTACAAAAATGACGTGATCTTGGAGCAAAATTACTATAACTGCCTGAATAATTGCGCCCTTAGCTTGGTTGTTATGTGGAATAGTCATAGAGTTATAGAACCTACAGTTATCCATATTATATATACGAGTAGGGAATCCGAAAGTGCCCTAATTGAGTATGTTAAAGCTCAAAAATGCACCATGTTTAAAGTTTACTGCTGCTTTTATCGGTTCCTATACTCTGTCAACATATTTCTCTGCCAACTCTCAGATTCATAGAATTACAAGTCAGCTGCAAATCTTACACATTATGTGACGTCATACACATGATGTATGTATAAACTTTGTGCGGCATTATTATTTTTTTCTGATAACTTTTTTCAGCTCAATTTCTTTAGCTGAGACTGAGTCTGCGTCCATAAATGTTGTGCAACACGTATATCTATATACTGTCTTTATAGCCACATATAAAACTGTAGCAAATCTATATAAAGTTATGTAAATGGTAGATACGCATATTGCATATATATTTTGTTGATATGTTTTCAATTTAGTTTATCAGCAATTATAGTTGTCCACCAATGCTTGCACAAAGATTAGTACAGTGCGTAAACAATTTTTATAACTGTAAATGAAACTACAGTTTCAAAATATAATTGTGAAATATAATTTTATTGGCAAAAATTTTCACCAATGAAAAAACTATATTATATACAAACTGGTTGGAAAATTTCCACTTTTCCTGGAAAGCTTACAAATAGTCTTAAGCAAGTTTTTAACAAGTCATTTCAGTTGTGAGATAAACAACAAATGACCTTGCAATCATTGAAATGTTGATAGAAATATTTCACTCACTCTCAATTACTCATTTAGCAGTTTAGTATATATATATATATATATATATATATATATATATATATATATATATATATATATATATATTATATATATATATATATATATATATATATATATATATATATATATATATATATATATATATATATATATATATATATATATATATGTATATATATATATATATATGCATATATATATATATATATATATATATATATATATATATATATATATAGGCCTATATATATATATATATATATATATATATATATATATATATATATATATATATATATATATATATATATATATATATATATATAGTGAGCTTATATGATTATTTTCAATTCACTCAGCACAATAAGTATCTTTTCTAAAGAATTTTTTCTCAAATTCTTCATTGCTTCCTAAAAATAAGATTGAAAACTCATAAAACAGATTTCTTGAACTGACAAGTGATGCTATATTGGTGTCCCTGTGTGTGGTGTTTATTCATTCATTACACAATTCATATGCCGGCATACCAACCATCCAGTTTGAATGCTAATCACTCACTCGTGCTTCTTGAGTAACAAGAAACTGAATTGAGCCATGCATATACTGTTGATAAATTTATATATTCTCACATTTAGTTAGCAACATTCCTCACTGATTTATATATTATGGTGTACGTGTCAAGAACGTTGATGGATGTGTTTGTTTGTTTGCACACATGGCTGATTTTATTAGACTGTGACCCAATAAGACACAATTGTGCTTTGAATTTTGAATATAATACTTATAGCTGCACATATATAAATTTTTACAACCTTGTGTAGAATCCACGCTATAATAAATCAAATTGTTTCATGAACAGAAGTATTTAAAAGAGAACAGAGTTTGAAATTATAAACTATTATTGTCGGTGTGCTTCTTACCAGGAACATGTTTCTGAAAATCACTTTTGCATTGATTGGTAAGTTTTTAAACTGGAATTTTGCAAATTACCTGATGACTATATATACTGCTTATACAGAACTCATCAAAGTAGGTTACATGTATTTCTTATTTGTCTATAAACTTATCTCATAATATCCTCAAACACACATTGCAGCCTACAAGTGGATATGCTAGCAACATTTAATCCAATTTATTGCATTATCATTTGAAGAATATGCACAGTTTTTATTAAATGCAACATTTATTAGTTTCCAATATACCTGATGAATTTTCAACTATCTAACAAGAATGTTTTTGAACTATAATAGGAACTTTTATCTCGTGTGTTAAAACCAATTTTTATTAGAATATCAGAATAACTATTTGTGAGGTTTTTATTTTGTTTTGTGTTGCAGCATTGTTGGCCGGCCCTGCAGGGGCTAGCACACGCTGTAATCTGTATAACCTTGGTGTAAATGCTGGACTCCCTTGTGGCCTACAATGGTGGCAATCAAATGACCTTGGGCAATCAATTACAGTTTCTAACAAGATATCAGACTTTGCACGGAGTGTTTTGGATACTATTGACCCAGCTCTGTACAGCAGTATTAATTCTACCTTGGCCGGGCAAATCGCGGCTGAATCAGATGATCCTCTAGCCAAAATTATTGAGTCCGTTCTTACAGTGTTGCCTTTTTATTCAAATTTTCTGGCCGATTTTCTGTACAGCTTAGAATTGACTCCAGATATATTATATATTTTCAACCTGTCTCAAGATTTTGCAACCAAAGGGTTCTTGCAGCAGCTGGCAAAAGAATATTTTGACTTTTCATGTTCACCGTAAGTAGTTTGTATTCATTGCAAATTTGTGTTTATTATAGGGCATGATATAGTGTTATGTTGGCCTACTGTAAAAGGTGACTATAGTAATAGTACTGAACTTTCTGCAAGAGATTATATTACGGTTTAATTATCTCTACATTGTAGATACGGAGTTAAAAACTTTACAAGCTGCATTTCCAACTGGGTTGATGCCAATTGTGACGCAGAGGACAACGTGGCTTACCTCAACCAGATTTTCAACAGCCTGGCTAATGAATACTGTAATGGCAACTCTGTTAAATCCAGTGTTTTGAGATGTGAGTTAATTAATCGCAAATTTTCTAATTTTCAAGTAGAAATAAACTAGATGAGTCACTAAAAACAGCAGCTACATTTGATATCAAGTTTGCCCTAATGACTGACAGGGAAAAGTGACACACTTTAAAATTTTTATTGCAATATATTATTTCAGCATGCTTTTAATCAAATCTGCTATACTGTACTCTTCCAATTGATTTACATTATTATATATAATTTATATGAACATAATATGTCTACATGTTTGCAGCTTTCAACAGAAACTTTGGAGTGTTTGGACAAGGACTGGTAAAACTTTACGGAGTTGAAAAAGATCCATCAAGTTCTTTTCAGTTCCGTCTGTCAAATAGCTCTCGCCTTGCAGACATCATCTCTGGTGCTAACCTGACAGCTGTGACAGATTATGCTAATGCTTGTACTCCACTTTTATTAGCATTGGGTAATGAAATAACAGAGTTGAGTGAGGCAAACAGCACAATAGGCACTGGTGATGCCTTGCAAAGTATCATAGGGTGAGTAGAACAACTTCAGATATGTAAAGTCTGTCATCATGCTACATAGTGTGATGTCTTTGGACATGTCATCTTTCTTTTGATTCAAAAGTCAATTTTGGTCTAGACCTGCATAACTATTAAAGCATATATGTTACTATAAGATAAGCCTGGATGTTATACTAACACACTGGGTGCTTTCTAATCTATAATTTTGTTAACCAAGACTGCATGAGCTTGTTTATTATCACCTTTACATTGCACTATATATATATATATATATATATATATATATATATATATATATATATATATATATATATATATATATATATATTTGGTATTGATAAAATTTCGGATATAAAATAAACTTATTTATTCATTCTATCGACTATACAATATTGTTTCACGTAGTGCGAGCTACGATCATCAGGTCGTTATGTGTACGGTTGAGTGGTTTTGTTTTGAAATTAACATTGTTTGCGTATTACTACGCTGGAATGTCTTAACTAGCGTCTGTCAAATGCGCAAGTAAAAATTTGCGTTTATGTTTACACGTGCTGGAAAGTTCTTTTCGTTTGTTAAGGGAGGATAATTCCGGTTGGTTTAAAATTACATATTTTTCATAGTTGCATAAGTTACATCTGTTAGTTATGTTTGAGTATGATTTACAAATTTTTAAAATATTCCATTTTAGGCTGAATTTAGTGTTGTTGTCTTTTAAATTCCAGATGTGTTTGCTGAGCTGTGTGTTGTTAGCTTTATCTGCATGTAGGAAAGAGGCTTTATGGTTATTGAATCGTGTTTTGAAGGTGGTTGAACAGAGTCATATGTACGATTGGTTACAGTTATTGTCATGTCTTGTTACAGTTGCTTGGTATATCACGTTTTTGTATAAGCATTTACCATTTAATGGACAGTGGGAGAGTTGTTTACAGTTACATTGTGTGTTGTTTGAGTTAGTAGTGGTAGTAGGGGTGTATGCAGTTTTAAGTTTGTGTTGGTTTGAGCCATCAATAATATTTTTCATGTTGGGCATGCACGAATAACTAATTTTTATGGTTTTCCTATTAAAAATTTTTGCCTAGTTGGTTGGATGGTGGAAAGCATTGGTCGATAATTTGAAGAAATTTCTTCTCTATTTTGGTTTTTACTGTTGAACTAAAAGGTGGGTTGTACCACAATATGTTTCTATTTCTATTTTTATTATTGTTGCTGGATTTAGGTGTCGGGTTATATTTTAATTTATAGTCATATCCGCTGTTTGATAGTTTGATAAAAAGCCCCACATGACCTAGCTAAATCAATCACAACTAAGCTTTTATTACATATACATATTATTGATGGCTCAAACCAACACAAACTTAAAACTGCATACACCCCTACTACCACTACTAAACCAAACAACACACAATGTAACTGTAAACAACCCTCCCACTGTCCATTAAATGGTAAATGCTTATACAAAAACGTGATATACCAAGCAACTGTAACAAGCCATGACAATAACTGTAACCAATCGTACATAGGACTCTGTTCAACCACCTTCAAAACACGATTCAATAACCATAAAGCCTCTTTCCTACATGCAGATAAAGCCAACAACACGCAACTCAGCAGACACATCTGGAATTTAAAAGACAACAACACGAAATTCAGCCTAAAATGGAATATTTTAAAAATTTGTAAATCATACTCAAACATAACTAACAGATGTAACTTATGCAACTATGAAAAATATGTAATTTTAAACCAACCGGAATTATCCTCCCTTAACAAACGAAAAGAACTTTCCAGCACGTGTAAACATAAACGCAAACTTTTACTTGCGCATTTGACAGACGCTAGTTAAGACATTCCAGCGTAGTAATACGCAAACAATGTTAATTTCAAAACAAAACCACTCAACCGTACACATAACGACCTGATGATCGTAGCTCGCACTACGTGAAACAATATTGTAGTCAATAGAATGAATACATAAGTTTATTTTATATCCGAAATTTTATCAATACCAAATATAAATACTCTATTTTCCGAAATATTGAGTTCTTTTGATTCATTTTTTAATTATAGAAACTATATATATATATATATATATATATATATATATATATATATATATATATATATATATATATATATATATATACACAGAGAGAAATATTAGTGTTAGAGTGAACATAAGCTGACAACTAAAACCTCTCGTTTTTTGGATCCCTAAATTGACCAGCAGTGAATAGAAATTAGTGTCAGGTACTGTTCACAGTGAATAGTATGTTAGATCAATGTTGATATAAAGAGTTGTGAAGTTGATTCTTTGTATTTATCACAATGAGCCAAATTATGTTCAATGGTGATCTTATATATGTTCAATGGTGAGCTTACATATTTTCAATAGTGATCTTCTTTATGCTCAATAGTGATATTATATATGTTTAATAGTGATATCATATATGTTCAATGGTGAGCTTATATATATTCAATGGTGATCTTATTTATGCTCAATAGTGATATTATATATGTTTAATGATAATCTTATTTCTGTTCAATGATGATCTTAGATATGCTCAATGCTGAACTAAGTTATATTCAAAGCTGAACTTATAAATGTTCCATGCTGCTCTAATTTTCGTTGGAAATAAGCTTCTGCAAAAATTATTACTGATCACTCTGAACTAACTTGTCATAACTTCTAACCAGTATGAGAGTCTAGTAATGTGGATTTTATTGTATATGATAGTTGAATATAAGAAATGCAACAACAAATAACTTCTAAAGATTAAAATAAGAAAAAAAAAACATGAAAATAAACATTTGCAGAATTTTTCTATGACTGTAAATTCAGTTAACTTTTCTGCTAAGACCATAGTGTGTGTCATAACATTCTTGCTCTGTAGTGTAGTGATAACTAAGCAGTTGTGGTGTGTAATGGTTAGCACACCTGTGTGCAAGTCCAGGTCCGTGATAGTAACTCCAGTACAGGAGAGGGGAGGGGGAAGTTTTATAACTAATTCCATCGGTTGGTAAAGTGTGGTAGTACTCCGAGAGGAGTTGAGTGGTCAGGGAAGCCTGGAGAAGTAGTATAAAAAAGGCAGCTGGGTTCTTGAGAAGTGGGTGAGGTGTAGTGTCGAGAGCACCCAGTGACGCTTGTAATGCAGTGGTGAGTGCGCCTGCTTGCAGGCTGAAGGTCTCAGCATGATTCAAAGTTTTGTAGCGGTCAAATTCTTTTTTGTGCTCCTATTCAGCACCTTTGAGTGCATGGTCTTAAAAAATGTTATGGGATCTACAACAAAAGATAAAAGTTGGGTAATATTTAAACTGTATTAGTATAAACAGTAAACATTTGGTTAAGATATACAATCACAAGCAGCGTAAATAAATTAAGTTCAACTTTGAAGAAGCTGAAGTCTAAGGCCAAAACTAATAATATCAATGATGTTAGCTACGAATCTTTTAGCATATTTTCAGCACCATCGTACCAATCGTTTGATTCTGAATAACCATACTGGCTTTGGCAAACTTATGATCATTATGTTGCGTAGTGTTTGGGTTAGTTTGAGCTTATCAAAATTTAGTAACAATTTTTGCCATCATTTTATTTTACTTCTTTCTTAATTACAAATGCAAGAGCTGTTGGGCATAATTAGTTTAGTTTATAGAAGCTTCTCTGCATTAAAATTATATCAAAATGTCAGTGAATCACAATTTAAGCTGGAGTCAGCATTTTATATGGACCCCTCATATCGAGATAACAGATATTGATAAGTTTCAGTATGTCTATAAATTGAAAAACAAATAAAGTACTACCAAGAAAAATATTGCTACTTAAACATGTTTTTATATTTAATTGTGCTGTGCAAAGATAAATAAAAGAATAAACTGGTGGCACGGAAGTTAATGAAAAATTTTGCCAACTCACCACTAATATTGGCATTTTGGTACTTAGCTATAAAAGAAGAAGCTAGCTTGGCAGCTGATTAAGGCTAATAACTACTTGTAGGCTGCTAAATTGCATTATTAACAATACTTTTACAATGGGGGAGGGAATTTAAATTAATGAATTTAGCACAAATTGTTAGAAGGTGAAGTGGAAATAAAACGCTAATTTTTTTGAAAATAGATTGTTACAGGAAAACTCATATCAAATTGATATAGGAATAGAGTAGTTTGGGAATTATTAGTCAAGGTGGTCTCTTAAAAGTTATGGTTGCACAAATTCAATTATCTGTCTACAGCAATAGTCATACTGTCATTGTGATATCAAATGACAACGTTAAGCAAATGATTGGGCTTACCTTTTGCTGCAATGACAACTTCAGTTCTTAACTCTGAAAGAAAGTGATCATCTTCTATCTCTGAGAGGTAGCTGCAATCTTCACCCATGTGATGAAATGATTCAATGTTTTCCATGTTGTGGGGTTGTTTGGAAGCACAAATTCACTGAATCTCAAAGCACAACCTCTTAGTCTGAGCCTCTGGTGTTCACTATGCCGGCAAAATATTTCTTCTGTCAATAGCCGTGAATGAAAACTATGTGCTGTTATGTGATAACCTTTGCTTTGCTCTGTCACTGCTTGGTAAGCCAGTTTCTTGCCTTTGAATTACAATTTAAATATTTCCTTACTATAACTCTGTTATGCAACATCTTCTTTTGTTCCACCGGGTAGTTTACACAAGTTTACACAAGGCTCTTGAAGTGGTTCACCTGATCCACAATTGACTATTCAGTAGCTTGTTTCATTGTTAATTTTAAGCTTCTTGTTTGAAACACATTTGCTGATAACTGAGTACATTGGAGTTTAATGGTGCATCTCTCTGATCTCTCTTTTACACACATTTTAAATTAGTTGGCTTTCCTTTCCATGAATGAAATTGACTAGTGAAGCCTAAACTACCCATGCAAGAGATATGTGCAGTTGAAATTTTTTGTTGATAAATTCAACTTAAGTCTTTGATAAACGGAGTGGGGCAATGTTTAATAGTAGTCTGGTAACAAGCTATTTGAAAATGTCTTGAGTTCAAAAAAATTTCAAAATCATAAACAGCTAGTAGGTTGAAGGAGTTTCATGCCACTTATATGCTCCCCAGTTAGGTTGTATTTTTTGTTTTGGTACTAAGTATTATATACCTATATACCCTTATTTAACTTTCATATCAATTGCTAAACATAAAATAACCATTAATATGATAAATTTGCAATAATATTTCAATTTTTTCAAATTTGTGTTGAAAAAAAGCATTAAATGCATTAATAATAACATTTTTTCAAAAAACAAAAAATATAGAAAATGCAAAATCAATAGGTTTATGCAGAGCAAAGAAATTTATTTGTGTGCCAATTATAAAAAGCAATTGACTCAAATTCATTTAAATACACATATATTTTAATAGTATTCAAATAAATTACACGTAAAATGTATAAATAGCATCTAAATGGGAAGCACCAATTGAAATGACCCAAATGTAGGGTTCAACTCTATCCTAGCTTGCTATAAAGGTTTGTGATCATCATTAGTGCACATGTGAACGAATAATGTTGTTAGGTGAACAACTGCCGATTGTTCCATAATTCTTATGTAAATAAAATGTTGCTTGAACATATTTAGTTGTAGCATTGATCTCACTTTCTGCTCCTATCAACTACTGTTTAGCTTCATTCAGACCTAGGGATGATGATTACGTAATACTTGTGAAAAGTAGCGTTGATTTAACAACTAAGTAGTTTCAGAGCTACTACAAAATATTTTTCAGCTTACACTAATCGGATTAATTTTCAATTTCATCAAAATAAGTGCAGGTCTAACAACTATTAGAGGTGTGGTGCAGGCTATACCGACAATAAAAGGCTCTTTGAACAACTTTAGTGCAAGCGCTGCACTAATATTTCTCTCTGTGTATATATATATATATATATATATATATATATATACGTAGACATAATCTGGGAAGTATTTCCATGTATATTTAGCTTCTTACATTATCCTCTAATTGTTTTCAGAAGTGCAAGCTGCTATGTGGAGTGTTTCTTAAAGGCTACTGGTCAATTGGTGCCTGAGTTGGCAACTCCTAGTGTTCTAGACAAATTTTCACTCATACTTCGGCGATTAGGTCTTTCTGTAGATTTAGATTAGGCTTTACTATAGTATGTATTGCTGTATCATTATGATGTTATTTATAATGCAGTTTTTGTTGCAATAGTTGAGGGGACAAAACTCCTACCAACGAACTAACAACATGTGCTTTGAAAAGTGTTAACTTTACACACGATATTACTAAAGTTACTTGCTTAAAAGGTTTTAACATTTATTCTGTGAGAAAATTGTTTGCCAAAATAATAAAATTCAAAATATCACAATTAATGAATTGTAATGCTTAACCACTTTGTCTGTTAAACTAAATTTTAGTATAGATTTCTATTTCAATTGTGTAGTATAAGTTCACTATTATAGTTCGATCACTATAGTTTACTATTATAGTTCACTATAGTCAAATCAAATTTAACTAATTTTATCTTAGGCTGCTGATGATTGAGTGACTCCAATGAATGATGCAACAATCAGTGAGCAAAAACCAGATGACTGCTTTTAGCTGTTATTATGACCTACTTTTTTGGCCTTTCTATTAGAATTTTGCAATGACTAATAAAGGCTATAGATATGCTTTGATTTCATTACACACACACACACATATATATATATATATATATATATGTATATATATATTTATATATATTTATATATATTTATATTTATATATAATATCAAAATGCTTGCCAACAAAAAGGATATTAAAACAAAACAGACACCCTGGTATTTGATGGGAAAATGGCAATTGCAAAAGATATCATATAACTAAAGGTGACTAAAAGCTTTGTCTACTCAAATGGCCCCGTTTCCAGGTAAAAGAGATAAAACATTCTAAAACATTCAACCTATATACAAACAATAGCACATTAGCAAATTGGGTATAATTATTCAACCAATAATAGTGAAAATAGTTATTTTAGTGAAATGAGTGTAAGCCACAATGCGTTTGAAGTTTGCACCAAACCAAAGTATTTAGCGCAAATTCTTATCTTGTACAAATCAATAGACAAGATTATGTTGTGTTCAAAACGTTAGTCTCAGGTAAACAAATGTTATAAAAAGTATTTAATTGGAAACTGTTAATATTTCTCCACTGTATCCAGCCATCTCTCTGAAGTGAAGACTTGGTAGTTGTCTGTTCATTTTCTTCAAGAGTAGACAACTCATAGTAATGTGGATCCTACAATAATGTATGGATTACAATAGCTTCTCATTACTGATAAAAACACAATTAAAACTGATTGCTGACTTTGAAAATACAAACAGCAGAAAAATCTTTTTTAGCAAATGCTACCAAATGTGTGTTTATTCCAGTCACAAGCAAGAAATGAAATAAATGGAAGTGGTTAGAATTTCTTTACTAGCACTAGCAGATATGAATCGGATGTGAGAGAGGAAGTAGCCAGTCCCACAATTCCTTTAGAGGAAGTGTCAGATTCTCTGCCTACAAATATGTATGTAGAGAAATATTATTGGATGAAAACACTCAAAATATCACAGAACCTGTTGAGAATACCCTGGCTTTCCAAATAGAAAATAACTCCTAAGTTTGACTAATGTATACAAAATTTAGATATATTTTATTACTCCAATCATGGGTTTAAATAGAAAGAATTCTTTTGCTTTTCTAAAATATATGATAGTACTGATTATAAACTACCCTGTGCCTCTGATATACAATTCCTCAGAAACAATGCAAAGCTATATAAAGAACTGTATGTCTGTCTGTTTACTAAACAAACAATAAACAATGTAACACTAACCCATCATAAGTACAGATTGATTTGAGAGAAACTGGTTTCTTATCTCCTGAATGTGAGAGCTCAACTGGTAGCCACTACTGACATGTAATATCTTACAAGGTATCTACAAAACGTATGCAATAAGTTATTCTAACTAATTATTAGTACTGAAATAATAATTGGAAAGAAAACATGAAGATCATTCACCACATTAAAGCATGACATGCTGGTAAACATTATTATAAACATCTTCAGTTTATCTTTAAAGTTTCCACCCCTGTGAGAACCCCTGAGGGCGAGGGCTTCCACCCCTGTGAGAACCCCTGAGGGCGAGAGCTTCTACTCCTGTGAGAAACCCTGAGGGCTACTATATAGGCCAAGGATTCAGTATACTGTAACCAATTGTGCCAAATGTCTTTATGGCATCACCAATAGTATTACTGAATTTGACCCCGTGACCTTACGTTTGCTAAGTAGGCACTTTAAATGTTGGACTATAGTATATTATATTACAAACATATTATATTGCATTAAAGATACAATACATTCTATCAGTAATACCATGTAGTCATGTACTAAATAAAAAATACTTTATTATAATATAAAGAAATTATTGTACGATATATATATAGAAATAATTGAAAGATATAATTATACTAGAAATATTAGAAATAAATTATAGTATATGATTATATTAGAAATTATATATTAAATATTCAATTATAATATCAAATTAATATTGCAATATATCATTGCGTCAAAAATGTATTAGATTCTAAATTTTGAAACTTTATCAATAAAATAGAGTTTTGCACTTTTAAAGGGTCAAATTCGAACTATCATAGAGTTATGATAATAGTAAGTCTAAATGACTTACATCATATAACTTGTCAATAACCAACCCCACTTCTACGCTGCCAATCCACTCCTTGGAGCCGACAAAACTCTTTTCCTTGTCGCCAATAGCAACCAGTATTTCCTGTATTTGCTGTAAGCTGGGCACGGGCTGACTGACTGCCTTAGAACTTATCCAAGAGCACATTGTCTGGAGGGTACGGTAGCCACACCCCCAACCCTAGAAAACACAACTTAACATTAGACTACACGGCATAAAATAAAGCATTTGGCACAGTGTGTATAGTGTTTTCGTATTTAAGGTATGCAGGGGCGTACAATGTGGTCACTTTGAAGGGGGTTTGGGGTAGAAATGGTCAGTAGACAAGGGCAATATTTTCAGTAACTAAGCTAACTGCAGTGTTGAGTTTACCCAGCAGTCTCCGTGGCGTAATGGTTAGCATGCCTGTTTGCAAGCCAGAGGTCTCGGGTTCGAATCCAAGTGAGAGCAAAAGTTTTATACTAACAAATATACAAACCAATTATTTACTGTAAGTCACACACTTTGCTTTCAACATCATGCTAAAGATAATAATAAAGACTTGTAATAGTAAATATTCCACGCAAACTACAATATAAAATTGTCTCACCCTGTCATCTATTCCATCACATTTGTAGTGATAATATTCATAACCTGAGCTCACAATAATCTCATCACAGTTAGGGGGCGGGTCAAGCCCTTCGTGTACATCCTGTAACAGGTTCATCAACCTCAGTCACTATATACTATCAAATCTTAGCCACTTTCTACAAAACAGAAGAGAACTGTCTATTGAATGCATACTATTGTAAACTACAGTAACCTGGATGACCAGAAACTTGCAAGATTTTGAAGTTGCATTTATATTTGTTGATATAAGAAGTTAATTAATTCCTATTATGTAAGAAAATATAACGCAGTAGTCAAGTAATACAGATTTCGGGAATTGATTAACTGTCACATATTAGAATATTAACTCAGCCACATTTTATCATCTATTCCTTTGGTTTTCATTCGACTCAGGTTTCAAAAACTCTACCTAGCGTAAGGCTTCCTGTTGCACTTATAGACTGAGTGTCCTACAACTTGCAGCTAAGAAACTACAATAAGTACTGATCGGCTAAAGCACACAGGCTATGTAAACTGGAGCTAGTCTACATTTATAGCTTTTTCATTCGGTCTACTATAATACCACATTTCCTGTGTTCATTCCATCAACTGCAGAACAAGAAATTTCTAGCTTGCTTTTTAGAGACCACAGTTCTATAAACTATTGAAATAGTGGCTCCAATTTGTTTTCTTATGGTCACCTTTGGTCACCTTTCACCGCCGTGGTTCTTATATCTAAAGCTATTTTACAGTGAAGAACGAATAATTACCAATTTGATAAAATCTACCTCAACTCAATAAACTTAGAATCATGTGCAATGAAGTAACGTGCATTTCCTGTCAGGTTATTGGAAAGAATAACCGTATGAGCCAACTGAATAAATCAGAAAGAAGACAACTTGGGTTTAGAAACATCAACAATGATCTGTATTAAACATAAAAATGTACAAACAAGTTTGACTATAAAAATAAAAACTAAGATTTAAATATTTTTATTTTATCCTTCAAAAGTGTGAACTTAGCAGGCATGACTTCAAACTTCTCATTGTCCATTAAATAGCATGGGTTCTCTGTCTTTGGTTCCAGGTGTATGCTAGACACTAGGAGGGATTCCGAATGCAAGGAACTCAGTCTTTCTGTCAGAAGTTGACTCTTTGAGGTCGGAGGGCTGACTGTGACCTCCAGAGCTGCAGCTAAAACACAGTAAAGGTCAAGGTCAACATGAGTCACCAGTGAGCTGTTGGTTGTAAGCAAGGGTGACCGAATCCCCAGCCCTAAGTATGAAGTCTAGGGTGGAAAGCTCTCATAAAAACTATGGATCTTTGCTTTATAGTTGAAATGTTAGAAGTAAAAGGTGCAAATAAATGTCAACATTAAAAGTGTAAGTAGATAAACCAACCTTGACATTCAGAGTCCTGCTTAGGAACTGTGGCTATATTAAACTGAGGACTAGATATCTCTTTTCTGTAGGTTTCACCACATTCCGGGTTATTTATCTGCAAAAAAACCAAAGCATAAGAGAAAACAACTACAAGTGCTACTCTGTGCAATCACTTTGACTACTGACTGACTGACAATGAGCATAGACTTAGAGCCACACCTGTAACCTGGGGTCAGGCTTGGCGGGTGGGGACGCCTTCCTATTGTCTGTGGGCCACCACCAAACAGATTTCTCAGGCTTAGCCTTGACTTCAGTCTCCTCAGGAGTGTAGCAGTTCCTGCACCCATCACAAGGGGGAGATAACTCTGCTGAAGCTTGCACATCTATTGGCCAATCACTGAATAACACCTGTTAACAGAGAATGTATTTTTTGAATTTAAAACAAAGAGGATCATGCTTGCTTAGGGTTAAAGTTTAAGACTTTTCTGTACTTTTTCGAATTTTAGAAGCCCAATCTCTAATAAAATATTATTGATTGTTAATAATAGAACAGTGCTATGTCTTCCTGGAAAAGCTATAAAACATAACACGACTGATTGAATTTCTTAAAGTGAAGTGTGTTAGGGGTGGGAGTAAAGGCCACCCTACCTTTTTGAGGTAGCAGTAGTACTCCTTCAGTGGACCAGGGAAGTACCAGTATTTAGACTTGAGTCTGTCTACATCTGAGTGGACACCCCACTTGAGGTCGGACAGCACGTAGACATTCTTGTTACCCTCCCTACCGCCTTCCTCAGACTCGGAGCTAAGTTCCTGTGCAGACGGCTCCGTCTGCTGCACTTCTATTACATCAGCTAGAGTATATCTAGAGAAAAGTTAGTGTGTATCAGAGGATATCTACAGAAATTTTAGTGTTTATGAGAGTATATCTACAGAAAATTCAGTGTGGATCAGACAGAGGATATCTAAAGAAAAGTCAATGTGCTATGTAAGAAAGAGACCAATTGAAAGACAGAAAAAAAATTTCAAAAATAAAAAGTGCAAGTACGCTTTGAGCAGAAAAAGTAAAAATCTTTAAAAATTGAACACTATAAAAGAGATTAGGATGTATAGAAAAGAAACACAAAGTAAAACCAGCCTGTTATCACCAAAAAGAACAAACTACTCAGGATAGAAAAGGGGAGACTCACTTGTTAGCTATAATGGCCATCGATGCCTCACAATATCGCTCCACCTCGAGTTCACGCTTAGGAAATATTCGAGTGGCAAAATTGTTGTTAGATCCAAATGGAAGGACGCCTGCAATAAGACATGTGGCACGTATACGCAGTGGTGAAAAAATTAAAAAAAATTTAAAAATCTTTTAATGCACTAGTTTTGTTTTTAAATTTTAATATATCAAGATAGATGAGAAAATTGTTGGAAATATATTGAAAATGCGTACCGATAGGTAAGCGTTGTGCAATTTCATCTCCTCGTCTTAGAAGGCCAGTAACAATTTCAGAAAGTGTGCCATCACCCCCGGCTACGACTATCGCATCGACAATATTTTTATCCAATACTCCCATATACTCCTTAGCCTGACCTTCGTGCTCTGTTCTTACCACGTGAATCTCAATACCAGCTAGGTGGAGCAACGGCAAAACATGTTTCTCTAACAAGTACTTAGTTTTCCCGTTTTTAGCGGCTGGGTTGAGGAATACAATAATTTTCCTAGGTCGCTCACTAGCACTAATGGTTTGTCTGCCGATTTCACGAGCTTTGAGGCAATATTCTCGCATGAGCTGATCTTCCTTGTGCCATTTTATTGCGTATTTAGAGGCGTATAAGCCACAAGCAGTAAAGAATATAGACTTTTTCCAATGTGTCCTCAATGTGGTGAATACTTTGATTATCATGATTATGGTTTTCTTGTTTTAATGTACTGAAGTTGTATTCATCTTTAACATACAATTATTTTATGTTTATCAAGAAAATATGTTAGAGTAAACCAGTTTGAAGGTTAGAGTTTTGAATATTAATTCACTCATTATGAAAGCGTGAATGAACAACTAAACTAAAATTGAAAGATGAAGCAGAGATAAAACTAGATTAAAACAACACTGGAGTAGTACTGGAGTGGTGATAACAGAGATATTGAAATTTACATATAAGTTAAACTAATGAATTCCAATAATTCATGATAGTGTTACACGCAACATTTAGTCTTAAATTTAAATAAATGAAATTCAAATGATCAATTATCCAATTATTAACTTAAATTTTAATACACATTATCAGTTTGAGAAAATCTACTCATTTAAAAACTCAAAGTTATCTTCATTTTTTCAAAAATACTATTTAGCAATATAATAATCATAGCGACTAAAAGTGAAAAGTAATACATATACTAATAGTAATAAACAAGTAATAGAGCAATACTTATACTTATAGCTATACTAAATCTAATAGCAATACTAATAGTAACTTAAATATTATTTTTATACAATTATTACCAGTGTGATTCTTTATGATTCTCATATAATTATTTATTAATTAGTATTAATATTAATTAGTATTACTAACACTCGTAGTCATACTCATAGGACATAAACTTAGTGTGATATAAACAGCTCCGTCACAGTAACTTATATAATAAGCTATTAGTTATCAAGTTCTTAGTTAAGTTCATTTGTTTTCATTTTGATTTTTACAAATCTTAATTTAATCACAATTTCAGATTGATATTGTCCTGGGTATGAATTAGAATATCAATAACTATGAGTGGTAATCATTATAACTTATGATAAAGACTTGTTATTGTAGATTGCGTCTTAGTTCTTACAGTTACATTCACTCTTAGTCCAACACTTTACAGTAGCAGTTACTAATACTGACTTAGTCTAAGTCTTAATGTTACTTCTAATTTTAATACCCATACTCATATCATAATTTAATAATGTATTAAACGTAATAATATTTATAATATGAAGAGTTATACTTATGCTTATAGTTAGTTAGTTATTAGTTATACTTGTACTTGAAGTACTTTCTGAATAATAATACTAATAGTAATACTTCAATAGTAATAGTAATACGGCGTTTGAATGAGACTTTAATAGGAGGTATTGAAAATATTGGAGGCAGGTGCAGTAAAGTAAATCGAATCAATGAAACTTAGAGTAAAACCAAAATCTAAAACTAAAAGTTGGAGTAAATCACTAAACTTTAATTAGATTTAGTGACTAAAAGTTAAATAAGAACTAAAAGTAAAAGTAAAAAGTAAATCAAAATTGAAAATGCACACATGATAATACATTACTATCATAGATGATTTAATCATTAATCATTTAATGTAGCCTAATCGTAATGTGTAAATGTAATGCTAATACTAATAGTAATAGTAATAATACTAATAGTATTACTGTAATAGCAATCTAATAGTAACACTTATAGTTATAGTAATACTAATACTAATAGTTATAGTCATAGTAATACTGAATATAATACTAATATTAATAATTATAATAGTTATAGTATAGTAATGCTGATACTGATACTACTACTAGTAGTAGTAATACTGTAATAGTAATACTAATACTAATAGTAATACCGTAATACTAATAGTAATACTAATAGCTATACTAATAGAGTAATACTAATAGTAATAGTAATACTAATAGTTATACTAATAGTAATACTAATACTAATAGTAATACTAATAGAGTAATACTAATACTAATAGTAATAGTGGTAATCATTTATTCAAAATTATTGATCATTACGTTTACACGCTGTCAATACACTCTGCACCTTTTTGTGCTTGTAGTTTAATTTCATCACTAAAGGTAATACTACAGCTACGAGATTAGGCTATTAACTCTAAGTACTGTGAAAGCAACAAGAGACCATTAAAGTTAATACAAATCTAATGAAATTATATGGTTGTATTATATTATATTGTAGTGAAGCTCTTTGGATTTGAAGGCATGAAACCTTCGACGCACTTGTCAAGGTCAGTCATAGTTCTATGTGATTGGACCGCACACCAAAAGTATGTCCAATTATGTATGAGCTGCTAGGATAAAAAATTCGCGGACTGAGGAAATTTTATTATCAAATATTTAGTTTATCATTGCATGCGTCGACTCTTTCATCTGCTTTGTGGACTGCTCAGAGTTATAAATTAAGAATAATAATATCTTGTAAACTAGATTTATTAATATTAAATTGTATCACTTTGATCCAAAGATGAGTGGTTACTCAACACCTTCCAGTTCACCAAATAACCATAAAGGTATGTTTATACCTCTAATAAAGTACCTCGGAGACTCAGCTTTGCCTTTAGCGTTTGCTCTTTAGCATTTTCGCGGTTTTTTTGTTTTTGGGGAGTACATAAAACAACCTCAATAAATCTGGAGCGCGCGCTATGGCGCACCTATAATAATGCGGGCACGCCTGAACATGAATAAATCGATAATCATTTGAACAATTATTATTCTCAGTGTTTCGTAGGACGTTGCCTCGGCAACTAAGGCTACAGTTTGAGTTTGGAGAATTATATAACTATTATACTATTAATACTAATAGCCTTACTTGTTATTGTTAATGTTATAATATTAATTATAATATTATTATTACTGAAACTGAAATATTATTAACTACTACTAGTACTAGTAATACTAATAGTAATAGTAATACTAACAGTAACTGTAAGTAGCAGTACTCGATCTCACTCAATCTCATACTTATACTTATAGAAATACTAATACTATTAGTATTAGTATTAGTGGTACTGATAATATTAGCACTATAGTAAGTGTAACACTAAATATAAATGTAGCCTAATATTAATAGTAGGCCCCCCATACTAATAGTAATAGTAATACTAATACTATTTAGTATTTGGGTCATTTTACTTAATTTAGTACACACTGGATATCTTCAGTTTTTGGCTATTTTTCACAATTTAGCTGGTAATGAACATGGTCTTTTGGCCAAAACTAGTAAAACACCAATAAATACACCTAAATAATCAAAGTTCTTTTTAATTTTGCTTCATTTCCTATGTTTTTCCCTAATTATTCAGCTAGTTTTGGTTATGGACCGTTACGGTTTTTTCGTAACGGTCCGCACATATAGAATATTAAGTGCATATGACAATGACCTGTGCTTTAATGTTGGGGAATCCCCTTCCGCCTTTTCTGTTATGTGTAGTTAAAACCAGCACATAAAAATAGCATGTATAGTAAATTTCAATTGATTTTGAGCAAACTTTAATGTTAGGTCATAAGTTGCTGGTGTGTACTAAATGAAGTAAACTGACTCATTTAGATTTAGTCTTACTTTAGGTATAACTATAAGTATATTACTAATATTATTACTATTAGCATTATTATTTCTCTAAGTATGAGATTGAGTGAGTGAAACTGAGTACTACTAGTACTACTTACAGTTACTGTTAGCATTCTTAGTATTTAATTATCATACTCATAGTGATTACAGTGATAATTACTAAATTAGGTCTAAGAGTTAGAGCAAACCAAATTCTTCCAATTTGCAATGGCCAAGCTACTTTTCTTAAAATTTTATTCAAATTTAATAAAGAAATATTAGAAATAAAGCATAGCTGAAAGTAAGCTAGTAATCATAGATTTATGATTTTTTTTGGATTTATATTTTTCATGGGTCAATAATAGTTGTCCAAACTATATAAAAAATATATAACTTTCATTTATCAGTTCAGCCTAGGTTTTACTGTTTGTTCTTCACTACAATTCTAAGATAATTTAAGTTTTTCTTCCGAAAAACATCGCAGGTTTAATTTGAGACCGGTTTTCTAAGAATTGCCTAAAGCAACCTTTATGTACCGCTGCCTAAGATGCGTGCTGTATGCTCAAACAACGTTTAGAGTTAGACTCCCGACAGTTCATAGGTGGAACCCATGGCGTCAACTGAATCTGTACATTAGATATAGTGGTAGGTATATCCGTGAAAGGTTCCCTAAAGCTACTAACTCACTCTACTACTTCACCTGATTGCGAATAGTTATAGTTATAATTAGAGATTTTCCAAGTTTCTGCTTTAGCTAAAACGTGTGTTCAAAGATCCTCAGCATTGTTTTATAGTCATTGAAGCTATTCTAAAATTCTCTTTTGCATGCATAAAGGCTTTTAAAAGATTTCAAGTTCAGTTGTTCTCCTAGTAATTATTTACTGCTTGAAAAATGTCGACGTGTAGATTAAAAAATTGCCAGAGGTTGAATTTTTGCAAACTCCTCTGTACTGCTGAATAAGAAGAAAATTAATATATTTAATATTTTTTTCCTGGTTGAACATTATTTGATAATGAATTTGGTTATCGTTAATCTCTTCTTCGTTGGTTTCCAGGCTTCAGATGTTCTAGAGATTCCGGTTTTCTTTCCAGTAGCGGCAGTTCTGTAGATTTGGAAAGTGAGAAATTTACAGTAAGTTACCCTAAATATAGTAAGCAGCATGTGTTTAGTAGGTTACAGTCGATTTTTTGAGTGTAGCAGTAAGTAGCAGGGCGCATAGCGAGTTAACGTAAATACAGTAGATACAGTCAGTACAAATGTGGTACAACTCACCTGGTTACCCATTTGTACCGATACGGCAGTGGTGTCCCCTCTCTCACTCATATATACTCTGTCTTCAAGGTATTCCCTTATGTTTTGATGAAATTATTAAATAAATATTTTTCAATTGAACTTTGACTCAGCCTGACATATCCACATGGTTAGTCTGTCTAAATCCCCCTCCCCGATGTTTGCACGAGTGTTGATTCAAAGCTCTGTTTCTTATAATCTAATTACTAGGTTTGTCTACCTGTTGCCATGACAACTGTTGCTAGGTTACTATATGTCACCTGTAGGTAGTGGTGGAAGGTAACATCGGAGTAGGGAAGAGCACCTTCCTAGAGCACTTGCAGCACAGCACCTCAGACGTGGAGATCTACCCTGAACCTGTCGCTCTATGGAAGGACATCAAAGGACACAACGCTCTGGTCTGACTCTTCTACTTCTTTTATAGGCCAAGAGATATATTTTGGGAGTTATCTGCTTTTTCTTATCGGAGTTTATGTTCGTAGGAAGGAAATATTATGGTGGATTCATTGTTTTGAATTTCATTACAGTTTGTGTATTTAAATTATAATTTCACAGCCCAAGTTTTCTCAACATCTTTTTAATGTGTTCCATTTTTTATTCATAACCAATTATTAGACAACTAAACACATTTGAAGACGAGGAAAAAAATGCATTCAGTTTTCAAGCTAGAAGTCCGAGTGATGGTTCTAGTCTGAGAAACTAGACTATATTTATCATCTGCCTCAATTCTCCCTTTAATTTAAGTTACGAGTGTAAAACTTTGGACTAGATTATAAGCATGGAGTGGAGATAGAAGAAGTAATTATCAAAGGTACTTCTCTGTTCACAGGAAATGATGTATAAAGACCCGGAGAGGTGGAGCTTAGCTTTTCAGTCGTATGTACAGTTGACTATGCTGGACAATCACAATGCTAAACAGGTGATGCTACTAGTAGTAGTAGTACTAGTAGTTAGAGTAGCAGTAGTAGTAGTAGTAGTAGTAGTAGTTAGAGTAGCAGTAGTAGTAGTAGTAGTAGTACTAGTAGTTAGACTAGTAGTAGTAGTACTAGTAGTAGTAGTAGTAGTATAGTAGTAGTAGTAGTAGTAGTAGTAGTTAGAGTAGTAGTAGTAGTACTAGTAGTAGTAGTACTAGTAGTTAGAGTAGTAGTAGTAGTACTAGTAGTAGTAGTACTAGTAGTTAGAGTAGTAGTAGTAGTAGTAGTACTACTAGTAGTAGTAGTAGTAGTAGTAGTACTAGTAGTATAGTAGTAGTTAGAGTAGTACTAGTAGCAGTAGTGGTAGTAGTAGTACTAGTAGTGGTAGTAGTAGTACTAGTAGCAGTAGTGATAGTAGTAGTACTAGTAGTGGTAGTAGTAGTACTAGTAGTAGTAGTGATAGTAGTAGTACTAGTAGTGGTAGTAGTAGTACTAGTAGTAGTACTAGTAGTAGTAGTAGTAGTATAGTAGTAGTTAGAGTAGTACTAGTAGCAGTAGTGGTAGTAGTAGTAGTACTACTACTAGTAGTAGTAGTATATAGTATAGCAGTAGTAGTAGCAGTAGTAGTAGTTGTAGTATAATGTTGTTTACAATTGCTGAGTTATTTATATATCCTAACAGTAATATGCTATTAATACATATGTCGTAGATTTGTGATTCATTCCTATGTTATATATATATATATATATATATATATATATACACCTTACACTTATGATCAGCAGTAGTTCTTTCTATGCTGTCATACTACTACTACCTATGGCATGTTATTGCTAACTCTATATGTCATAGAGTTAGCAATAACTCTATGTATATGTATGTATAATCTGACATAGCATGTTAGATTATGTCATATAATCTCTCTGGTCTTTTAACTAACTTTCCTCTTTGAGTTCTATATGCACCTGGAAGATTTAAATTTGAACTATTTTCAAATTGTGAACGTTTACTAGTAGACTGTGGCCTCATAAGTACTCATGCAACCTCCAAATCAGCAAATGTTTACTCAAAACATTGACTCACTGATGAGCTCAATAATAAACCACTTGCTATGTCATTAACAATTAACTTGAAATCATTTCCATCCAAAGAAAACAAGTCAGCTGCTACTGTATGAAAAGGATATTTAGGTATCTCACTAGCCATCATTGGCTGCCTACATTGCTGCTCAATGTTTTCCCTACATTGCACGCATGACTGAATCATTTCCTCAATTTGATTGTTTATTCCAGGCCAAAACACCACGTCTTTGCCAATGCCTTTGTTTTCACAATGCCTTGATGTGACTTGTGTAATTTTTGCAAAATTTCTGTTTGTTTTGACATTGGTACTATCAGCCCAACAAATAGAAATTCATCACAAATTCTAATTTCATTACGCCATGGCCAATATTTTCTCCCAACAAAGCTACATGATTTTTCATCTGGAGGCCATCCATTAATTACAATCAGTTTGAGTGCCTGTAATTCTCTGTCTCTTAAAACTGCTTGTTTGTATTCTGCTTTAGCTTTATCAGAACAAACTATGACTTTAGGCAAATTTTCATAGGATCAAATTCAGCAACATTTACAAATGTCTCTACATCAGGATAGGATGCTTTACTAAGCATATCTTTGTTCACTTGCCTAGGATCTAAACTAAGTCTTATTTGATTGTTAGGATGTACTGTGAACCCAAACCTGCAGGTTCATTGCATTTTTTGATAACTTCTAATTCTTCGAGCTTACCAAGCTCTGTTTTTAGCTTTGGTTTTACATTTATGGGAACAGGCCCACTACTGCCAACTACTGGCTTAGCCTCAGGTCTTAGTGTAATGTGGTGTTCTATGTCTAATTTTCCAAGCCCCCTCAAAAACATCCTTTAATTCTTCAATTATCAACTTACTGCTATCAGTATCTACTTGCTCTACATGATCTATTCCAATTAGACCAAGCTCCTTGATGGTGGGCAAGCCTAAAAGAGGTGTGTTTTTAGCAGTGGTTACATAGAACTCAGACTTGTAGGTTTTACCCCTAAAACTGAATGGCAGTTCTACGACTCCATCTACTGGAATAACATGACCAGTGTAGCCTGTGAGCTTTGTACCAGCTTTTCTAAGTTCCCTACTTACATCAAGATTTTCAAAAATATCTCTTGTCCAAACATTAACTTGTGCACCTGTATCAACTTTCATGGCAACCTTAGTTTTACCAAAAACAAAATTTTCAAACCAAACTGAAGAATTGCATGCATTAAGTTTAACATTGCTACACAATCCTACATTAAACATGCATGGTTCCTCATTGACATCTGTAGTAGCATCTGGTACTTGTACAGCATTAGTTGTAGATTTCATTATAGACTTAGATCTACATACCTTAGCAAAGTGATTAAATTTACCACATTTGTTACAGGATTTTCCATACGCTGGGCAGTGTCTCCTTCTGTGACTAGATCCGCAGCTATGGCAGTTGTTAATAATATCCATTGTATGTTTTTTTGGCTGAAAATTGTTTGAGTAATTTCTTTTCCTTATTGCATCTACATCTGCTGGTTGCTCTGGTGCAGCACTCGCAAGGTTTCTCTGTATTATCTCCTTGGCTCTCATGCGTTGTGTTACGTTTTCTAGCGTTAACTGATCTTCTGTCAGTTGCTGTAGCTCAATTGACAGAGCCTTGTCTTTCATCCCTGTCAGCAATCTATATTTAATGTTATCATTTACCGCATTGCCAAATTCGCAATGTTGTGCTAAAGAGTATAGTGCCCTGATATACTCCTCATTGTTTTCATTAGGTTCCTGAGTTCTTCCATTGAACTGCACAATGTGATGTGCCTTGTTTGTCCTAGGTTTGAAATATGTGTCAAATGCTTCCTTTACCTTATCATATTTCTTTCTGTCATCATTTGTGAGTGGTAGCTGTATAAAAATGTCCTCGGCTGCTTCTCCCATCGTATATAATAGACTGTCTATTTGTAAGTCGTCAGCTTCTTTTGACATTTTTGTCACATTGTGATATCTGCTATATCTTCGTATCCACTCACCCCATCCACTTGGGTTAGTGAAGTCAAATGATGAAGGTGCTCTGGTAGCCATTATTCTTCTTTCAGGTCACACACTTCTGACACCATGTAATGTTTCTTGTTTGTTGTACGTTTGCGTGGGTAATAATTAAGATGAGACCATTGGAATAATGTATCGTGACGTTTATTATTGTAAGGTATAAAGTATACAGCTTGACAGCATAGAAAGAACTGCTGCTGATCATAAGTGTAAGGTATATATATATAACATAGGAATGAATCACAAATCTACGACATCATATGTATTAATAGCATATTACTGTTAAGTATATAAATAACTCAGCAATTGTAAACAACATTATACTACAGGTACAGTAATAGACAAACTAAAAGTATACAGTTTATAAGTTGCTGGTATATAGTCAATTATATTAGTAGTTAATTGAGTGGTCATTAGATATACATTCTAATTAATAAATCTACTTACCTCAACCCTGTCTATCACTAGCTCTATGTACTCTATTCTGTGTGACTGGGTATAATATTACTTCTCTATTAAGTATTACTGCTATTGTGCGAGGAGGGGTTACCGGTCAGTTTATCTGAATCATTCAGAAAAAGATCCTCATGGCAGAGAAAACAATAAACAGGTATATTTATTTGCCTATATAAACACTTTGAAATAGTTCTGTTTAAAGAGTGTTTGTTTGCCTATATTGCTTGCCTGTCATAGAAAAGCTTTCTCAGTTTCTATACACACATGCCTATGTATGTATAGAAACTTGATAATTTTAGGCTCAGTTTTCTAAAATCATAATCAAATATACTTTCAGATTACAGTTGAAAAATAGCAGTCTGCAAATATCCCATTCATGCATGTTACTACAACATGAGCTGTATAGTTGCATAGCAACAGCTATTAGTGTTGTGACATCTAATGTAAAACAGCTGGCCTTGGGTTTATATGTTTATATGTTGTCATGGAGATGATAACGTCACTAAGCACATGTTTTATATCCATAGAATATTGTTAACATTCTATATAAACAAAGAGCCACAACACTAATAGCTGTTACTATATATATATATATATATATATATATATATATATATATATATATATATATATATATATATATATATATATGTATACTTACAACACTTAGCACCCTAAAATCAGTGTTATGTTCTTGGGTTGTATAACATCAAAAGGACGTGTTGGTCGACTCAGTATTTGCTCTAGAATGATGTTAATACCCAAAAATATATAGATAATCTCAATGCTAAACTTCTTCCAATTATAAAAAAAAAATTTAAATGAAGTTTACATGTTTCAAGATGACAATGCACTATGCCATCGGGCAAACACTATTAAAGAGTGGATGAAAATGCAGAGGGTCTCAATGCTCAACTGGCCAGCACAAAGCCCTGACTTGAAGCCTATAAAAAAATTATGGCCAAGAATGGCTAAAATAGTCTCCTCAAAGAAGCCAACAACTTATAGAGTCTGTAATTCATGCATATGGCATCATGTCGTGACTGAAAACGAGTTGAAGAAGAATAAATAAGAATAAAGGCTGGTCAACAGAATATTGATATTAAAATTGAAAGCATTGTGTGTTGCAATGCTGCTATAAGGTGTATAACAAGTCACATATAATATTTTTCTATATTTTAGGTAAAATATTCTGATATATCATACAGTACACACAAATTGTGAGAGCATCGAATAATTTCCGTATACGTATAGTATCTCATTGTTTCACCCAAATTTTGAGATGATGTAAAAAAGACAATAATAATTTTATATGAATGGGATTAGGAGATCTTAAGGATCATTTTGGTAGACAAAATGCTTATGGATTAGGGCATTTATTATGTCGTAAAATTAGCTTGGAAAATTGCTATTATGGAAAACAGTGAGGTGTCCTTAAACTTTTTCACAGCGCTGTATACAGATAGTAAAGTCAGAGAAACTTACCTGAAATTGAAACTCACTAGTAAAAGTAACTTGAAGTTACAGAATTCATTTTTTATGTAGAGAAACTATCAGAGGAACCACAGAGCAAACATTCTACAGGATTGAGTGTTGAGTTGAAGAGAAAGCTTTATATTATATGTGGCTATATAACAAACCTATTGGTAATAGTCACTATTATATAGCCATAGAAAAATGTTTTCAATTCTTATACACAATGCAACTCATCATATGTGAAAGTTGATATTCCAATAGCGTCGCTTTGTGTCTTGATCTCAGCTTTGGCATCAGTTTTTTGTTTTATCCATGACTATAACAAGCCAGCCGTCAATACATAAAAATATTGATTATTCATTATTATCACAGAAAAACGTTTTCATTTGAGACACGATACCATGCATTATGTGGAATTTGATATTTCAATAAATTTGCTTTGTGTCATTATTCAAACACAGGCTTTAGTTTTTGTTTGGATTCACATTTAAGGACCTTGCAGCTATTATTTCTCTTTTACCAAGCCATTAGCTGCTTAGTTACATTTACAATTCATTTGTGACAATTTTTCTTCTAACAGCACAGCTGCATATGGCTATTAATGCATTATTTTTAGCAGTGATGAGTTTACAGATTCACAGTGTATTAATTTTAATCAGAGTGTATTAATATTATTATTGCACTTATATGCTATGACAATTTAAATATTATATAAGGAAAGGTGGGGCTATAGTTGAACCAAAAATTGTGTTTTGAGCATAAATTTCGACAAATTTTGTTTGCCAATCTAAAAACCACAACATGAAAGTCAGTCATAATTATGTTGCTGTTTTTGTTCATTAAAACTAAATGTATAGACATTTTACTCACTAAGATAAAGCCTTTGTTTCACCTGTAAGCCTTGTAAAGTTGAAACAATGCCATTTATCTTATAACATAAATTTTTTTAACTATTTTTTGAGCTAAAAATTGATTTGTTAAAGATAAACAATAAAGTTAAAAACATAATGAAAATAACAATAAATTGGCATAAAAGGTGACAAAAACACTTGTCAATGTAACCATTTTATATATCCCTAAGATAGGTGATGCAGAAAATGCTTTAAAATCAAAGTAGTAGTAGCTAACTGGTAGGTGAGCTTTCAAAAGTTATTTTTTTGTAATTGATCTGTAAACAAGTTACATGTACAGATATGAAGTGAGGTTCTTTCATATGACATCAGAAAATACTGTGGTTAAGTATAACCAACTTTCTAAGAGGGCTGTTTGAACCCAACTTAATGCCAGATGATTTACGCCACTGACTTGCTTTACCATAATATTATTGTTGTAGCTAATGTTCACTTATTTGTTCCTCGGTTTGCTTTCTGTATGCAATTTTATACACATTTCCAGAAAAAAGCCTCGGATATTTTCAATTACACTTGTGACCTACATTTATTGTTAGGCTAAATGTATATTTAGATTTATATACTGATTGCAGGAAAATTTTGTTTGGAAAAATATTAACATAAATATAAAAATTTGTGTTCTCAATGATAGTGAAAATGTGTATTTGGGCAAGTGGTACCTGGTTCAACTCGCTCCACTTCCTATGTGGTTCTTAATTAGCCCCACACTGACTGTCACACTGCAAATTATTGTCAATGAAATATCACTGCGAAATGAGATATCTCTGTAACTTTAGGTTATTGTCCAGCTTTGAGACCATGTTGGCGATACATATATATATATATATATATATATATATATATATATATATATATATATATATATATATATATATATATATATATATATATATATATATATATATAACATGGTGTATAGTTTACCACTAAACAGAGCTCAATGCTGTGCAGAGCAAAATAAATAAAAGTAATGAACGATAAAATTTGATTTAAAACACTTTATTGCTACTAGTTTCATGTGCATTGAATGTACACAATCTTCTGAGTATAGGGTTCGTTTCGGAAGTTCGACTCTTTCGACGCGGTCTTACTTCCCCCCTGGGAGGTCATCATGTCATAGGGATTGCATGGTCTTTAAATCAGTATAATTAGCCAATCAACAAACAGAAAGTATGCACGTGTACTTGATAATGGAGCATGGCTATACCAGATAGGGTCACAGGCTATGTCAGCGGGAGATAATATAATGTCTGGCCAAACCCACTACAATATTGGGCACTCAACTATAGCTGACTTTATTACAGTATATTGTATATTGTTGATGATTTTAGATTTACAAGAAGTTAAGAGAAATCAGGCCCATTTCATAAACGCCATGACATAAGCAATTTCTTTTTTATAGCCATGCCCTTTGATCAATCAATGTAACTGTTTCTTCAATAACTTTGTATGTTTACTTTTCGATCTGTAGCTTGAGGCTAATCAGAGAGGTCAGTAGACTATTGAGTAACTCAAGTTATGAACAATTCCAATGTACTAAGTAAGCTGTTACATGATTTTAGAGGCAACTTCACAGAATTAAAAAATGATCATTAACATTCCAAACAACTGATTGAGCACATAAAACTGACTACACAAGAAACTAGAATCGTGAAATGTGTGTCCATCATATACAGAGCTCACACTGTTAGTTAGAGACTCACACTCTTGCAGTTGAAAAAATTCTCAGTTGTTCAATCAATAACTACTTGTGAATCATATACCGAGTTACTAGTTATTTATTTGCTAATTAATTAAAACAAAATAACTGACTCAAATTTCTCAGCAACAAAAAGAATATAATTAAAGCAAAATAGACACCTGGTATTTGATAGGCAATTTGATAGCAACTGCAAAAGGCTTCATATAGCTAAAGGTGACTACAAGCTTTGTCTACTCAAATGACCAGGTTTCCAGGTAAAAGAGATAAAACATTCTAACACATACAAGCTATATACAAACAATAGCTCATTAGTAAAGTGTGTATAATTATTCAAACAATAATAGTCTTTGTTTTAGTGAAAAGAGTTTAAGTCACAATGCATTAAAAGTTTTCACCAAACCAACTAATTTTGAGCAATTTCTGATCTTGCAAAAATCAATACACAACAAGATTATGTCGTCTTCAAAACTTTAGTCTGCGGTAAACAAATATTATAAAAAGTATTTAAATGGAAACTGTTGATATTTCTCCACTGTATCCAGCCTCTCTCTGAAGTGAAGATTTGGTAATTGTCTGTTCATTGCCAGTAAGTGCAGACAACTCATAGTAATGTAGATCCTACAATAATGTATGGATTACAATAGCTTTTCATTAAAACACAATTAAAACTGACAGCAACTTTTAAAATACAAACAGAGAATGAAATGAAATAAATGGAATTGGTGAGAATTCTCTTACTAGTACTAGCAGATATGAATCAGATGTGAGAGAGGAAGTAGCCAGTCCCACAATTCCTTTAGAGGAAGTGTCAGATTCTCCGCCTACAAATATGTATGTAGAGAAATATTATTGGATGAAAACACTCAAAATATCACAGAACCTGTTGGGAAAACCCTGGCTTTGCGAATAGAACATAACTCCTAAGTTTGACTAATACTACAAATTTAGATATTCATTACTCTAACTTTATATTTAGATAGAAACAACTCTTTTGCATTTATGAAATTTATGATAGTACTGATTATAAACCTCTGATAGACAATTAATCAGAAATTATGTAAAACTATATATACAACTGTATGTCTGTATGTTTACTAAACAAACAGTAAACAATGTAACACTAACCCATCATAAGTACAGATTTATTTGAGAGAAAGTGGTTTCTTATCTCCTGAATGTGAGAGCCTAACTGGTAGCCATTACTAACATATAATATCTTACAAGGTATCTACAAAACATATGCAGTGAGTTATTCTAACTAATTATTGGTATTGAAATATCAATTGGAAAGGAAACATGAAGATTATTCATCACATTACGGCAGACATGCTGGTAAACATTAATATTAACATCTTCAGTTTATCTTTATAGTTTCCACCCCTGTGAGAACCCCTGGGGGCAAGGGCTTCCACCACTGTGAGAACCCCTGAGGGCGAGAGTTTCCACTCCTGTGAGAACCCCTGAGGGCGAGAGTTTCCACTCCTGTGAGAACCCCTGAGGGTTCATGAGGGCTTCCATCCCTGTGAGAATCCATGATGGCGAGGGCTATTATATAGGCCGCAAGGAGTCAGTATACTGTGACAGGGAACCAATTGTGACCAAATGTCTTTATGGCATCACCAATAGTATTACTGGACTTGACCCCGTGACCTTACATTTGCTAAGCAGGCACTCTAAATGTTAGACTTAGCATATACGAGTATATTACAAACATATTATATTGTATTAAAGATGCAAAACATTCTATCAGAAAACCATGTGCCATATAAAAATACTCTATTATAATATAAAGAAATTGTTGTATTATATAGAAATAATGGAAATATATAATTATATTAGAAATAAATAATATACAGTAGCCTATATGATTATAATCATATGTTATACAATTATTAGAAATATTATATTAGAATATTCAATTCTATCAGAATAATATTGCAATATATCATTGCGTCACAAATGCATTATTATAAAAACTTTGAAACGTTGTCAATCACACAAAATTTTGCACGTTTAAAAGGTCAAAGGTCACATCTCAAATTCAAACTATCATAGAGTTATGATAATAGTAAATCTAAATGACTTACATCATATAACTTGTCAATAACCAACCCCACTTCTACACTGCCAATCCACTCCTTGGAGCTGACAAAACCCTTTTCCTTGTCGCCAATAGCAACCAGTGTTTCCTGTATTTCCTGTAAGCTGGGCACGGGCTGACTGACTGCCTTAGAGCTTATCCAAGAGCACATTGTCTGGAGGGTACGATAGCCACACCCCCAACCCTAGAAAACACAACTTTACATTAGAATACACTGCATTAAATAAAACATTTGGCGCAATGCGTAGAGTGTCTTTGTATTTAGGATATGCAGGGGCGTATAATGTCGCCACTTTGAAGGGGGTTTGGGGTAGAAATGGTCAGTTGACAAGCGCAATATTCTCAGTAACTAAGCTAACTACAGTGTTGAGTTTACCCAGCAGTCTCCGTGGTGTAATGGTTAGGGCGCCTGCTTGCAAGCTGGAGGTCTCGGGTTTGAATCCCGGCGAGAGCAAAAGTTTTATACTAACAAATGTACAAATTTTATTTACTGTAAATCTTTTCAATTTCATGCTATTATAGATAATAATAAGGATATGTTGTACCAGGTGATAGTAAAGATTCCACGCTAACTACAATATAGAGTTGTCTCACTCTGTCATCTACTCCATCACAGTTTTAGTGATAATATTCATAACCTGAGCTCACAATAATCTCATCACAGTTAGGGGGCGGGTCAAGCCCTCCGTATACATTCTGTAACAGTTTCATCAATCTCAGGCACTACTATCAAAACTTAGCTACTTTCTACAGAACAGAAGAGAGCTGTCTATTGGCTGCATACTATTGTAAGCTACAGTAACCTGGATGATCAGAAACTTGCAAGAGTTTGAAGATGCATTTATATTCGTTGATATGAGAAGTTAATTAATTTCTAGTAGCATCTTTATTATCGTCAGGTAAAAAAGTTTTCAGGAATGAATCAACTGTCACATATTAGAATATCAACTCAGCCACATTTTATCATCTATTTCTTTGGTTTTCATTCGACTCAGGTTTCAAAAACTCTACTTAGCGTAAGGCTTCCTGTTGCACTTGTAGACTGAGTGTCCTACAACTTGCAGCTAAGAAACTACAATAAGAACTGGTCGGCTAGAGTGTGCTTCAAGCACAGGCTATGTAAACTGGAGCTAGTCTACATCTATAGCTTTTCCATTCAGTCTACTATAATACCACATTTCCTGTTTTCATTTCTTCAACTGCAGAACAAGAAGTTTCTAGCTTGCTTTTTTGAGACCACAGTTCTAAGATATTGAAAAAGTGGCTCTAATTTGTTTTCTTACATTCAAGGCTATTTTACAGTAAATAAGGAATCATTACTAGTTTGATAAAATTGACAAACTCAACTCAATGAACTTAGAGTCATGTACATTGATGCAATGTGCATTTCCTGCCAGATTATTGGAAAGAATAACCGTACGATTCAACTCAATAAACCAGAAAGAAGACAACTTGAGTTTAGAAACATCAACAAGGATTTGTATTAAACATAAAAATGTACAAACAAGTTTTGCTATGAAAATAAAAACTAAGATTTAAATATTTTTATTTTATCCTTCAAAAGCGTGAACTTAGCAGGCATGACTTCAAACTTCTCATTGTTCATTAAATAGCATGGGTTCTCTGTCTTTGGTTCCAGGTGTATGCTAGACACTAGGAGAGATTCAGAATGCAAGGAACTCAGTCTTTCTGTCAGAAGCTGACTCTTTGAGGTCGAAGGGCTGACTGTGACCTCCAGAGCTGCAGCTAAAACGCAGTATAGATCAAGGTCAACATGAGTCACCAGTGAGCTGTTGGTTGTAAGAAAGGGTGGCCGAATCCCCAGCCCTAAGTATGATTCAACATGTTGATTGAAAATTATGCTAAACGCCAATTCTAAAATCTGAAGAGAGGAAACAACTTCTATTCTAGTGAAGTCTAGGGTGGAAAACTCAGGAAAAAACTACGGAACTTTGCTTTATAGTTGAGCTGTTGAAAATAAAAATTGCAAAGAGGTGTCAGTAGATAAACCAACCTTGACATTCAGAGTCCTGCTTAGGAACTGTGGCTATATTAAACTGAGGACTAGATATTTCTTTTCTGTAGGTTTCACCACATTCCGGGTTACTTATCTGCATGAAAACCGGAGCATAAGAGAAGACAACTACAAGTGCTACTCTGTGTAATCACTTTGATTACTGACTGACTGACAATGAGCATAGACTTAGAGCCACACCTGTAACCTAGGGTCAGGCTTGGCGGGTGGGGACGCCTTCCTATTGTTTGTGGGCCACCACCAAACAGATTTCTCAGGCTTAGCCTTGACTTCAGTCTCCTTAGGAGTGTAGCAGTTCCTGCACCCATCACAAGGGGGAGATAACTCTGCTGAAGCTTGCACATCTATTGGCCAATCACTGAACAACACCTGTAAACAGAGAATGAATTTCTTGACTTTATTACAAGGAAGATAATGGTTGGTTAGGGTTAAAGTTTAAAACTTCTCTGTACTTTTCAAATTTTAGAAGCTCAAACTCCAATAAAATGTTAAAGATTGTGAATAATAGAACAGTGCTATTTTCTCCTGGAAAAGCTATAAAACATAACACCACTGATTGAATTTCTCAAAGTGAAGTGTGTTAGGGGTGGGAGTAAGGGCCACCCTACCTTCTTGAGGTAGCAGTAGTACTCCTTCAGTGGACCAGGGAAGTACCAGTATTTAGATTTGAGTCTGTCTACATCTGAGTGGACACCCCACTTGAGGTCAGACAGTACGTAGACGTTCTTGTTACCCTCCCTACCGCCTACCTCAGACTCTGAGCTAAGTTCCTGTGCAGACGGCGCCGTCTGCTGCACTTCTATTACATCAGCTAGAGTATATCTATACAGAAAATTTTAGTGTGGATCAGTCGGAGTATATCTAAAGAAAAGTCAATGTGCTATGTAAAAAAGAGACTAATTACAAAGCAGAAAGAAAAAAAAGTCCAAAAAGAGAAAATGCAAGTACTTTATTGAGTAGAAAAAAAGTAAGTCTTTAAAAATTGAATACTATGAAAGAGATTAAGATGTATAGAACAGAAACACTAAGTAAAACCAGCCTGTTATCATCAGAGAGGAAAAACTACTCAGACTGAAAAAGGGGTGACTCACTTGTTAGCTATGATGGCCATCGATGCCTCACAATATCGCTCCACCTCGAGTTCACGCTTGGGGAATATTCGTGTGGCAAAATTGTTGTTAGAGCCAAAGGGAAGGACGCCTGAGATAAGAGACAAAGCACGTATACGCAGTGGTGAGAAAATTAAAAACTTCTGCTTACTAAAACACTAAAGAAATTGAAATAAACAAAATATGCAGTCACTAGAAAAATTCTTTCATGCACTAGTTAAGCATTGCAATAACTTGAAGAATTGAAGAAAGGTGAAAACATTGTTAGAGATATATTGAAAATGCATACCGATAGCTAAGCGTTGTGCAATTTCATCTCCTCGTCTTAGAAGGCCAGTAACAATTTCAGAAAGTGTGCCATCACCCCCGGCTACGACTATCGCATCGACAATATTTTTATCCAATACTCCCATATACTCCTTAGCCTGACCTTCGTGCTCTGTTCTTACCACGTGAATCTCAATACCAGCTAGGTGCAGCAACGGCAAAACATGTTTCTCTAACAAGTACTTAGTTTTCCCGTTTTTAGCGACTGGGTTGAGGAACACAATAACTTTTCTTATAGGTCGCTCACTAGTGGTGATAGTTTGTCTGCTGTATTGAGACATTTCTAGACCTTCCCTATAGTACTCTAGTGCCTTGCTATATTCACCCATGTTACTATACACACTACCAATATTGGTATATATACTAGCAATGTCTGCATGTACTGCATCACTGCCATAAACATCCTGTCTCATCTCTAGACCCTTCCTATATATAGTACTCTATACACAATGCGAATACCAATCCAAGGTACTGAGTCTACATATACATTATATTCAAAATATCCAGGGTACTGAGTCTACACATACATTGTATTTACATTATCCAGGGTACTGAGTCTACACATACATTGTATTTACAATATCCAGGGCACTGAGTCTACATATACATTGTATTTACTATATCCAGGGTACTGAGTCTACACATAAATTGTATTTACTATATCCAGGGTACTGAGTCTACACATACATTGTATTTACTATATCCAGGGTACTGAGTCTACACATACATTGTATTTACTATATCCAGGGTACTGAGTCTACACATACATTGTATTTACTATATCCAGGGTACTGAGTCTACACATAAATTGTATTTACTATATCCAGGGTACTGAGTCTACACATACATTGTATTTACAATATCCAGGGTACTGAGTCTACACATACATTCTATTTACAATATCCAGGGTACTGAGTTTACACATACATTGTTTTTACAATACCCAGGGTACTGAGTCTACACATACATTGTATTTACAATATCCAGGGTACTGAGTCTACACATACATTGTTTTTACAATATCCAGGGCACTGAGTCTACATACATGTATATATTGCATTTACAATGTCCAGTGTACTGAGTCTACACATACATTGTATTTACTATATCCAGGGTACTGAGTCTACACATACATTGTATTTACTATATTCAGGGTACTGAGTCTACACATAAATTGTATTTACAATATCCAGGGTACTGAGTCTACACATACATTGTATTTACTAATTCAGGGTACTGAGTCTACACATAAATTGTATTTACTATATCCAGTGTACTGAGTCTACACATACATTGTATTTACAATATCCAGGGTAAATGTGTAAATGCAGTATAGTGTACTGTGATATGCAATGCATTTTAATGTAGTGTAATGTGTTGAGTCGCAGTTTTGTGCATTAATTGTAGTGCATGCATCTGGTGTATTGTGACGTATTGTGTATAGTGTATTGTGACATATTGTGATGTAGTGTACTGTGATGTAGTGTATTGTGATGTAGTGTATTGTGATGTAGTGTATTGTGTTGTAGTGTATTGTGATGTAGTGTATTGTATTGTGATGCAGTGTATTGTGATGTAGTGTATTGTGATGTAGTGTTTTGTGATGTAGTGTATTGTGATGTAGTGTAGTGTGTTGTGATGTAGTGTATTGTGATGTAGTGTATTGTAATGTAGTGTATTGTGATGTAGTGTATTGTGATGTAGTGCATTGTGATGTAGTGTATTGTGATGTAGTGTATTGTGATGTAGTGTATTGTGATGTAGTGTAGTGTATTGTGATGTAGTGTATTGTGACGCATTATGTATAGTGTGTTGTGATGTAGGGTATTGTGATGCAGTGTACTGTGATGTAGTGTAGTGTGATGTAGTGTATTGTGACGCATTATGTATAGTGTGTTGTGATGTAGTGTATTTTAATGTAATGTATTGTGATGTAGTGTATTGTGATGTAGTGTATTGTGTTTGAGGAGTTGTCTTCTACCAAGGAGATAACAGGAAGTATACTCATATCCTGTTTTAAACCAAAAAATGTCAACTACAATATATCTTTGCTAATCAGTAGTTTTCATTATTGCTTTGTATCCATTTTTATAATATAAAGAGATGATTTTTGAATTCTTGAAAACTATAAAAGTTCCTTAGAAATTTTCTATGAGCATTCAAAGTTTTCAAATATTTCTTATGCTTATTGAACACATAACTCCAAATTCGGTTATAAATGTATTCAATTTACACACTTCTTGGTATTTATTGTAATTTTATTGACAAGTAAATTATTTAATGTTGTTTTTCAGTGTATATTTTGCTGATAGGGTATTATAATACTTGGCAGTGTTTTCAGTAATATATTTTTTATTTATTACACTAGTAGTCATTTTGCATAGCTATGGCATTATTTTATGTAACTTTTTCAAATAAATGATGTGGATATGGTTATATGTGACATTTACTATTCTATTTGGTTTAATTAATTCTAATTGCACTCTATTGTGAGTAAAAATTAATGAACTTAATCCAAGAAAGTTGTTTCCATGGTAACTGCAGTCTATATAATTTGTTGTAACACACATCTGCTGCGTACGCAACACTGCCTGCTGTATAGTTATATTAAAATTGTTTGATTACCAATTCATAAACTTTTAGTTTTCGAGATTATAATTTGCAATTTTTACACAATAAAGAGATGCAGTATCTACAATGTACCCCCAAGATGCAAAAAAACAGAAAAATGTGATGCGTTGCAGAGTGTTGAATACACCATATAATTGATATATACTTATGTAACCACGGCAACCAGCAACTGTAGATACAGTGTGAACATTGAAACTCTGGTATATAAATATGTTGTCGTATAAAAAATTTATTTGGTTATTTTACAGAATATGTTGCAAATACAATAGCATTATTTACACTACAAAACTCACATAATAATCAGCGCATAGTATATTAGATTATACTTGATAAAATAGAGCAGAAAACAGTTTTATGATGCCATGGAAAAATCAGTAAAAAGCACACTAGCAGTAAATATTTAAAAACACAAACATATACATGGGAAAGCAACATGTAAGAAAATACAAAGAGAATGTGAAAGTCACTTGCAAAGCTGCAACAATTATTAGGCAAACAATCAATATATACACAGAAGAAAACCTCCAAACAAAGATTCAACTGAAGAAAGTATGTAGACGCACACACAGAGTCGACGCTATAAGGAAGAAAGTGGGAGAAATACATGTGAAGAGGTCATTTAAACATACAGACTGTTTAACTGAGAATATAGAATACTAAATACTAGAAGTACTGTATGTCTATATATCTACATACAGAGTAAGAGTTGAATATAAACCAAGAGTCATGTGTGTAATGTCTGTATACAGTCTAGTGAGTTTAGGAGTTATGTTATCTCTGTCAACTAAAACACTTTCTACAAAATCTAAGGCTAACTCAGAGTGTTCTATAGCCTGTGAAACATGACCTAGATGTAAGAGCAAGTAGGAGATGTACAAATGAACCTGAGCTAGAGATTTCATCTTCCAGTTAGAGGAAGGAAGTGACTCATAGTAACAGAGAGCTGAATATAAATACTTCCAACACTTCTTGTACTGATGTAAGTGGAGACAACACTGTCCTAAGAGTAGACAGATATTAGCCTGAGTATCCTTAAAGTAGTCAGTAGGTGAATGTTTGAGAGCGAGTAGTAGGAGACCCTTAGCGTGTTTGTAGTCTGAGGATGAGATTAGAGTCCGAGAGAGAGTGACTGACACAGCTGTATAGAGAGGGAGATGAGCAGTATTACACCTATCTCTCTGTACCAGGGCCATGTTATAGCAGTGTACTGAGTGTTTATATTGACCTGTGTTATGATACAGTCTACCCAGTTTATGGTAGGTGTCTGCTATATCTATGTGAGTGGTATTGTCACCATGTATAGCTTTAGTCATGTCTAGAGACAAGGTGAGATAATGTAATGACTTTGTATATTCACCTGTATTTGTGTAAACATCAGCAATACCTCTATAACAGAAAGCAATGTGATTATGGTTGGTTCCTTCACCATAGACTGCTTTATGCATGTCTATGCTTTTGATATAGTAGTGCAGGGATGAGGTGTAGTCTGAGAGTTTGTGATGAACTGAGGCTATGTTACAATAACTACCAGCAATATGTGCATGTACTGCATCACTGCCATACAGAGCTTGTTCCATCTCTAGACCCTTCCTATAGTACTCTAGTGCCTTGCTATATTCACCGATGCCACTATACACAGTACCAATATTAGTATAACTACTAGCAATGTGTGCATGTACTGCATCACTGCCATAGACAGCTAACTGCATCTCTAGACTCTTCCTATAGTAATCTAGTACCTTGCTATATTCACCCATGTTACTATACACACTACCAATATTGGTATAACTACTAGCAATGTCTGCATGCACTGCATCACTGCCATAGACAGCTAGCTGCATCTCTAGACTCTTCCTATAGTACTCTAGTGCCTTGCTATATTCACCCATGTTACTATACACACTACCAATACTGGTATAACTACTAGCAATGTCTGCATGCACTTCATCACAGCCATAGACAGCTTGTCTCATCTCTAGACTCTTCCTATAGCACTCTAGTGCCTTGCTATATTCACCCATGTTACCATACGCACTACCAATATTGTTATAACTACTAGCAATGTCTGCATGCACTGCATCACTGCCATAGACAGCTTGTCTCATCTCTAGACTCTTCCTATAGTACTCTAGTGCCTTGCTATATTCACCCATGTGATTATACACAATACCAATATTGGTATAACTACTAGCAATGTCTGCATGCACTGCATCACAGCCATAGACAGCTTGTCTCATCTCTAGACTCTTCCTATAGTACTCTAGTGCCCTGCTATATTCACCCATGTGATTATACACAGGACCAATATTGTGGTAACTAGCAGCAATGTTTGCATGTACTGCATCACTGCCATAGACAGCTAGCTGCATCTCTAGACCCTTCCTATAGTACTCCAGGGCCTTGCTAAATTCACCCATGCCACTATACACACCACCAACATTGTTATAACTACTAGCAATGTGTGCATGCACTGCATCCCTGCCATAGACAGCTAGCTGCATCTCTAGACCCTTCCTATAGTACTCTAGTGCCTTGCTATATTCACCCATGTTACTATACACAACACCAACATTGTTATAACAACTAGCAATGTGTGCATGCACTGCATTACTGCCATAGACAGCTTGTCTCATCTCTAGACCCTTCCTATAGTACTCTAGTGCCTTGTTATATTCACCCATGTTACTATACACACTACCAATATTGTTATAACTACTAGCAACGTCTGCATGCACTGCATCACTGCCATAGACAGCCTTGAACATCTCACATGCCTTATTGAGATACACCAAAGACTGCTTATATAGACACATATCTCTATAGACATTACCAACTCTCATGTAACAAGAAGCTACACCAGGACTAGCACTGTTCACCTTTCTACTAGCTCTCTCAATATTCAACATCATAGCCTCTGCACTCAGTTCTACAGACAACTTTCCCATCTCACCATGGAGTTGAGAAAACAATGGAATACTATCAATACTGCTCATAACTTTTATGGTTATTTCTAGAGACTTTGTGTAATGTTTAAATGCAAGTACTGTCTGCCTCATTTCACTATAAACTCTACCATATGCAGAGTTTATATCTGCCAAATCTATGTGGGTGGCCTCTACTTTAGACTTTATCATACTGAGAGCTGAATCAAGATATGACAGAGCTGAGTCATATTCACTTTTACAGCAATGAAGAAGGCCAATTTCTACCAACAGAGAAGCTTTCTCATGCTCATTAACCTTCAAACTGTCAAACAATCTATCTACAATTTGATAGTTGCTGCAAGATAAACTATAATCACCTATTTTAGCCTGTAGAGCTGCAACTTTCCGATAACACTGAGCAACATCAACATGATCTGAACTGTACAAACTTTTCGTCATAGCTAAAGCTCTGTTATAACAATCGAAGGAGATGTCATAATTCTCAGCTTTTTCATGAAGTTGACCTAAACCACTCAGTAGAAGGGCAATGTCTGGGTGGTTAGTCTGGTCAGTGTGAATTTCTCTCAACTTATCTAAATGGTGAGTCAAGTATTCAACACCTTTATCATGTTCACCTCTTTCTGACTGTAACAAAGCAAGGGAAACTATCAAATCTACATAATGACTGCCAAATTGCTGCCCTGACCTTTTAGAATACAGACTATCAAAAAGTGAGAGCGCTGCATTTGCCAACTCTTCAGCTTGCACATAATGTTTTACATTCTCATAAGCTTTGCTAGTCACTCTTAATGCTTGCGCAACAATTTCAAACAACTCTCTGTCTTCAGCTGAATGCTGAGTGTGGTTAGCCTGATCTCTCACAAATCTGTACAGAGTTTGACTAATTTTTAATTTGTACTTTGATCTGATGGTAGAAAAAACTTCACCAATCAAAGAGAAGACCTCATGGTAATTGTGAAGCTGATTGGCTGAGTCAGCTGCTAACACTTTCCATTTCAATCTATCAGATGCAGAGTCTACATGGTGTCCCGCTAACCAAGTAAAATACTTAAGACAGCTATCATACTTTCTAGAGGAGTACAATAGATATGCAGCCATTTCAATGTATTTGAGTTGAGCGGTTAACACATTATTGTCTTCATGTTCAAAATCCCGAGATGCAACTAAAGAGTCTGAATAATATGAACTGTTGATTGTTTCACCAAAATCTTTAGGATTTTTATCAAATATGTCAGCACCACAATTTGCTTTAACAGTTTGTATAGACTGCTCAAAATCTCCACAAAAAAATTCCACCTCCATTTTCAATGTGAAACCTGGGTTATCTAAACCAACTTGGTTCACAAGGTTTCCCAGAACAGCAGAGCCTATCCATTCACTTTCACAATTAATATTATTCAAGTTTTTTTTAAAAAATTTCTTTACAGGAACAATGAGAAATGCTAATAAAACAAACATGTCTCTAGATAAATGATAAATTCCTTTGGTGTGACATTCAGTGGGAGGATATAAAGAGAGATGATCTTTTTGAGTTTCTGATTGTAAGTATGCAGTTGTTCTGATGTATATGGCCAGAGCTGTTATTAGGTTTAGTCTAAACAATTGTTTGTCAGTCACAAAGTTCTGCTCTTTCAAGTGGCACATTATAGACCAAGGAGTCATTTTATCTAAAGCTATCAACAGTCTCAGGTGGTCAACTAACAGTGTTGGGTATCGAAAAATATCACTTTTAACTTTGAGTTTTGTGTTGTCAGGAGGTCCAAAGGATTTGAAGGTTGGGAGAAAATTGTAAGATTCAGCATCTGTGTTTAATAATTTCAGTCGTTTGTTTATCACAACTGAATTGTTTACATTTTCTGCTAAAATACTTTGAAAGTTTTCAAGAGTCTTGTCAAACAGTATTTCACCATTTTCATATGCACATATCATGACAATAGAAGATAACAGATCAGCTATATCTGCTATATCACCAGCTGGTGAAGTCAGTGTCTCAGAGTATAGTTCAGTCAACTGTTCAACAGTCAATATCAAACCCCTGCTACCATCTCCTTTCCCTGTGGGAATATTTCCAGCATTTGTAGATATTCCATCAAAACGGAACCCTACAGTAGCACTATCTGTATATGATTTGTCTATTTGAGGAATATTAAAACCCTTCAATGGTGATTCCCCCATATTACCAATTCTAAAGTAGCTATCAACTGCTAGTTTAGTAAAGTAGTCAATATGAGAGTCTGACTCAACGACAAAGGCATACTCTAAGTCAGAATATGGAGTGGCTGTACCACGAGCAACAGAACCAAGACCAATCACAGCAAATGAACATGGAATATTTAGACATGATGTACTCAAAGTATCAACACTGGACTGTATAAACTTACTACATGTTGATATAAAGTTATCACTGCACTTTTGACTCAGTTCAAATACAGAGTTACTAAACTCAGTGAGTGCATCTTCTGCTACAGATAAGTTATCAAGTTTCAAGTTACTTGTGTCAAGAGAGCTGAAGTCAGTTGTTGTCTCATTTCTGTAGTCCTCCAGTAGCTTGAGATGTTTCTTTGTCAATTCCTGATGTTCCTCATAGCTGAGTGGATGTCTTCGTTCGTACCAACAGTCTTCTATCTGGTAGACTCTCCTCTGTCTCTCCTCACTGAACTCTAGAGCCAGACATCTGTTAGCTAGTCCATGAGCCTACAGAGAAAAGATAATGCAGTTTTTCTAAGCTGAGCAATATGCAGTCGTCATTCAGAATAATAAAATGTACTTCCTATAAACTCATTAGAAAAATGCATATGTCTTTGTTTTCAACTGGTCTTTGACTTCAACAAAATACATGCTTCTCTGTATTTAGTTGTTTACTATCTATGAAACTTTCATGTTATGTCATATCATGTTTATGATAGCTAAACAACTGTTTAACTAAAATAGCAACAAACTATACCTGTAGATGGTGCACCCAGTTTCTACTCGACTCAGCCTTCTTTTGGTATTTTATGGTCAGCTCTTCTAACTTTAATATATTAGTGTAGTCCTCCATGTTGTGATATGAACCACATCTGATAATATTGAATAGAACTGATACTGGCCTACACAATAGATTTATTTATCACACTTCCAAACCTAATGATAGGGTGAGTATTACTTGAATATGTCAGTTTAACCCAATCTAAAGCTGTATAATAATGAGAATACATAATAAAAAAAGTGGACCAGGAGATATCGCAGGCAATTACAAGAATGTAAAAAAAGATATGATCTATAATGTTACACAATGTCAATAGTTTATTCAATTATTTACCTGTTCTTTACCTGATAAGATTTCAATACAGCATAGAAATAGAGTGTACAGTAGCTCTTGTATCTGTCAGTTCAACCCAAACTGCAACAAATTGATAAACATTCATAATAACTACAATAACAACAACCATAATATAACAACACTTGTATAGCTTTGTAAGCCATATACTTTACTTTGATTTATTAGGTACTTACTTTACGCACTCATACCTGTACTAATAAATACACATTATCTCCTTTGAAATGTATAATTGTATGTCAGTTCAGTAGCAGAGCTGTTAGTAGACTACAGGAGGAGGTAACTTCTGCTAATTTATCTGCAAAGTGAGAGTATGTTAGCACCAAATGGAGTTTAATCTTTAGTCGGTATATTGCCGATTGGGAAACAGTCAAGTAAGTTGTCAAGTTGTTATTAAATAAAAATTCTCAATGATAGCTTCACTTATGTTCAACCTTGTCTATTACTAGCTCTATGTTCTATATTTAGTATGACTGTGTCTAATAATACCTATTCATTCAGTCAATATACACGGAGGGGGCAACTTCTGACAATTTATCTGAATGTTTTAGATAAGATATTACTCACAGAGAAAAGACTAAAAAGGGCGGTTCAGTGTGGTAACTATAGCATTGTAATTACAAAAATGTCATTCCATCTGAATATTGTTTATCAAAGATATTGTGAAATGCAACTAGTTTAACATACAGACTATAGAAAAGTTCAATAACTGTAAGTGTACAGACTATAGAGTATAGAGTAATAATTATATTTCAACTAGATTGTTGTGAATTCACTCCAGCAGTGTTCTAATAACTCATTGTTAATTGTACACACACAAATGTCAGCAGAAAATTTTATTTAGGAACTGAAAAGCCCTTTCTTAATGTTGAAATAAAAGAGTCCGCAAGAGATAAAAATTATCCTTTTAAGCATTAAGAAATCAATTTTAGTTAAAATCTTACCTGGAACTTTTACCACGAGTACAAGCGGTATCGAAAGCTCCTACCAACCACTGACCAACTCTAAGCAAGGAAATAGAGTCTAGCAAACTTCTAGTGTCCACCTTTTCAATGAAAGGAGTGGGGGTTATAAATCTTCTAGAATTAATAGATACAATGTAAATCTATTGGCTTGTTATTTTAAGTTAGAGTAGTTGCTTCCAAAATAATACTTTAATTTTTAACAAGTTCAAGTAGAAATTGATGCAGAAGTTTTAGCTTTAAGTTTACAATAATTTCAACTATTGACTTTGATTTGAAGTCAAACTTCAAATTGATTTATATTACTTCACTTTCAGATTGAGAAACAATTGAGTCAACAGGCTAGTGGCCATGAAATTACGTAGTTAATATTCCTGAAGTATATAGTTATACTTATAATATCTATGACTATGAGTCGTAGATTAATGGAAGTAAATATTCATAATAAGTTACAGTTATTGACAATCAATACTTTAGTTTTTAAGTTTAACTTAAACTCCAACTTGAATTTGAAGATATTTTTATTTTCAACTTATAGTTACTAACTCAGTTACACTTACTAACTCTAAATTAGTAAATAGTTACTGTTACTATTAGTAAGCCCACAATAATTATTGAAAGCAACTATTTATGACTTACTTATAACCGTGTTTAGTGATACTTGTTCCAGTAGCAATATTATTTCAGCAGAGAATATGAAGGCAAAGAGATAAAGGATTAAATCACAATGGCTAGAAGTGGACGATGGTTGTTCAAATTAGTTGACAAACCCGGAAGCAGACGAATGTTCCCTATATTTATCGATGACGTAATTTGTAGTCTCATTGATAGTGGTTTTATTATCGTAGGAATGACTGTTTATAAACATAACATTCACGCTTTTTATTGCGTCGTTTTGGCGAAAGTAGTGCCACAATTTCTCTAACACTTCCTTTATGAGAAACAATTTTTTATTTCAATTGAAATGGAAGGGAGGTTATTTTGGAAACTTAAACAGTAACGATTGTTAATTAAGTTGTGTAATCTTGACTTCAATAATTTTTTTGCTGCTATGGCTACAGCAAAACATGGTTTGTTTAGTTTTGGTAATTGGGACTTTAATATTACAGAGAGTCATATTTTAAAGTCAGATGGACCAGTCAGAGAAGCGTAAGTAACTAAGTTCAAGTTATACTATTATTATAACTGTTACTTATAACTTAGTCTTATAACTTATAAATTATAACTTATATTTATTACTTATAAGATTATTTCTAACCTTAAGAGTAGGTGACTTTTTTGCTTTCATTGAGCAAATTTACTTTACGGTATTCAAATCAAGTCTAAACAGTAAACTGTTAGTTTTTTCAAGGTTTGTGTTTTGTTGCTTAGAGTTAGAGTTATTTATAATTTAATCTCATTTTATAGCCAATGATAACCAAAATGTGTGGTTTTATATCTAATAGTTAAAATTAAATTCAATATTTTGTTTATAGTAATTACAATTATATAGTAATTAGTAAGAGCAGCTGTAGTTACAGTTACTTTAAAATTTACTAGTTTCACTAGTCTAAATATTTCAAATAGTAACAATATCAAAAATTAGAATTTACATTGTAGTCACAGTAGTGTGTGTTTTTGTTGGTTTACTTTTGACTATCTAGGTTTGAGAAGATTCTCTCACCTCTCCCCCAGACTCCAGAAATGACTTATGATCAGAATATACTCAGAGTGACTCACACTGAAGGGTTTGGAGTTGAGTTTTAAGCTTTGGATGCCTTGAAGTTGGTGAATGCAGAGAAAGACTTGATGAAAGTTGCTGTGTCTGAGGCATGGAAGTCCAGCAGGTAGAAGCTATGTTGTAGTTAGATAGTCTAGTTTAATAGTGCTAGTAGTCTTTCTAGACCGTAGTGTGTTAGTGTTGGTGCTAGTAACCATTGTATTATACCTATAGAACAATAGTGTTAGTTCGTGTAAACTCAGTCATGTATGTCGGAGTAAAGCTACAGTCTTCCACCATTATGTCATTCAGTACACAGTGGGTTCTGTTATATACTGTATAGAGTATAGTGTAATACTGTATAGAGTATAGTGTAATACTGTATAGAGTATAGTGTAATACTGTATAGAGTAGAGTGTAATACTGTATAAAGTATAGTGTAATACCGTATAGAGTATAGTGTAATACTGTATAGAGTAGAGTGTAATACTGTATAGAGTATAGTATAATACTGTATAGAGTATAGTGTAATACTGTATAGAGTAGAGTGTAATACTGTATAAAGTATAGTGTAATACCGTATAGAGTATAGTGTAATACTGTATAGAGTAGAGTGTAATACTGTATAGAGTATAGTATAATACTGTATAAAGTACAGTATAATACTGTATAGAGTATAGTGTAATACTGTATAGAGTATAGTGTAATACTGTATAGAGTATAGTGTAATACTGTATAGAGTATAGTGTAATACTGTATATAGTATAGTGGAATACTGTATAGAGTAGAGTGTAATACTGTATGGAGTATAGTGTAATACTGTATAGAGTATGGTGTAATACTGTATATAGTATAGTGGAATACTGTATAGAGTAGAGTGTAATACTGTATAGAGTACAGTGTAATACTGTATAGAGTATAGTGTAATACTGTATGGAGTATAGTGTAATACTGTATATAGTATAGTGGAATACTGTATAGAGTAGAGTGTAATACTGTATGGAGTATAGTGTAATACTGTATAGAGTATAGTGTAATACTGTATAGAGTACAGTGTAATACTGTATAGAGTATAGTGTAATACTGTATGGAGTATAGTGTAATACTGTATATAGTATAGTGGAATACTGTATAGAGTAGAGTGTAATACTGTATAGAGTACAGTGTAATACTGTATAGAGTATAGTGTAATACTGTATGGAGTATAGTGTAATACTGTATATAGTATAGTGGAATACTGTATAGAGTAGAGTGTAATACTGTATGGAGTATAGTGTAATACTGTATAGAGTATAGTGTAATACTGTATAGAGTATAGTGTAATACTGTATAGAGTATAGTGTAATACTGTATAGAGTATAGTGGAATACTGTATAGAGTAGAGTGTAATACTGTATGGAGTATAGTGTAATATTGTATGGAGTACAGTGTAATACTGTATAGAGTATAGTGTAATACTGTATAGAGTATAGTGTAATACTGTATAGAGTATAGTATAATACTGTATAGAGTACAGTGTAATACTGTATAGAGTATAGTTTAATACTGTATAGAGTATAGTTTATTACTGTATAGAGTATAGTGTAATACTGTATAGAGTATAGTGTAATACTGTATAGAGTATAGTGTAATACTGTATAGAGTAAAGTGTAATACTGTATAAAGTATAGTGTAATATTGTATAGAGTATACTGTATAGAGTATAGTGTAATAGTGTATAGAGTATAGTGTAATACTGTATAGAGTAAAGTGTAATACTGTATAAAGTATAGTGTAATATTGTATAGAGTATACTGTATAGAGTATAGTGTAATACTGTATAGAGTATAGTGTAATACTGTATAGAGTATAATGTAATACTAGTCTAGCAATATCTCATTTTATTACTACAGCAGCTTTTAGTCCTCTTATACTGCCATATATGTATATTTTTGAAGTTCCAAACATGAGTAAAATATTGATGTTTTTTTATTTTAATTTCTATTTTGTAGCCTCCCGCACTTTATTCTACGAAGAGTGACATGTTCAACTGTATCCAAACAGTTCATCAGAATACCTGAGTTCTACTCATATCTAGTCATGTGACTATATCTGGTCATGTGACTATATCTGGTCATGTGACTATATCTGGTCATGTGACTATATCTGGTCATGTGACTATATCTAGTCATGTGACTATATCTGGTCATGTGATGATGGTATATGCTACTTGCATCTATTAACTCAGTCGATGAAGTTTTCTTCCTGAATATTTAACTTCTTTCTTCCCTGTAGGTTGGAAGATTATCCCCAGTTTCTGGCTCTCATTTTCCTTGGAGGACTGAAACACCCTGTGAGTTTTCTTCTCTTACAATTTTAGAAAAAACCGAGGACTTTATGATTCCTGTTTGTCGAATTAACCAACAGATAATATAATCTGAGTGATACTTTACAGATGTCACTCGTCTGCCAGTCATTCAGTCAGAAATTGAACATACTTCTATTATACTTTGCTACTTTCATATTTTCAATCTATTTGTTGTGAGAGAGAAATGATTCTATATTTTATTTTAAATTCAGCAATTTATTGTAATCCCACAAGTGTTGATGATTGTGAAATGTACAAAGTCAATACACCATCTCATTCTGCTGGTAGTTACTGAATGAAAATTCTCGTTATTTGACACAAATTCTGATAAAACTACCTGCATTTTATTTCTTGCTAGTTAAATCTTTTTTCCTAAATAATAGGTGAATTTTAAGATGTTTTGCAAGCAATTTACTTTTTCTGTCTTTTTCGAATGAAACTAGATTCAAAGTGATCAGACCGACTCAGTTTGACCTTTGACCTGTTCCCATGTATCACTGACTGTAGTCAGACTGAGATCTGGTGACGGAGTTATCTCCCCCGTTATTATACTCTCATAATACTCTGTCTTCTCTCATCACCAGATACTCTCTATTGTAGTCTGTTTCTGCTGGTGCTGGTCTGGTGATGATTCTGGGCAGAGTTTTCTACGCACTGGGATACTATACTGGCGGTAAGATAACTCTCAATCTATCTAGGAATTCTCGGGTAATACTAATATAGTGTGTAGTGTATAGTCTAGTCATGATATCAACTCACTCCTATCATCTTCTGTGTCCCTATCTGTAACTCTAGTATAGTGTTTAGTTATATACAGTTATCTCCACCTGTATAGGTTATACAACTACTTTCAGAGTATGCAGTAAGTAATAATATATTTGTTTAGTGATTATCTCCTCTGATAATGTCACATATTTTAACCCTCACTCTGCAGGGCTGACTGGTTCAGCTGCAGCTGGTAAATGAAATATAAACCACTCTGTGTGTCTGTAGATCCATCTAAGAGAAGAAGAGGTGGGTTTATGATTCTCGGTAAACTGGTACTGTTTGGGTGCGTCATCTCCACCGCCCTCTCTCTCCTTGGCTATATCTAAACACTGGAACTTATGCTATGTCAGGGTAGACTGATTTTTTAGTTCATGGGAACTAAAAGTTCTTTAGAAGTTTTCTATGAGTATTCCAAGTTTTCTATAATTTAATTCACTATTGAGAATATAACTCCAAATCAGATTCCATATAATTGATTTCACCACACTTTAGTATTTACTGTAGTTTTTTAGACACATAATTTTTTATGTTCTTTTCTATTTTATATGTTGATAGACTATGTTGAGTTGATTACATGTAATATATACCATTTCATGATGTTATATTCACTACTACTCTATTATTAATATAAACAGTTGCTCTCTATTCTAAATAAAAGTGAATAGAATTTGATTCAAGAAATTTGTTTCCATTGTAACTGAAACACTACACTTATGTAGTATTAAGATACTATTATATGTATTAGCTACATGCTGGTTTAGGGTTGTATAATGTTCAAACAATTTTGTTTATGATGAATTTTGCTCACATGTACTGAATTGATTTGGGATTCGGACCTTTAAGCCAGCCTGGTGATAAGACTGTGTGTTGCAGCAGCTAAAAGTAGCATGTGGTGAAAGTTGACTATAATTAAAGCATAAGTTTTATAATAGTGTACATAACTCATGGTAAAGCAAAGCTGTTTGAGCATGCAACCCTGAAACAGTAGGTAGATGGAAGCTAATATAGTACTATAATAATATTTTAATATATTGCATATGTTAAGTGTGTCAGGGATTCTTTAACAATAACAGTATAGTTTTCCACGTCCTACAAACCAGTTATATTATATCTTTTTTATAATATTACAACAGCTATATATATCATATAATTTTGAGTGACATAATATGCTTAGACAAGAAAATGTTACATAATGATAGCAATGAACAGGGCATATCTGTGAAGTACCATCAATAGACCATGTAAAACTCTGTCATGTCTAATATAACTTATATGAAACTCTTTAAATTCATTGCAAAGTGCTTCTAATCACACTTGTGCAACTTCAATCCACTGTATGCAATTATAGCTAGATTCTTTACTTCATATTTATATGTCATCCCAAACCCAGAGTAATTTTAGCTAGCTAGCACTACAACGTTCAAAGTCAAGTTAATTGAGTCGTGGAAAACCCAGATTAACCTTAGCTGAGAAGTTCCTATATATACACCGCGTTTCCATGAAGGCGAATGAATGCGTACGAGTGCCCGTACGGATTACATCGAAGGAAAAACCACACGTTCCTATGCAATCCGTACGAAGTTATCTTCTCTTTGCAACTGTGACTGCTGAACTAAAATGATAATTAATATGGCCAACTTTGAGTTTGAGTTCATGCACAACGGCAATTTTTTAATTCTGTCCCCACTTTTGATAGATTAAATCAATCAAATACACAAACTTTGAGTCAGTTTATTTAAAATAAAAAAGCATAAACCAATGAAAGCATAAAGTATTTCTCGATCGATAAACTTAAGCTTAAAAGTAATTTAAATTTTCAAAATGAAAATAGTGTTATGATTTTCAGATTTAGGGTTGATGTGCTATCCAGAGAGTCTATTTATCTACTATAGAACTGCACCAGGATAAGTCGAGTGAACGAGTATATTTTACACATGCACAACTATACATTATAAAAACGATACATTATTTCCAAACAAGTTACACATCTAATCTATTTCACACTCTAGCTTCGACTGAGTTAGCAGCGGGAAACTACAATTGCTGCTAACTATCAACTACGCTAATTGGCTATCCATTGTTCCGGGTCAATTACGCGACCCTACATGTTGTGCTGCTGGTAGTTCCACGAACCACCACACCGCCCCCACCAGCAGAAAGCCATCTTTCTGATATATATATATAAAAAAACATTCATTAGTAACTGCATACATCAGTGGACAAAAATAACACATAATATACAGGAAGAGACATAACAATAATAGACAGAGTCATCGTAACGATCCGTTGCATACAATTGGCCAGCTGTAGATAGACGAGGAATACTAGCTAGCTGTGGTGTTAGACAGGGGATAACCTGTTAAGCAGTCAAACATTTACATGACATCTTGGCTTCTCCCAAGAGGCGGAGTTGGAGTACTCCGGGTAGTCTAACTAGAGTCCTTGTTGGGCACGCCGGTGCTTGGCTTGGCATGTACGCAGTTTCCGTTTCATACGGCATACGGATCCCTTTAGCTGGAAGAGTCCTGTTGTAGTGTTAAGTAGATCTGGTGCCAGCTGGGTGAACTCTTCTTGTAATCGTAGGAGGCGTTCTTCTACTGTAGCCAGACGTACTGGGTCTGGGGACGGTGTCCGTCTGCGGCGCAAGGGTGGACTGGGGGACCTGGTTCGTCTCTTCGCCGGTGTAGGGGGGGATCTCTCCTTCTTCTGGATATGTAATTTCCTCGGGGGTGTATGTAATTTGAGGACGGTCAGACACCAACGGGGATTGTTGGCGGGCGTTGTCTAACACACGTTGGAACCCCGAGGACAGAGCGGCTAACAACATGGCCTTCTTCACCAGAGGTCGTATAAGTGTGAGGAACTCCGGGTATAGCTTAGCGTCGACCACGTAGTTTTCTCCAGGGAAACAGCCCGCCGCTCGGTGTCTGGTGACGGGGTAGGGATACACATCATTGTACCCGCAGGGGCAGAATGTTAGTAGGAGATGAGCATTGACGTGTAGTTTAAGGGAGCGGTGAGAGGCGCAATCTTCACCACAGATCTGGCATCTCGTCCGTCCTCTGGACTCCCAGGCCGTTTCTATTTCTTCCTCTGTTTGTGGAGACACCCACCGCCAACGGCGGCGTAGTGGCTCAGGCCGGTCACCACTAGCATACTCCTCCGGATACGGAGCGGGAAGTGTTCTATCCCGTACCCTGGTTGTAGCGGGTCGAGTGTAATCTGAAAAAGTTTCAACAGTGTTAATACAGTACACTGCTGTGTTGTCAGCTTGAACAGCTTGGCAACTCCTAATTCAGTTACCTCGTAGAGATTTATGGTAGTGAATAGTCAGATAGAACACGTATTGCAGTGAGATTATAAAAATCTCTAAGTCAAACTGAGTTCTTACTACGGTATTTCACTAACCTATCTCCAGCTCGATTGACTCAGTGAGTCAGAGCTGAGCGATGCAATCTAGTTTCGTATTAAGATATAGTTAACTCACCCAACGATCTGTTGTCGTAAGACATACTGAATGTGTGAAATGGTTTGAACTACTGCTTAGAAACACGTCTACTCCTGACTGCATCAGCGTATGAAAAGATCGAGCAACGTGGTTGGGGTGCGTGATTAAGACTTTGTGCACCCGGCGGATGAATTTTGTTTCTATTTCCGCCGATACAAAAGTTGATATTTCCGTGGTGTTGACAACTCCCACATTTGCTCGATTCTTTTCTCGTACGGTTTTCCCCTAGACTTTCATGTGTGCCGCTTTTAACGCAGTCACATACGAAGTCCTTCAAGTATGCGGGGGGTTGCCTCGTACGCTGTCCCCTTTCTAGGGGGGGTGACACGCTTGCCGGTTCGTTAGTACGGGCCTCTAATGGCGTCTCTACTTCACCGTCAGCGGTCACCTCTTCTTGTTCTCCGGATGGAGCCCCTCCCTCCGTGGGGGTTTGCACTTCCGGAACCGGCTCGGTTTCTGGAAGTGATGGAATTAGACTTGGCGGTGGCGGACACGCTTCTGTTGACAAAAGCTGCCGCTCCTCTCTCACCAAGTTTTCTTCCCGCGGTATGACCACTTCGTATTCAGGTCCATGCCGCCGTCGCCCGCGCGTTGTTGTTTGCCTCCTGGGCTCTAACAACGGGGGGGCTTCTCCCACTCCGCCAGGGCTAGCCCAATACGGTTTCAAGCGAGACTCATTCTGGATAGACACCTGTCCTGAGCGCTCAATCTTGTACGTATGATTGGGCATAGCCTCGACGACCACGTAGGGGCCTACGAACCTAGGCTTCAGCTTATCAGCCTGTCCACGGCGCCTACGGTAATTGACCATCCACACCTTATCTCCCGTTTGATAGAGAGGTGGTTCATCGGAATCTTCGTGCCGCACCTTCCACTGCTGTTGGCGCAGTATATCGTGTGCGGCCTTCATCCGTTCCACTAGTTCACTGGCATACTCGTGGACTGAGTTGTCTTGCTCTGGAACGTGATAGGTGAGATGGTCAGGGACACGAGTCTCTCTCCCGAGCATCAAGAGGTTTGGGGTCTCACCAGTACTGGTGTGTGGGGTGCTACGGTATGCACGCATGACTTGCGGCAATACCGTATTCCATTCCTCTTGACCTCGTCCAAGGAGGAGACTCCGGAGTGCATCACCTAGCATCCGGTTGTTGCGCTCCACCACCCCGTTACCTTGAGGGTGGTAGGGGGTGGTCCTGCTCTGATTTACTCCCCAGAGGTGGCAAAGGTCGCTCATCAGTTGAGACTGGAATTGAGCGCCTTGATCAGAGTGTATCTGTTCGGGAAGCCCAAAATAACAGAATACATGTTGGTCTAGCGCCCTGGCCACTGTGGGGCTGATGCATCTGGGATAGCCAGAGCATCCGCCCACCTAGTAAAGTGGTCGGTTAGTACTAGGATCCAGTTATTGCCTCTGGGGGTCAGGGGCATGGGTCCGACCAGGTCTACAGCGACTACTTGCCAGGGCCTACCAGCATATAGCCTCCGCCGTCCTGCTTCACCAGGGGGGCGGCTATGCTTACTGGCCTGGCAGATCTCACACTATTTGACTCTTAGCCGGACGTCACGCTCCATCTGCGGCCAATACCACCGGAGTGGTAATTTGGATATCACTCTCTTGACCCCTGCGTGGGCCTGTTTGTGAGTATCCCAAATCAACTTACGGCGGATGGCCGTGGGGCAGACTACCCTCTTCCTTTCCGGGTGTCTGCCGCTGGCAGCTAGAGAGATGGTTAGCAACCCATCCTGCCCGATCCGCAGCGAGTCCCAACGCTGACAGTATAGCCGGAACTCGGCGCATCCCTGTCGTATGCGTTCCTCGCTGGGTCGTCGCCCTTCCCTCTTGGCCCGGTATATGTCTGCCACGACTCCAGGCAGCTCTTCTTGGAGCTTCTTCAGCTCTCGAACATTACCGGCCAATACAGGGTTGGCGCGGAGGTTTTGTACATCCTCCGGGGACTCATCAACTCTTTGCCTGAGTTGACCTTGGTCCCAGTCAAACGGTGCTCCGTGATGAGCCAGCGTCTCCAACTCGCATCGCGGGGGACCTCCATCCCTCCTCTCGATGTTGAGACACTGTTTGCAACCTCCGTCAGGTCGGCGACTCAACCCATCCGCATTGCTGTGTCTCTTGCCCGGTCGATGTTCGATCCGGTATGAGAATTCAGCTAGGATTTCGAGCCACCGGGCGACCTGACTAGAGGGCTCTGCTCTCTGGCACAACCAGATCAGCGAGGCATGATCCGTACGCAGCCGGAACTTCCTGCCGTATAGGTATGGTCTGAAGTGCTTCACTGACTTGATTACTGCCAGCAGCTCCTTGCGGGTAGTGCAGTAATTTCGTTCAGCGGGTGAGAGAGACTTGCTGTAGTAGGCTACTACTACCTCTCGGCCTTCCTGCACTTGTGACAGCACAGCGCCAACATTTTGGTCACTGGCGTCCGTGTCGAGGATGTACTCTAGAGTGGGGTCTGGGTAGGCCAAGATGGGCGCCGTTAGTAGGCAGCCCTTGAGGCGGTCGAACGCTTCTTGTTCGACTGGGGTCCACTGCCACGTCACTCCCTTTGCGGTGAGCCGGTTTAACGGCTGGGCTATGCCCGCAAAGTCTGGTATGTGTTGCCTGTATTACCCTACCAGCCTCAAGAAAGCCCGGAGTCCGGTCAAGTCTTGGGGGGTGACCCAGTCTTCTACCGCCCGTACCTTTTCGGGATCCGTTGCCACGCCGTTTCGACCGACAACGTGCCCCAGGTACTTGACCTCCGGCTGCAATAGAGCGCACTTGGAAGGTTTGAGCTTAAGACCGGCACCTCGGAGTCTCTCGAAAACCTCCTGCAGACGACTGACATGTGTCTCGAAGTCTGGAGAGATTACGATGACATCATCGAGGTAGACCAGCAGTGTCTTCCAATGGAGTCCGCTAAGGACTTGTTCCATCAGCCTCTGGAAGGTGGCTGGGGCGGAGGTTAACCCGAAGGGCAGCACCTTCCACTTCCACAAACCGTCCCGTGTGATAAACGCCGCTTTCTCCTGGGCGTCGGGACTCAGAGGAACCTGCCAATAGCCGCTTAGCAAGTCTAACGTACTGAAGTACTTGCTGCCGGCTAGGGCGTCCAATGACTCGTCAATACGAGGTAGAGGGTAGGCGTCCTGTATGGTTACGCTATTGAGTTTGCGGTAGTCCACACAGAACCGCCAACTGCCGTCTTTCTTCCGGACCAGTACGACTGGCGAGCTCCACGCACTATGGGCGGGCTCTATCAGTCCCCGGTCCAGAAGATCCCGTACTTGTCGGCTAACCTCCTTCTCTTTCTCCGGCCCCAACCTGCGGGTGGGCTGCCGGACAGGGACTGTCCCTGCAGTCAGCGGTATTTCGTGTCTGACAATTCCAGTCAGTCCCACGTCATGCTCTCCGCTGCTGAACACATCACCGTAGTCGCGTAGTAACTCAGTGAGTCAGAGCTGAGCGATAGGTTAGTGAAATACCATAGTAAGAACTCAGTTTGACTTAGAGATTTTTATAATCTCATTGCAATACGTGTTCTATCTGACTATTCACTACCATAAATCTCTACGAGGTAACTGAATTAGGAGTTGCCAAGCTGTTCAAGCTGACAACACAGCAGTGTACTGTATTTACACTGTTGAAACTTTTTCAGATTACACTCGACCCGCTACAACCAGGGTACGGGATAGAACACTTCCCGCTCCGTATCCAGAGGAGTATGCTAGTGGTGACCAGCCTGAGCCACTACGCCGCCGTTGGCGGTGGGTGTCTCCACAAACAGAAGAAGAAATAGAAACAGCCTGGGGGTCCAGAGGACGGACGAGATGCCAGATCTGTGGTGAAGATTGCGCCTCTCACCGCTCCCTTAAACTACACGTCAATGCTCATCTCCTACTGACATTCAGCCCCTGCGGGTACAATGATGTGTATCCCTACCCCGTCACCAGACACAGAGCGGCGGGCTGTTTCCCTGGAGAAAACTACGTGGTCGACGCTAAGCTATACCCGGAGTTCCTCACACTTATACGACCTCTGGTGAAGAAGGCCATGCTATTAGCCGTTCTGTCCTCGGGGTTCCAACGTGTGTTAGACAACGCCCGCCAACAATCCCCGTTGGTGTCTGACCGCCCTCAAATCACATACACCCCGGAGGAAACTACATATCCAGAAGAAGGAGAGATCTCCCCTACCCCGGCGAAGAGACGAACCAGGTCCCCCAGTCCACCCTTGCGCCGCAGACGGACACCGTCCCCCGACCCAGTCAGACTAGCCACAGTAGAAGAACGCCTCCTGCGATTACAAGAAGAATTCACCCAGCTGGCACCAGATCTACTTAACACTACAACCGGACTCTTCCAGCTAAAGGGATCCGTATGCCGTATGAAACGGAAACTGCGTACATGCCAAGCCAAGCACCGGCGTGCCCAACAAGGACTCTAGTTAGGCTACCCAGAATACTCCACAACTCCACATCTTGTGAGGAACCAAGATCGTGCAAATGCTTAACTGCTAGACAGATTATTCCTTGTCTAATACCACAGCTAGCTAGTATTCCTCGTCTATCTACAGCTGGCCAATTGTATGCAACGGATCGTTATAATGACTCTGCCTATTATTATGTCTCTTCCTGTATATTATGTATTATTTTTGTCCACTGATGTACGCAATTACTATTGAATGTTTTTTTTTATATATATATCAGAAAGAGGGCTTTCTGCTGGTGGGGGCGGTGTGGTGGTTCGTGGAACTACCAGCAGCACAACATGTAGGGTCGCGTAATTGACCCGGAACAATGGATAGCCAATTAGCGTAGTTGATAGTTAGCAGCAATTGTAGTTTCCCGCTGCTAACTCAGTCGAAGCTAGAGTGTGAAATAGATTAGATGTGTAACTTGTTTGGAAATAATGTATCGTGTTTTTATAATGTATAGTTGTGTGTAAAATATACTCTTTCACTCGACTTATCCTGGTGCAGTTCTATAGCAGATAAATAGACTCTCTGAATAGCACATCAACCCTAAATCTGAAAATCTTAACAATATGTGAATTAATAAATAAATACTGAGTGACTGCAGTAGTGTGTGAGTGAATTTTTAATTTGAATCCTAAAATACAAACACTACGGTGTCTCCATCAGTTTGAAGAAAGTAGGTTATGCAGCCAACATGTTGAAGAAATGAAATCTCTTACGTAACTTTTAAGTTGCGTTTATACTTTAAGATTTTTGGTCAAAATATCAATTTGGCCGGGTTGAAATTTCTCCGAGTTGCATTGCAGTGTAAAAGCCACTCGTTGAAATTTTTGTACTGTGATAACTTAATCGGCCAATTTTAGAATAGGAGTAATAACTCCTTGGTTATAATTATATAGCCTACGCCTTCTCAATTATCGCTTTTATGCTTTCCGCTTCACTAATTCACGACGTTTACAAAGGGCACCAAATAGCTATTATGCGAGTCAAATTTCAATTTCAGAAAGTGAGCAACCGCATCAATATGATTTCAACGAGTTTCAGTTTGACTATAAAGGGGTACCCGGACAAGCATTATTAACTTAAACTCGGTACTTTTTACAGCAGAGGTATAAACGCAACTTTAGACATCTATATGCAGTTTGTATGTTCTTGAGATATATTATATTTAGTAATTTATGTACAGAAATTCCACAAAAAGTACAAACAGTACTATTTACACTGTAAAGCCATTATAAGATAATCAATAGGAAAACCAACATACAATTATATACACAATAAAATACAGAAAGTGTTGCCATAGTTTCAGGAAATAAAAGAAAAGATGAGAAAATGACACAAAGGCTGTAGCATGGCTATTTTATGAACAAGAAATGTATATCCATACAAACTTAGTATATGCAAGTAATATATAATAAGTATAAAAGTAGAAGACAAAGGAGTGATAACTATTAGAAAAAAAGACTTTGAATAATATATTTGATTATATACAGCATTTTCCAACACAAACTCAACAAAACGACTAAAAATGTATAAAATGTTGAAACTATAAAGAAGAAAGCAAGAGAAATGCAGCTGAAAGTCATTTAAACATACAGACTGTTTAACTGAGAATATAGAATACTAAATACTAGAAGTACAGTAAGTCTATATATCTATATACAGAGTAAGAGTTGAATATAAACCAAGAATCATGTGTGTAATGTCTGTATACAGTCCAGTGAGTTCAGGAGTTATGTTATCTCTGTCAACTAGAACACTTTCTACAAGATCTAAAGCTAACTCAGAGTGTTCTATAGCCTGTGAAACATGACCCAGATGTAAGAGCAAGTAGGAGATGTACAAATGAACCTGAGCTAGAGATTTAATCTTCCAGTTGGAGGAAGAAAGTGACTCATAGTAACAGAGAGCTGAATATAAATATTTCCAACACTTCCTGTACTGATGTAAGTGGAGACAACACTGTCCTAAGAGCTGACAGAGATTAGCCCGAGTATCCTTACAGTAGTCAGTAGGTGAATGTTTGAGAGCGAGTAGTAGGAGACCCTTAGCGTGTTTGTAGTCTGATGATGAGAATAGAGTCTGAGAGAGACTGACTAACACAGCTGTATATAGAGGGAAATGAGCAGTATTACACCTATCTATCAGTACCAGGGCCATGTTATAGCAGTGTACTGAGTGTGTATATTGACCTGTGTTATGATACAGTCTACCCAGTTTATGGTAGGTGTCTGCTATATGTATGTGAGTGGTATTGTCACCATGTATAGCTTTAGTCATGTCTAGAGACAAGGTGAGATAGTGTAGTGACTTTGTATATTCACCTGTATCTGTGTACACATCAGAAATACCTCTATAACTTTCAGCAACGTTATTATGGTTGGTTCCTTCACCATAGACTGCTTTAAACATGTCTATACATTTGGTATAGTAGAGGAGGGATGAGGTGTAGTCTGAGAGTTTGTGATGAACTGAGGCTAAGTTACAATAACTACCAGCAATGCTTGCATGCACTGCATCACTGCCATAGACAGCTTGTTTCATTTCTAGACTCTTCCTATAGTACTCTAGTGCCTTGCTATATTCACCCATGTTACTATACACATAGCCAATATTGTTATAACTACTAGCAATGTTTGCACGGACTGCATCACTGCCATGGACAGCTTGTTTCATCTCTAGACTCTTCCTATAGTACTCTAGTGCCTTGCTATATTCACCCATGTTACTATACACACCACCAATATTGTTATAACTACCAGCAATGCCTGCATGCACTGCATCACTGCCATAGACAGCTTGTTTCATTTCTAGACTCTTCCTATAGTACTCCAGTGCCTTGCTATATTCACCCATGTCACTATACACAACACCAATATTGTGATAACTACTAGCAATGTTTGTATGCACTGCATCACTGCCATAGACAGCTAGCTGCATCTCTAGACCCTTCCTATAGTACTCTAGTGCCTTGCTATACTCACCCATGTTACTATACACATAACCAATATTGTTATAACTACTAGCAATGTTTGCATGCACTGCATCACTGTCATAGACAGCTTGTCTCATCTCTAGACCCTTCCTATAGTGTTCTAGTGCCTTGCTATATTCACCCATGTTACTATACACAATACCAATATTGTTATAACTACTAGCAATGTCTGCATGCACTGCATCACTGCCATAGACATCTCTGAACATTTCACACGCTTTATTGAGATACAGCAAAGACTGCTCATATAGACACATATCTCTATAGACATTACCAACTCTCATGTAACAAGAAGCAACAACAGGACTAGCACTGTTCACCTCTCCACTAGCTCTCTCAATATTCAACATCATAGCCTCTGCACTCAGTTCTACAGACAACTTTCCCATCTCACCATGGAGTTGAGAAAACGATGGAATACCATCAATACTACTCATAACTTCTTTGGTTAGTTCTAGAGACTTTGTGTGATATTCTAATGCAAGTTCTGTCTGCCCCATTTCACTATAAACTCTACCATATGCAGAGTTTATATCTGCCATATCTATGTGGGTGGTCTCTACTTTAGACTCTATCATACTGAGAGCTAAATCGAGATATGACAGAGCCGAGTCATATTCACCCTTACAGCAATAAAGAAGACCAATTTCTACTAACAGAGAAGCTTTCTCATGCTCATTAATCTTCAAACGATCAAATAAATTTTCTACACTTTGATACATTTCAAACGATGAACTATAATCACCCATTTTTGCATGCACAGCTGCAACTCTCTGATAACACTGGGCAACATCAACATGATCTGAGCAGTACAACCTTTTTGTCATAGCTAAAACTCTGTTATAGAAATCTAAGGAGATGTCATATTTTGCAGCTTTTTCATAGAGTTGACCAAAACCACTCAGTAGAAGGGCAATGTCTGGGTGGTTAGTCTGGTCAGTGTGAACTTCTCTCAACTTATCTAAATGGTGAGTCAAGTATTCAACACCTTTATCATGTTCACCTCTTTCTGACTGCACTAAAGCAAGAGAAACTATCAAATCCACGTAATGGCTGCCAAATTGCTGCCCTGACCTTTGGGAATATAAACTCTCAAAAAGTGTGAGTGCTGCATTTGCCAACTCTTCAGCTTGCACATAATGTTTTACATTCTCATAAGCTTTGCTAGTCACTCTTAAAGCTTGTGCAACAATTTCAAACAACTCTCTGTCTTCAGCTGAATTATGAGTGTGTTTAGCCTGATCTCTCACAAATCTGTACAAAGTTTGACTACTCTTTAGTTTGTACTTTGATCTGATGGTAGACAAGACTTCACCAATCAAGGAGAAGGCCTCATGGTAATTATGAATCTGATTGGCTGAGTCAGCTGCTAACACTTTCCATTTCAACCTATCAGAATCTACACAGTTTTCTGCTAACCAAGTAAAATATTTCAAACAACTACCATATTTTCTGGAGGAGTGCAAGAGATATGCAGCCATTTCAATGTATTTGAATGGAGCAGCGGAAACATTAACTTCCTGTTTACAATATTGAGATGTAACTGAGGGATCTGAATCACTTGAACAGCGGATAGTTTCACTGAAATCTTTAGGATTTTTATCAAAGATGTCTGCACAACAATTTGCTTTAACAGTTTGAATAGATTGCTCAAAATCTCCACAAAAGAATTCAACCTCCATTTTTAAAGTAAAACCTGGGTCATCTAAACCAACTTGGTTCACTAGTTCTCTCAATACAGTCAGGCTACTCCATTCACTCTGACAATCAACATTATCTAAGTTTCTCTGAACAGATTTCTTTACAGGAACAATCAAAAAAGCTAATATAACAAACATGTCTCTAGATAAATGATAAATTCCTTTGATGTGACATTCGGTCGGAGGATATAAAGAGAGATGATCTTTTTGAGTTTCTGATTGTAGGTATGCAGTTGTTCTGATGTATATGACCAGAGCTGTTATCAAGTTTAATTTAAACATTTGTTTTTTAGTCACAATGTTCTGCTCTTTCAAATAGAATGTTATAGACCAAGGAGTCAGTTTATCTAAAGCAATCAACAGTCTCAGGTGGTCAACTAACAGTGTTGGATATCGAAAAATATCACTTTTAACTTTGAGTTTTGTATTGTCAGGAGGTCCAAATGATTTGAATGTTGGTAAAAAATTGTACGATTTCACATCTGTTTTCAATAACTTCAAATGTTTTTTTATTACAACTGAATTGTTCACATTTTCTGTTAAAATAGTTTGAAGGTTCTCAAGAGTCTTGTCGAACAGTATTTCACCATTTTCATATGCACAGATCATGACAATAGAAGATAACAGATCAGCTATATCTGCTATATCACCAGCTGGTGAAGTCAGTGTCTCAGAGTATAGTTCAGTCAACTGTTCTACAGTCAATATCAAACCTCTGCTACCATCTCCTTTCCCGGTTGGAATGTTTCCAGCATTTGTGGATATTCCATCAATACGGAACCCTACAGTAGCACTATCTGTGTATGATTTGCCTATTTCAGAAATATTAAAGCCCTTCAATGGTGATTCCCCCATATTACCAATTCTAAAGTAGCTATCAACTGCTAGTTTAGTAAAGTAGTCAATATGAGAGTCTGACTCAACGACAAAGGCATACTCTAGGTCAGAATATGGAGTGGCTGTACCACGAGCAACAGAACCAAGACCAATCACAGCAAAGGAACAGGGAATATTTAGACCTGATGTACTCAAAGTATCAACACTGGATTGTATGAATTTACTACAGGTTGATATAAAGCTATCACTGCACTTTTTACTTAGTTCAAATACAGAGTTACTAAACTCAGTGAGTGCATCTTTTGCTACAGATAAGTTATCAAGTTTCAAGTTACTTGTGTCAATAGAGCTGAAGTCAGTTTTTGTCTCAGTTCTGTAGTCCTCCAGCACTTTGAGATGTTTCTTTGTCAATTCCTGATGTTCCTCATAGCTGAGTGGATGTCTTCCTTCATACCAACAGTCTTCTATCTGGTAGACTCTCCTCTGTCTCTCCTCACTGAACTCTAGAGCCAGACATCTGTTAGCTAGTCCATGAGCCTATAGATAAAAAAGAAAATACAGTTTTTTCAAGCTGAGCAAAATCCAGTCCTCATTCGGATTAATAAAATGTAGTTCCTATAAACTCATTAGAAAAATACACATGTCTTTGTCTTCAGCTGCAGTCTTCAACTTCAACAACATACATGCTTTTCTGTATTTAGTTTTAAACCTTCTATGAACATTCTATGTTATGTCATATATCATGTTTATGACATCTACACCACTCGTTGAATCAAATAGTATAGTAATTGCTACCTGCAGATGGTGCACCCAGTTTCTACTAGACCCCGCCTTCTTTTGGTATTTTACGGTCAGTTCATCTAACTTTAATATGTCTTTGTAGTCCTCCATGTTGTGGTATCAACCACATCTGATACTATTAAATAGAACATAACATAGCTGTTAGCTTACACAATAGACTTGTATATCTTCTACACCTATGATAAGTCATGTGATACCAGATATTAACATATGTATTAGTGATGAAATAAAGATGATCAACACAAAACATATGTGTATTCAATAGTTGAGTGACACATTTTAATACATTCAATACTAAATCTATATACAACATACTATCGCATTCAGATATATTCACTGTAATGTTGCAAAGTGCTATAAGTAATATTATCAATCTCCTACATATATGATTAGGTACTTGGGAAACTCACATACAACTTAGAAATATGTTTTACCTACTTATATATATCACTTTAACTTTCAACTCTCTACACAAGAAGTTGGAACTTTGGTATAGCCCAGGAACAGACTGCTTCTAGCCAGTAGGGGGAGTGTTGAGAAGTCCCGTATATCTGCCAGTTTATAAACTGAATAGAAAACAATAATTTAAGTAACTATGATCAACTATATAGACTCTTGTTATGAAGATAAGACCTCTTATAATTTATCCACTTGAGATAATTTCTTGAGCTGTTCAAACACATTTTATATCTTTAAAATAGCCTAGTTCCAAAACAGAGTTAGTAGTTGGAGGTGTTTGAAGTAGCCCCTGCTTTTTCAGATTAATAGTATTAAGAACTACTTGCATGTATATTATTAAGTCACCAAGTAGATAACATATGGGAGGTAAAGTAAACAACTGGTAAGTACCAGGTATAATAAAGTAGGACATGGCACTGATATTTACAACAGAAAGCTGAGCATATTGTTGTTAATTAGTTAGTAAATCATTAAACCATACATGGTTATATATACCTAGTGTACTCATTGTTATATAGTATGAAGTTATAGAGTTACAACTCCTAATAGTAAAACACAATATTATTCTATAATGCATTTCTTTAAAAAATATCATTATTGCACTATTGTATTTGGGTCATTTTACTTAATTTAGTACACACTGGATATCTTTAGTTTTTGGCTATTTTTCACAATTTAGCTGGTAATGAACATGGTTTTTGGCCAAAACTAGTAAAACAGTAATAAATACACCTAAATAATCAAATTTATTTTTAATTTTGCTTCATTTCCCATGTGTTTCCCTCATTATTCAGCTAGTTTTGGTTACGGACCGTTACAGTTTTTTCGCAATGTCAGCACATATAGAATATTAAGTGCATATGACAATGACCTGTGCTTTAATGTTGGGGAATCCCCTCCCAGCTTTTTCTGTTATGCGTAGTTAAAACCAGCACATAAAAATACCAAAATACCAAAATACCAAAAATACCACCATTTTCAACAAAATTCTTTATTACTTCACACAGTTCAAAGGCAGTTAGTTTTATGTCTTATTAGCTGATATATAGGTTAAGTTAAATTATCATAATAGAAAGAGTTTCTGTGTAACAACTTAACAACGTTAGCATATAATATTACCTTCTCAGCTGAATCTGTAGTCTTACATCATCTGAGTACAACTACCAATAAGAAGGAAACTGTAGGGAAGGGAATTATTGATCTATACTTCTGTTTACACCTCACAGGCTCAGTCCTGTATAAGTAGAAATATATATAAATAGACTTGATTAAATCAATTGATGAATAAAATACCGTCATATTATTGAATTCATATAAATACATATACAGGTTATAAATCATACTTAGGAGAAAAGTGGGTGTATTGTACTTACTTATACCTTCTGTTGGCACTGAATACATGTAAGCTGTGTCCTTTCTATTAACTAGTTTATCAATGTGAATCTATTCAGTAATAGGAAGAGTTTATATAAAGAGACAGCTAGCTGAGTCAGTCTCTTTTAGTACCTTGGACTGAGTTCTGTAGACTAAAATATAAATTTTACCCGCATATTCTCAAATGTTATAGTTTACAAATTCACTTTATGCAAGATGGTAAATTATTCAACTCATAACGCTAATTTCAACATTAGAACACAATGTGTCGAACAAATATTTACAATATAATACTTTACTGAAGCTGTAGCTAGTGCAAATTATATTTTTATTTAATCAGTTTAAATTATCAAACTACGAGAGGCTATACATATATCTTGTGTATTGACTTGCAGCCCACAAGACATGAGACATATTGCATTGTAATTAAGATATATAAACATATGCAATAAGTTCAAAAGATTTTAATATCAATGTTCAATGGCAATCATAATATAAAACACAATTAAAGTTGCTTGTGGTGAATAGAAAGCAAGTCCTAATCTTCAACAACACAGATCTATCAGATTAACTGTTTTCAGGTTTAAAAATTCAGTGCTAATGAATCGGTAATTGTGATGGTGTTCAACGGCATATAGTAAAAGAAGAAAATCAATCAGCCTAATAGTTATTAGTATTTACTTACCAATTAAAAGTGGAATTCGAGCAGTATTACTCAAAAATATTGTTATTGCCTGCTGTCTCTGAGCCGTATGCAGTAACGTTTCAGAGGGCGTAAACGTCTGCTGATAACGTCGGTGGGCGTGAATGTCAAGGTCAAATTTTGTTTTAGCCCCTCCTTCTTCCTCCACCGTCTCCAGCTTTGTTCAAATAGCGTTCGTTTTAAAGCTACGCCATCAGCGAGCGTAATACCGCTGTTTCGTTATCGCTTCCTGTATAAATTTGTTTTGTTTCTAACTGAATAGAATGTTCTTGTTTTCTTCGGTTACTAATGCTTATATGAAACGTGTATTGCCTTGTAATATTAACTATGCTTTGTAATTAAATAATCATTCTTAAGTACTAGATCACAAAAATAAACCTAGTAATTATATTTGATTTACTATTACTATTAGCGTCTCTATCATCATCATGATTACTCGTAGTCGACGAGTACGACTAAGTCGTACTCGTAGTACTGTTGTAGTGGAATTATGGACTTTAGGTTTATTCATTTCCCACTGAGTCATTCTACATTCTCATTTCCTAACGCCCAGCTAAACCCCACATTGATATTAACTTTTCATTGTTATACGGATTAGAGAGAACTAATGCCATCACAATAGCCCATCTGTTTCCTACTGTCTGTAACATGTACTAATTTCGTTACAATTATAATTACATTTTCGCTTTGAAGTCAGTTCCTATACGTCAAACACCCTGATCCTGCAGCTTCTTGGCTCTATCCTTATATGGAAATGCAGCCACCCTTGTAAACGCAGTAGCCTATCCTGAAGCAGCTGACGTGGACCAACCGGCAGGAAACCTAAGTATTACAGCCACCCTTGTAATACTTCAACCTATCCTGAAGCAGCTGACGTGGAGCTAACCGGCAAGAAGTATCTTGTTACACCCAACAGCTATCTGAAGTCACTCCTCTGTAAGACCCAGCTTCAGGTAGACGTACCAGGAACGAGAGGAGTCACCAACAATCTACAAGGTAATTACCATAAAGTATATGCATATAATACTGTTATAGTAAATCACTAAGGCTTAGCCATATTAGTAACAGCTGTACAGTAAGTTGTAGCGGGATACCACAAGTTCCCGTTATAACATTTGGTGGAGGTGCCATTTCGGTCCCCCTCTCGTATTGCAAAGCATTTAGTTGCTGATCACTGAGATTAACCACTCAGTTATACTTGGCTTAGGTAGCTATTACTGCCGAGCTATTGTATCAGGGGCTTACACAAGCTTGAGGACAAGCTATTTTTAACTAAAGGTAGAGTTTAGAGTCTATAATAGGCCTAATTAATAATTGAACATATCAAATACAGTACTGGTCCCACGACACATAAATTAAAGCAATACACTCAAACAAGCGCTATAGAAATACAATTAAAAATTTTAGTGGTTGACCTAGAGTCCCGGTATCTAATACCAAACAATATATATTAAGTACTGTCAATTTTGAATTCCAAGACTCAACTCCCTTTTTATAAGCTTCAATATTACTTGTTGCTGTGTTATTAACACTACTTTTGCTGTTACAGAAATCAGTATCTTTAAACAATTAATTATAAATCATCACAAACTCGTCAAGGGAACAATCGCACCCCACGGAGACTGGTGAGTGCTAACCCCAACCCACAACGTAACCAGTCAGGGTAAGTTTATAAACACAATATAGAACTACCCCAAGGCTAACACACGTCCAATATCTAGATAGGAGGTACCGTTAATTTAAAAATTAAGTTCAAGTATAATAACTATAATAATTTACAACCTTAGATATATAAGCTAAGTTATAAAACCTAAACTGAATTATCCAGTTAGAAATAAGTATTGAGAAACTTTGATAGCCGCTGCAACCATATACCTAACATTCAAATTGTAATAATTAATTTCATAAAAAGTAAAAACAGGAGATTTATCTTATATTTAATCTAATTTAAGAATAATTGCCTAATTAAGCAAGGAAACAAGAACCGACATAATTAATCTAATTTCCACATTCACAAGGTAGTTACAAACTACCAAAAAGATAGTCATAGTGGTGTTATTTACATCCTTCTACTGGAACAGAAGGCTCACTCTGTTCCAACTTATTATTAAACTAAGTACACCTGCCATAATAATTTATAAAAATACAAAATAAGCCAATAATAAACAAACACACACACATTGTATGAGTAGTAACAGGCGAGTGACACGGAGCGTAACTAGACAAATGGCTACCTCAGGAGAAGCAACCTCATCTGCCCCTACCACATTGAGCCCCCCTTCCGACACTACCACACAACCTCCCATAACCACCTCAACTTCTACTACACTACCTGACGATACTGACACTCCACTAACCGCGACAACCACTATAACCAGCTCGACCGCGACATCGAGCGATACAGGCACAAGACCCAGAAACACAAATTACACACCCACCTCGAAGGAAGAGATAGTGAAGTTTTGGAACTCACTATCTCCAGAGCTACGACGTGACTGTATCAACAGCAACACTTCAACAGGTCCTACACCCAGCCTTACAATGACAAACTATGGCTTGTCAACCCAAGCTCATATGACCCCAACACTACAAGCTTATTCAACCCAAACACGACCTCCACGCGGCATACCCTCTACCAACATACCAACCGCCAATCCATTCCAAACGCAGATCATAGCAAGTGTGGCACCCAACTTGGATAGCCTGCCATCCTTCTCCGGTGACTCTACTGAGTCCTGGGAGAATTTTATAGAGAGATGGGAAGTTCTAATGGCTCCCCATCGATATGACAACGAACAACTAGCCCTCGCCATACCTGCCAAGCTCACTGGCTCAGCTTGGCAAACGTACCGAAAGGTAGTGAAACAGGCGCCCGGCTGTGCCACCAGCTACACTGCACTTAAACCCAAACTGGCTACGATGTTCCAGAGAAGCAACCCACTGCTAGGGAAGAGCCTCTGGAAACTGTCACAGGGGAGGAAAACTGTTGGAGAATTCTTCACAGAAGTAGTCTCTCAAGGCCAGTCGGCATTCCTGGATATGCCGGAGGAATATAGAGACAAAGTGTTGACGAACGTATTTATTGCAGGGCTGAACGAAGCCCATCAGAGGGATATCCTTCTGAAGGGTGAACTCACCCTGCAACAGACCTTGGAGGAAGCAAAGAAGCTTGAAGCGGTAGATGGAGCACTCAAGACTCAAAAAATAAATTTCATAGAGTCAGAAATAGTCGCGGAAATTAATTACACCCGGAGCCAAGCAGAACTCATAGCTCCTCTGCAAAAGCAAATAGACGGTCTGGCTGAGCTTATAAAAGCTCAGTCAATAAGATCCAAGGAGCAAGAGGAGAAAAATTACAGGAGCAATAACTACCAGCCCAACCGATACCGTGGTAGAGGACGCGGTGGTAACCGAGGCAACAGAAGAGGTGGTTACAACCAACCACAGCGCTACTATAACCAAGGCACCCACAACCAACACCAAGCCCCTTTTAACCAACAAAGAGGGTCATACAACCACCAATCTTCACACAGGCACAATAACAATCGCACAGGTCAGAACTACGACAATGGGCGTGGACAAAATCCTTGGCCCTGCAAGTCTTGCGGGAACCGGCATTATGGGAGCAAATGCTCTAATGTAAACGTCGTCAGCGACCTCGGTCCTGATGAGTTTGCATTCCAGTTCCTAAATCAAGATCCAGGCCAGGAACACGTCAACGCCGTAGAACTGACTCCCAAAGCAAAAGGACCGAAGGCCAAAAGTAGAAGAGGTGGCAGAAAACTCTCAGTCATGGATGCGGTACAACTAGCAATGCTATGCTTGCTAAGCTGTTTCCTTGGCTGTGGAGCGACCCCGGTAGAAGCAAAAAACCCCATGGTATGCGGCTCACACCATACTGACCAACCCCACTTGTTCAGACTGAACACTAGCTACACCTGCCCCGGACATGACAAGACTGACCCCACGCGACAGCCCCAACAGACAAAAATCATGGTATACAAACCCAACACAATAGAATGGGAGTCACCAGCATACCAATGCAAGAAGTTCAAATCTGTGGTCACCACGTTAAGGTCTCTCTTCACCGACGTGAAAATCCGCAATGCTCACATAGAGAACCGGCCTATCACGCGGGGAGAGTGCATCGACATGGTTGCCTCAAAACACTGTGACGCGGGTGAGCTTAAGGGCGGAGATGGTGTCTTCACTACGCGCAACAAGGTTGAAGCAGTGTACAAGCACTGCTGCAAGAAGCAATTCTTCTCGAAGAATCAGTGCAGCATAGTTAGAGCGACCGTGTACAAAAGGCATGAGGATAAGGAATTCGAGTCCACTGCAGGCGACGTTCGTCATTGCAAATATGACGAAGGAAGCTGCAAATTGGACGACGGTTCCATCCTCATATGGGAACCACGGAAGCAGACCCACTGCAGACATACGGAGTGGTACATGAAGGAAGGCACCTTCTTCGACAACCACTTCGTTAGTAGTGACCACTCGATGGCCTTGACGTTCGCCCGATATGGAATCAACTCGACGAAGGACTGCCACGACAAGAACACGTCGATGTCGGACCAAGGGCTGATGTTGAGGTTCATGACGCCACTCCACAGTGTTACCATTCGTAACAACGTCACAGCCACATATCAGATTGTAGGCCAATATGCGTCTACAATAAACGCAATAGCGCAAGCTCTAGCGTTAGAACAAATCACCACCGCACAAAAACTATTCTGGACTTCATACTACTATTCGTGTCACAACACTGCCCAAACCACAACAGCAAAATATATAAACTATTAAGGCTAGGGCCAAGGCCCCTAATACTATTCCGGCCACTAGGCCAGTGTATCCTAAAAGAGAATAGAAAACAAACACATGATTATGTGAGCTAAATGGTAGTTAGATTTACTATTAACATATTATTAACTGGTATATAGATATACAATGACAAAAACATATTTACATATAATATATACATATAAGTAGTGAATGAAAATGAAGTAAATGAAAAAAAAAAAAATATATATATATATATGTATATTATAGGGACGTTAGTAATGTTAGCTTTGTGGGGTGGTTCTATATTCTATGTATCTACGGGCGCCATAGCGACAAGCAAACATGCTGAGCACTGCCATTAGCAACAGCGTGCCTAGCCCTATAATACTTATTATGAGGACCCCATCTTGGTCCTCCTGAGCTGAGAACAACTCAGTTAAATTGAGTTCAGTAACGTTAGACCCTGTAGCATAAAGTGGCATATGAACTAGGCATGCTCACTCAGAAAGGCAATTAAATTGATATGGCTATGATGACCGACCCTACACTGCTACTGCTTGAGCTAGACGATAAGTCCAATTACTAACCCCACAGGACGGGTAGATCGGTTGTAGTTCCTTGTAATCCTACAGCCGTACTGTGAAGCGTGGAGGTACTACTAAAGCACTCCAAAACCCTCCCTCTCCAACAGTTGCAGTGCATCAGGCAGATCTGAAGGGCAAGGATCCATTCAAGTCATTATAAGCGATAGCCTGGTGAATGCATATATCAACCCCCCCCCCTAGTTAGATAATAACATATAACAGTCTGCTGATACTAACGAATCTACCCCAAGGCTTACTAACCCCTTCAGGAATAAATAGAATAACGAATGGCAGGAGCCATTCCCTTTTCTTTTCATTGGGTGAGCAGCTTAACAGCTAGCAGTGGATACCAGTGGTCCACTAGATCAATTATATATAACCATAAACAAAACACTGAGACCGAAATACCCACAATTAGTACTCCTACTAGTTGAAGTTTTTTTTTATTTTTTATTATTATTTACTTATTTCAACACTAACCAGATAGAGATGGATCTATGCGTGTATAAGTAACTACAAAAACGGCTAGACAATGCATTAGCAACACGTTTACTAATTGACAACACCCATCATTAAGTCCAATGACTATTATTACCAAGTACAACTTTACTCTTATCATTAAAATTTTATAATGCCAATACTACTCAACTACTGACCAGACATATTGACATGGTATCTATAAGTATTGACACCACAACTAGTAGCAGCACTATAACTGTTGTAAGTGGGTAATTCGGTCAGCAAACACACACTTTAGTCTTACTCTAAACTAATACCTATAGTCAAACGACACTGGACTGACAGTTTATCACTTTATTGAATTTATCACCTTTGAATGATATCTCAAAAAATCGAACGAGAAAATTACACTTAATTTGGGTTACATCGTCACATCTAGACTAAGAACTTTAAATTACTGAAGTTAATTCGATAGGTTTGAAGTAAAACTTAAAAAACTTGAAGTTGATTACAACGAAATACTACGCCTACTACTACTAGTACTACCACCGAAGCTACGTACATATTCACATCACAGATATACTAACTGAATCCACACAATGATAAAAACGTAGAATTAATTAGTATTATCCAACTTACCGTACTGGAAGACATACTGATATCGAAAACTGAGGTTTATGGAAATATTGAGTTAAAGTTGTGTCAACAGAGTAGCGTGGCTTGTACGTAGAATTATAGTAGAGGATCGCGCCAACTTACTGGTAATCACACAATGACACAACCCCGCATTCTAGCCACTCGAACTTTATTAATAATAATTATATCCGCCGCAACAACTATTAGGAGCAATTTAACATTCATACCATTTCCTCATCCTAGTTAGTAATAGTCCTAGTAAGTAATAAGTAGAACGCTCTGATTAATACCAACTTACTCAGACGAATCACTTACTGACTCACCTACACACCCCAATTTCGTAAGTAGAACCTTATCATAATTTCGAACTACATTGTAAGTACTACAGACACATACCAGGAGCTATGCTTTCTTTTTCGTCGGGAGAAATGTTGTAGTGGAATTATGGACTTTAGGTTTATTCATTTCCCACTGAGTCATTCTACATTCTCATTTCCTAACGCCCAGCTAAACCCCACATTGATATTAACTTTTCATTGTTATACGGATTAGAGAGAACTAATGCCATCACAATAGCCCATCTGTTTCCTACTGTCTGTAACATGTACTAATTTCGTTACAATTATAATTACATTTTCGCTTTGAAGTCAGTTCCTATACGTCAAACACCCTGATCCTGCAGCTTCTTGGCTCTATCCTTATATGGAAATGCAGCCACCCTTGTAAACGCAGTAGCCTATCCTGAAGCAGCTGACGTGGACCAACCGGCAGGAAACCTAAGTATTACAGCCACCCTTGTAATACTTCAACCTATCCTGAAGCAGCTGACGTGGAGCTAACCGGCAAGAAGTATCTTGTTACACCCAACAGCTATCTGAAGTCACTCCTCTGTAAGACCCAGCTTCAGGTAGACGTACCAGGAACGAGAGGAGTCACCAACAATCTACAAGGTAATTACCATAAAGTATATGCATATAATACTGTTATAGTAAATCACTAAGGCTTAGCCATATTAGTAACAGCTGTACAGTAAGTTGTAGCGGGATACCACAAGTTCCCGTTATAACAGTACTAGTCAGTTACTCAGTGTTGATAGAATTTATAAATTTTAGTTAATAAGTTGAAACTTTAATGATAATAAAATTTTAATAATAATATTATTGCAAATAAAAATATTGATATTCATATTATATTTATGTTATTACTAATAGTAATATTTTATTATTAATAATAAATTTAATATAATTATTAGGGACTTGGCAAATCAAAGTACTACACTGAGTAAACTCACGCTGAGTTTAAGCGATTGTGTAGGTTTAACTGTAACATTAACAATGTGAATTATTTATTGAATAACTGTCACTGTAGGTGTATTATTACTATTAGTATTTTACTTGACTTACTTGAAGATCAAGATGCAATCACGTTAGACCACTAAATTAGTGTAAGCGACGTGCCTCGTTTGGTGAACAGAAATATTAAATGTGGTTATAGATTTTAATTTATAATTATTGGCCACTAGATTTTGCACAACTTTGGTTTTCAATAAGTCGTTAAAGCTGCATAATCATTTAACATAATAACATGTTATTGCTATTACTATTAGCCTTATAGTAAATGTATCACAAATATAAGTGGTAAGGCTACTACTAATAGTAATAGTAATATATGTATTTAGTTAAATTGCTATTGCTATCGATACTACCATTAATATTAGTATCAGTATCCTAAATATACTTATACCATGTTTTTAAACAATTCTTTTAGTTTTTCGTGGCATTGATATTTAGAGATATTTTAGATATTGTATTTTCTGTTATTATCTACGTTTAGGAAAGTTGTCTCACCTCTCTCCCAGACTCCAGAAATGACTTATGATCAGAATATACTCAGAGTGACTCATACTGAAGGGTTTGGAGTTGAGTTTTCAGCTTTGGATGCCTTGAAGTTGGTGAATGCAGAAAAAAACTTGATGAAAGTTGCTGTGTCTGAGGCATGGAGGTCCAGCAGGTAGAAACTATGTTGTATTGTCTTACTAATAGTAATTAGAGAGTTTAGTTTAATAGTGATATTAGTATACCTAAACCATATTGTGTTAGTGTTGGTATTAGTAACACTTTTATCAAATTTATAGAACAATGGTGTTTGTGCTTGTAAACACAGTCATGTATGTTGGAGTAAAGCTACAGTGTTCCACCATTATGTCATCCAGTACACAGTGTTAGTTCTGTTGTATACACTATAGAGTATAGTGTAATACTGTATAGAATATAGTGTAATACTGTATAGAGTATAGTGTAATACTGTATAGAGTATAATGTAATACTGTATAGAGTATAGTGTAATACTGTATAGAGTATAGTGTAATACTGTATAGAGTAGAGTGTAATACTGTATAGAGTATAGTGTAATACTGTATAGAGTATAGTGTAATACTGTATATAGTATAATGTAATACTGTATAGAGTATAGTGTAATACTGTATAGAGTATAGTGTAATACTGTATAGAGTGTAGCGTAATACTGTATAGAGTATAGCGTTATACTGTATAGAGTATTGCGTAATACTGTATAGAGTATAATGTAATACTGTATAGAGTATAGTGTAATACTATATAGAGTAGAGTGTAATACTGTATAGAGTATAGTGTAATACTGTATAGAGTATAGTGTAATACTGTATAGAGTATAGTGTAATACTGTATAGAGTAGAGTGTAATACTGTATAGAGTAGAGTGTAATACTGTATAGAGTGTAGTGTAATACTGTATACAGTATAGTGTAATACTGTATAGAGTATAGTGTAATACTGTATATAGTATAGTGTAATACTGTATATAGTATATTGGAATACTGTATAGAGTATAGCTTTTAGTACTCTTGTACTGTCATATATTTATATTTTTGAAGTTCTAAACATGAGTAAAATATTTATGTTTGTTTATTTTAATATTTATATTTTAGCCTCCCGCACTTTATTCTACGAAGAGTGACATGTTCAACTGTATCCAAAGAGTTCATCAAAATACGTGAGTTCTGCTCATATCTAGTCATGTGACTATATCTGATCATGTGGCTATATCTGGTCATGTGACTATATCTTGTCATGTGATTGTATCTGGTCATGTGACTATATCTGGTCATGTGACTATATCTAGTCATGTGACTATATCTGATCATGTGACTATATCTGGTCATGTGATGATGGTATCTGCTACTTGCATCTATTAACTCAGTCGATGAAGTTTTCTTCCTGAATATTTAACTTCTTTTTTTCCTGTAGGTTGGAAGATTATCCCCAGTTTCTGGCTCTCATTTTCCTTGGAGGACTGAAACATCCTGTGAGTTTTCTTCTCTTACAATTTTAGGAAAAAACTAAGATTTTTCTGATTACTGTTTATCGAATTAACCAACAGATAATATAATCTGAGTGATACTTTACAGATGTCACTCGTCTGCCAGTCATTTAGTCAGAAATTGAACATATTATTTCTATTACTTTGTTATATTCAGGTCGTCAGTTTATTCGTTGTTAGGGCTAATTGAACATATTGCCATTTGCTACTTTCATGTTTTCAATCCATTTGTTGTGAGAGAAAAATGATTCTATATTTTACTTTAAATTCAACAATTTATTGTAATCCCACAAGTGTTGATGATTGTGAAATGTACAAAGTCAATACACCATCTCATTCTGCTGGTAGTTACTAAATGAAAATTTCCGTTATTTGACACAAATTATGATAAAACTACCTGCATTTTATTTTTTGCTAGTTGAATCTTTTTTCTTAAATAAATGGTGAATTTTAAGATGTTTTGCAAGCAATTTACTTTTCCTGTCTTTTTCGGATGAAACTAGATTCTAACTGATCAGACCGACTCAGTTTGACCTTTGACCTGTTCCCATGTATCACTGACTGTAGTCAGACTGAGATCTGGTCACTGAGTTATCTCCCCCGTTATTATACTCTCACAATACTCTGTCTTCTCTCATCACCAGATACTCTCTATTGTAGTCTGTTTCTGCTGGTGCTGGTCTGGTGATGATTCTGGGCAGAGTTTTCTACGCACTGGGATACTATACTGGTGGTAAGATAACTCCCAATGTATCTAGGAATTCTCTGGTAATACTAATATAGGGTGTAGTGTATAGTCTAGTCATGATATCAACTCACTCCTATCATCTTCTGTGTCCCTATCTGTAACTCTAGTATAGTGTTTATTTATATACAGTTATCTCCACCTGTATAGGTTATACAACTACTTTCAGAGTATGTAGTAAGTAATGATATATTTGTTTAGTGATTATCTCCTCTGATAATGTCACATATTTTAACCCTCACTCTGCAGGGCTGACTGGTTCAGCTGCAGCTGGTAAATGAAATATAAACCACTCTGTGTGTCTGTAGATCCGTCTTATAAGAGAAGAAGAGGTGGGTTCATGATTCTCGGTAAACTCGTACTGTTTGGGTGCGTCATCTCCGCCGCCCTCTCTCTCCTTGGCTATATCTAAACACTGGAACTTATGCTATGTCAGGGTAGACTGATTTTTTAGTTCATGGGAACTAAAAGTTCTTTAGAAGTTTTCTATGAGTATTCCATGTTTTCTATAATTTAATTCATCATTGAGAATATAACTCCAAATTAGATTCTATATAATTGATTTCACCACATCTTAGTATTTGCTGTAGTTTTTAGACAAATAATTTTTTATGTTCTCTTCTATTTTATATGTTGATTGAATATGTTGATTTGATTACTTGTAATATATTCCATTTCATGGTGTTATATTCACTACTACTCTATTATTAATAAAAACAGTTGCTCTCTATTCTAAATAAAAGTGAATAAAATTTGATTCAAGAAAGTTGTTTCCATGGTAACTGAAACACTACACTTATGTAGTATTAAGATTATATTATATGTATTAGCTAAATGCTGGTTTAGGGTTGTATTATGTTCTAATATCTTTATTTATGATGAATTTTGCTCACATGTACTGAATTGATTTGTGATTTGGACCTTTAAGCCAGCCTGGTGATTGGACTGTGTGTTGCAGTTGCTAAAAGTAGCATGTGCTGAAAGTTGGCTATAATTAAAGTACAAGTTTCAGAATACTGTACATAACTCATAGTAAAGCCAAGTTGTTTGAGTATGCAACCCTGAACCATGGTAGGTAGATGGAAGCTAATATATGTACTATAATATTCTAATGCACTGCATATGTTGAGTGTGTCGGGGATTCTTTAACAATAACAACACAGTTTTCCATGTCCTACAAACCAGTTATATTATATCTTTTTTATAAAATTACAACAGCTATATTAATCATATAATCTTGAGTGACATAATATGTTTATAGACAGGAAATGTCACATAATGGTAGCAATGAACAGGGCATATCTGTGAAGTACTGCCCCTTTTAATAGAGTAGCTGGTTACCATAGCAACTATTCAATGTAAATAGTGCGTGGAGAAATGTTATTATTTGACTATCAACAGATAATGTAAAACTCAGCCAATCAGGGGAATGTACCACTGTCTAATATAATTTATATAAAATTCTGTAAGTTCAAGTACAAAAAGCACGCTTCTAAACACACTTGTGTAACTGCGGTTACACAAGTGTGTTTAGAAGCATGCTATAGTTTAGAAGCATATTATAGTAAGCATGTTTACTGTATGCAGTAATAATTTTTTATTTCGTAATTTGAGGGCTGAGTTCTCATATTAGTATATTTCTAAATGCAAATGTTTGAAAATTGCAATAGAGATAAGATTCCTGAAAATACACTCTGCATGGATACATAATTTATTTGATGTTATTTTATATGTTGATAGGCTACATGCATGTTGATATGATTACTTGTAACATAATATGCAATATCATAGTGTTATATTCACAACTATTTTATTAATCTTGAAAACAGGTGCTCTCTATTCTAAATAAAACTGAATGAATTTAATTCAAAAAAATTGTTTCCATGGTAACTGAAGACAACATCAGCTGCTATATTATAAACTGTTTATACTATAAATATATACAATAAACAGATGAGGGTGTGGAAATGCTACACCTCATTCTTTGGGGTACTGTACACTGTTCCTATTGTACAACTGCTGCATTCAAGTGGGGGAACAGGGCAACTGTAAATATTTGCATATCACTCAATGATGCTTTACACTGTCTCTAAATGTGGGTGTGGGGTGCATCCTGTCAACTGGCGATCAACCTTACATACCTGGCATTATCAATATGTGAGTTTTATGAAACAGTGCTTTAACAACAGAGGTTTAAAAAGTCCCCACTAGCTGAGGTAATATAGCTGCATTAAATACAGCACCTCAGTGTGGTCCTCACAACACACCATCATTTTATATTCTCAGTTGAGCAATTTATTGCTATTGCCAGAGGACTGACTGCAACTGATCAGCTCAACTGTTGGTTGTGGACTGCTTACTATAGAATTGACAGCTTATAGTATCTGAGAGCTATCTGAAATATAGCCTTCTTCTCCCCATTCACCATGGCAGAGGGAGCTCAGGCATTCTCAATTCTATTTATAGTAGCTATACAATTGTAGTTATAAATAGCATGTTAAGCATGCCTTATATACTGAACTCAAAATGTTATTTGAATAAACAATTAATTACACTTAGTCGGTCACTGTGTTCAACCTAAACTCAGTTCCAAGTCAAGTTAATTGAGTCATGGAAAAACCCAGATTAATCTTAGCTGAGAAGATCCTATATATACTGACTAGGTAGTAAAATGAAATTTACATTCTTTACCAGCATGTAAATTATGGCTTAATTATGCAGCAAAGTAGAGCAACTGCTATAGAAAGTTTACAAATGCTATCTTCAACCAATATTGATTTTTTTTCAAAATCAATCACCAAATACCTCTAGCAACAGGTCATTGTGATAACTGCAGAGATTATACCAAGTATATTAAAGCTGGCTTCATTTAAAATAATATGATTTGTTTTTACTGGTTTTCTTCAACGTAACTACAGACTTAGCAAACTTATATGGTAAGTATACGGATACAGCAAGTTTCACAATAAACTGCTATATATAGACATGCAGCTATTTATCTTAGGGCACCCTTTGTACAAAGAGTGTGGCTAAGATAAGGGTTTTTATGTTAAATTAGAGTCCAATTTTATGAAACTATATAACTTCAGTTGAAAAAAGCTTGTTGCTTAGCTAGTTAATGCAAGATTAACCCAAGGCTTTGCTGTATATATAATGCATGCTTGATCTACTGCTAACATGTGCTGTGAGGCAATCTGATTCCAACACAAAGATAAGGTTTGGCTGTTGTACACATGCAGTGAACTAAATATATGCAGTCAAGTCACTCACAAAATTGATATAGAGGCAACTGTTATATAATGCAAAATCTAACCTCTCCTCTGTATTCAGTGAGTTTATCACCAAGCTATATTATGTGAACAAATAGTTATTGCCTGACTGTAATGTGCCAACTGAAGTAAATTTGTGTCTGACACCAGGTGTCACTATTGACGGTAAGTAATCTCACTTAACAATGAGGGTCGGAATAGAATTCCCTTGTGCGGAAAACTAATTAAACTATCTAATACTGTTTGTTGCCAAATTATTTGCTAATGTGATTTTAATATTTTCCAGTGACTATTGATTTCTGGTGTTCGGTAACAGTGCTGAAGTGTGATAGGGACACGGCTATGGTTCGCCGATTTATATCACAGCAACTGTAGTCAGAGACAGTGACAGAAATCTGATTCCTGATGTTCGAATCGCAGAGACTCGACAGGAATTCCGCAACGCAAGAGAGTCACTACAGTGGAAAAATGATTTCTGGTGTTCGGTAACAGTGCTGGAGCGTGACAGGGACACGGCTATGGTTCGCCGATTTATACCACAGCAGCTGTAGTCAGAGACAGTGACAGAAATCAGATTCCTGGGATTTGAATCACCGAGATTCAACAGGAATTGCAGCGCAAGTAATCACCATTGACAAACCTATAGAAACTAACCACCACTATTGCCAACTCAATAGCAACCTAATCAAAGAGCAGAGTATTTCGCAAAGAATAAAATTTATTATATTTATAAGAGTCAATTATAAACATTACAACAGGCAACAGTCGACTGACTGCTACTAAAAATTACAACTCTATTTATATCCATATTACGGACGTCTTGGAGCACAAAACGGACGTCTTGGGGTACAACCAATTATTTACATACAAAAATTTTATAAAACTCAACAAATTTAATATAAAATTAGCATTACAGCTTGTATCAACCAATCACAATATATCAAAATTAGTTGACCTAGCTTTGAGTTAGTTAAATTATTGCCAGAATGATTTAACTTGCAAGTCCGATAAAAATCACCTTGACCTAGTCTCTATATTCACAATATTGTTATTGAGGGCCGTCAACTTGACGCAACGTGTACTGCTCGATGGCTCTAATAATATTTTTTACTACACCATCCCCTCCGGAGATAGAATTCCGTCCCGGAAGTGGACCCTTCTTAAGTCTTTTAATTGGGTTGGCAGCTTCTACTAATGCAGGAAATTCTTCATGGTAGTTACTGAACCAGTCAGCGTGTAGAATGGTTTGGGTCTCTGACTTCTTTGGCACAACTCTGTTAGTATAGTTAGACTTCGGCCAGGAGTGTACTCGATCTAGGTGGTAGTCTCCAAACCGAACAGGTTTGCGTCTTTGGCGGTTTGATCTAAAGCCAGGATCAGCTGAGTGGATTTCTTCACCATATGTTTCTAACTCCTCTATAGCTGCAGACTCGCCTTCTTGGGGATGGTCATCGTCTTTCCGGTTTACATCAACACTTTCCTCCTTGGTCAATTCCTTCATACTGGAGGTAGATGGTAATCCGTCGGTTTCTGGTTCTACATCAGTTCTATTATGTACGTCAACATCAGGTTCTGCATCTGGTAAGGCTCCGGGAGGTCTCACTACGGCTGGGTCTTCTGATAATTGGGGTGTGACAGGCAGGATCTCTACATCGTCTTCTTCCTCTGTAATGAAGCCATTGGTGACCGAGTCTTGAGATGGTATAGTGGGCAGTGGTGTTTCTGCGACAGTAGGTGGCCTTGTATCCGCTGGAACAGGTGGGGTGGCTGCCAGTGCTCTATCCTTTTGTCTGGAGTCAGTGGATTCTACATATGCTTTGATACGCCCTTCATGTTGCACACTGTATTTGCCATCCTTTACCATACGATAAGTCTGGAACGGCAACACTTTAGTGATGGTGTAGGGCCCCACATATTTAGGACGGAGCTTAGCACCTCGTCCCTGTCCTTGGTAGTATGATTTTAACCAGACTTTATCGCCTTCCTTGTATGGACTGTCTTCCTCTTCAGGTTGAGGCATCTCCATCTGTTGTTGTCTCAACCGCTCATGGACTTGTTGTAGCCTCTCTTTGAGTTTATCCACAAACTCTTCCACTGGTAACTCCTGTGGGTCTTCTTGCTGGAACAAAAGATCTGCAGGCAATTTCACCTCCCTGCCTAGCATCAGAAAATTTGGGGTCTCGCCGGTGATTCGGTGTGGTGTAGCTCGAATTGTCCGCAGGATTTGTGGAACTAGCAAATCCCACTCCCTGTGAAGAGATTCGGCTAGAAGGGCACGCAGGGAATTTCCTAGGGTTCTGTTTAGCCGCTCGACCACGGAATTTCCTTGTGGGTGATACGGTGATGATCGTGTCTTATCACAGCCCCACAACAAACAGCACTCCTGAAAGATTTGGGATGTGAATTGCTTTCCTTGATCAGAGTGGATGCATTCTGGGACTCCAAAGTAGCTGAAGACCCGCTCATCAAGCACCCGGGCGACAGTTGTGGCTGTCCCATCTTTTATTGGGATAGCGTCATACCACCGGGTGAAATGGTCTGCTAGTACCAGTATCTGTGTGTTTCCTTGGTTTGTTTCAGGAAATGGTCCACAGAGGTCAATTGCAAGGATCTGCCAGGGGCGTCCGGCATGAAGATGATTCTGGGGGTTGGAGGATCGATGAGGGACAGGCTTAGCTTGCTGACACTGTTGACAACCCTGAACTTGTCGTCTAATCTCGGCTGACATTCCAGGCCAATACCACTTTTCTTGTACACCAAGTAACGTTTTGTTGACTCCTAAATGTGCCTGTTTATGGATGGATTCTACTACTTCACTTCTCAATGCACGAGGTAAAACAGTCACCATGTGACCCTCCCGGCGGTGCCTCATTTTTATCATCAGGCGCCCTCCAAGAAGGCTGAGCTCTTCCCACCAGCGAAGTAGTGCTTTAGTCTCTCCGCCCACTTGGTCCACGTTAGGCTTCACTCCTTTCTGAAATGCGCGATAAACTGGACCAATGACTGCATCTGTTTCTTGGGCTTGACGAATGGTGTCCATTTCAACATTCATCTGTGGCACAGCTTTAACTGCAACATGAGTAACCTCCGCAGCAACTTCCACTCTCTGGTCATTCACCGCGTTGGGTACTACACTCATGGGAACGTGGGTCATTGGGGGCTTCAACCATTCTGACCACTCTTGTGGCTCAGTCTTCTTTGGATGGAAAATAGGGAATTGTGCAGCCTGTACAGTCGTTATTCCTTGCACTATGTCCGTCTGGGTAGCAGTGGAGTGGAATCTTGGTTCTTTGTTTGGTAAAGCAGTCTGGGAAAGGTTGATCTTCTTCTCAGGTAATGGAAACATTCGGTCACACTGTTTACATTCTTTGCATATCTGCCGGCTCAGTCCATCAGCATTGTTATGTTTTCGCCCTTTCCTATGCTGTATCCTGAAGTTGTATTCAGATAGCGTTTCCAACCATCTTGCCAATTGTCCTGTCGGGGCAGGGTTTTGAAGCAGCCAAACAAGTGAAGCATGATCAGTCCTTACAAGGAACTGGCGGCCATAGAGTTGAGGCCGAAAATGGCGGACCGCTTTAATTATTGCCAGTAACTCCTGTCTGGTGACACAATAGTTGCTCTCTTCGCTGGAATACATCTTAGAGTAGTAGCTTACCACCCTCTCCTCGCCACCATGGATTTGGGACAGGACAGCCCCGGTACCGACTTGACTAGCATCTGTATCGATTATGAATTCTCTAGCATAATCAGGGTATGCAAGAATAGGGGCAGTAACTAGATGAGCCTTGAGTTTGTTGAAAGCCAATTCGCACTCCGTATCCCATTGAAATCTGGAATCTTTTGAACATAACTGGCTGAGGGAACGAGATACCTTGGAATACCTAGGGATAAACCGTCGATAGTACCCACATGTACCCAGGAATGCCCTGACATCTGTCTTATGCTGGGGTCGAGGCCACTCCTGTACTCTCTGTACCTTTGAATCATCTGTTGAAATACCATTCTGACTGACAACGTGGCCTAGATACTGGACTTGTTCGGCAAATAAGGTGCACTTCTGAGGCTTTAATTTAAGTCCAGCAGCTGTTAGACGCTGGAAAACTTCAGCAAGCCTTTCAAGATGGCTATTCATATCTTTGGAAAAGACTATGATGTCGTCTAGATATATTAGGACTGTTTGCCAATGTAACCCTCTCAGGACAGTCTCCATCAATCGTTCAAATGTAGAGGGCGCTGAGGTTAACCCAAAAGGCAGGACTTGCCACTCCCACAAGCCGGACCTAGTAGAGAATGCCGTTTTTTCCTTTGCTGATTCTTCCAGTTCTACCTGCCAATAGCCACTAGTTAGATCTAGAGTGCTGAAATATTTGCTGCCTCCCAGCGCATCTGAACTGTCATCTATACGTGGGAGGGGGTAAGCATCCTTGTGTGTACTGTCATTAAGTTTGCGATAGTCAACACAGAAGCGCCAGGTACCATCCTTCTTCTGTACTAATACAACTGGTGAACTCCATGCACCATACCCTTCACGGATTAGTCCTTGGGCCTTCAATTCTTCCACCTGTCTTTCAATTTCTTCTTCTTGGACAGGGCCATGACGATAAGGTCTCTGTTTGAGGGGTCGAGTCCCCGACACTAGAGGGATTTCATGTTTTACTAGGTCTGTGCGACCTATGTCATATTTGTGGGCACTAAAAACTCCCCGGTGTCGCCTCAACATCTGTGTAGCTGCTTGTTTTTCTAATGGGGGCAGATGCTGGCACCACTTCTTCACTTCTTGTTCAAATGCATCTGGGGTAGCACCTTCGGATTGCGGAGATTCAATGGACTCTACAGTACAGCATCTGGTGAGCACTTTTCCCGGTGGAATGGTGACTGGCTCCGTTGTATGGTTAAGCATCCTCACATAGATCTTTGGTTGCTGCTGAGGATGGTATAGTGCACTGGCGATTACCACCCCATCAGTGTAAGTTTTTGACTCCAAGAAAGCATGTTGACGATTCCATGGCCGAACTATGCGGGCCTCCACAAGACTCTCTGCACGGGGCGGCAGAACTGTAACATATTTAGCCTGTACGTTGGCGTGGAAAGGCTGCCGTCGTTCATCACAACAGCTTATGGTTTGTTCTCCCATCCGGAACAAGCAATTAGAGAAATCTATGTAACAGTGAAATTGTTCGAAGAAATTGAGACCCAGTAGTATTTGGTTGTCTAGATTGGCTACTAGGAACTGATGAGTGCAGACAGTAGAACCCAGTTTAAAGGTGAGGCATGTGGTACCTTCCAGTTTGACACTTTTTCCATCTGCGAGTGTGCAGTGCCCTGTTGTAGGAATGAGAGGCGTATAACAGTGGTCGGCAATTTGACGTATTACTGATGTAGGTAGGATCGACTGTGTGCACCCACTGTCAAGTAACATAACCTCATCCTGGGTTCCAATCTTGACTGGAACATAGTAGGCGGTTCTCTGCTTCGTTAACCGGACATGTGTTCGACCCATAGGATTCAGTTCGACAGTGACTGGGTCATTTAGTGTCGAACTAAATCGTTTCCCTGTCTAGATTGGGGACATCTCCTTGCATAGTGCCCTTTCTCTCCACAAGCATAGCAGGTAACTGGCGTTGGCGCAGTTCTAGGGGGTCGGCTTTGTACCGAGGCAGTTGACAAGGTCAATTTCTCCAGCATGGCTCCTTGAGTTTCCATGAGTTTCTGCATCATCTTATTTTGCTGTGCCATGTATTGGTCCAGCCGAGCTTCTAACTCAACCATACTGTCGTTCTTCACTTGACGCACTGTGGTTGTGTTTGTTTGTAGTTGGGAAAACTGGTGGATGATGTCTATGGTGGCTTCCACAGTCTCTGGTGTGCGATGATTTAGTTCCCAGCGTAATGTTTGATACTCATCCGGTAATGCATTTATTAGCTCTTTAATAGTGCGCTTCATTCTACCATCCTCACCTAGTTCTGGGATGGCCATCTGAATTATTCTTTTTAGATAGTTGGCAAATTCGTGTATATTTTCTTTAGGGTTCCAGCTGACCTGCTTCAGTAGCTGACTGGCTCCTTGCTCTGTGAGTTGATACCTGGTTCGGAGTTGACCAGCACGATGTTTATAAGTGCCCTCTGGTAATCCGCGCTTTGCTGCACCAGTTACAGCCATATCAAAACGTAGCTCAGTTTCTGCATCCTCCCAGTTATTAAGTACTCGGACTTGTTCGAACCTACGTAAGAACTCGTCCACATCAGTAGTGCCACCAAATGACGGGGGTGGTAGACGAGTATGTTGCCGTTGATTAAGTATAGTAGCAGCCTCCTTTGCCATGTCTCGAATTCCTGCAGCGGCTTCACGAAGAGCTTCTTCTGCCATCTTTATAGTGGGTTGTCTAGTATTGCTCTAGAAATATCCCACCGCTGCCACCAGTGAAGTAAATTTGTGTCTGACACCAGGTGTCACTATTGACGGTAAGTAATCTCACTTAACAATGAGGGTCGGAATAGAATTCCCTTGTGCGGAAAACTAATTAAACTATCTAATACTGTTTGTTGCCAAATTATTTGCTAATGTGATTTTAATATTTTCCAGTGACTATTGATTTCTGGTGTTCGGTAACAGTGCTGAAGTGTGATAGGGACACGGCTATGGTTCGCCGATTTATATCACAGCAACTGTAGTCAGAGACAGTGACAGAAATCTGATTCCTGATGTTCGAATCGCAGAGACTCGACAGGAATTCCGCAACGCAAGAGAGTCACTACAGTGGAAAAATGATTTCTGGTGTTCGGTAACAGTGCTGGAGCGTGACAGGGACACGGCTATGGTTCGCCGATTTATATCACAGCAGCTGTAGTCAGAGACAGTGACAGAAATCAGATTCCTGGGATTTGAATCACCGAGATTCAACAGGAATTGCAGCGCAAGTAATCACCATTGACAAACCTATAGAAACTAACCACCACTATTGCCAACTCAATAGCAACCTAATCAAAGAGCAGAGTATTTCGCAAAGAATAAAATTTATTATATTTATAAGAGTCAATTATAAACATTACAACAGGCAACAGTCGACTGACTGCTACTAAAAATTACAACTCTATTTATATCCATATTACGGACGTCTTGGAGCACAAAACGGACGTCTTGGGGTACAACCAATTATTTACATACAAAAATTTTATAAAACTCAACAAATTTAATATAAAATTAGCATTACAGCTTGTATCAACCAATCACAATATATCAAAATTAGTTGACCTAGCTTTGAGTTAGTTAAATTATTGCCAGAATGATTTAACTTGCAAGTCCGATAAAAATCACCTTGACCTAGTCTCTATATTCACAATATTGTTATTGAGGGCCGTCAACTTGACGCAACGTGTACTGCTCGATGGCTCTAATAATATTTTTTACTACACAACGAATTTTTAATTTGAATCCTAAAATACAAACACTAAGGTTTCTTCGTCATTTTGAAGAAAGTAGGTTATACAGCCAACATGTCAAAAAAACTGAAATGTGTTAAGTAACTTTTAGATATCTATATGCAGTTTAATATTCTTGAAAAATATTATATTTAATAAATTTATATACAGAAATTCAGCAAAAAGTACAAACAGCATTATTTACACTGTAAAGCCACTATAAGATAATCAATAGGAAAGAACAACATACAATTATATACACAATAAAATACAGAAATTGTTACCATAGCTCCATGAAGCAAAAGAAAAGAAAAGAAAATGTGCTGTGGGATGGCTATTTTATGAACAAGGAATGTATATCCATACAAACTTAGTATATGCAAGTACTATATGATAAGTATAAAAGTAGAAGACTAAGGAGTGATAACTAGTAGGAAAAATGACTTTGAATAATATATTTTATTAAATACAGCATTTCCAACACAAACATAGTATCAACATAAAATGTTGATACTATAAAGAAGAAAGCAAGAGAAATGTAGCTGAAAAAGTCATTTAAACATACAGACTGTTTAACTGAGAATATAGAATACTAAATACTAGAAGTACTGCATGTCTATATATCTATATACAGAGTATAAGAGTTGAATATAAACCAAGAGTCATGTGTGTAATGTCTGTATACAGTCTAGTAAGTTCAGGAGTTATGTTATCTCTGTCAACTAAAACACTTTCTACAAAATCTAAGGCTAACTCAGAGTGTTCTATAGCCTGTGAAACATGACCCAGGTGTAAGAGCAAGTAGGAGATGTACAAATGAACCTGAGCTAGAGATTTCATCTTCAAGTTGGAGGAAGGAAGTGGCTCATAGTAACAGAGAGCTGAATATAAATATTTCCAGCACTTCCTGTACTGATGTAAGTGGAGACAACACTGCCCTAAGAGTTGACAGATATTAGCCCGAGTATCCTTACAGTAGTCAGTAGGTGAATGTTTGAGAGCGAGTAGTAGGAGACCCTTAGCGTGTTTGTAGTCTGATGATGAGATTAGAGTCTGAGAGAGACTGACTAACACAGTTGTATATAGAGGGAGATGAGCAGTATTACACCTATCTCTCTGTACCAGGGCCATGTTATAGCAGTGTACTGAGTGTGTATATTGACCTGTCTTATGATAAAGTCTACCCAGTTTATGGTAGGTGTCTGCTATATCTATGTGAGTGGTATTGTCACCATGTATAGCTTTAGTCATGTCTAGAGACAAGGTGAGATAATGTAGTGACTTTGTATATTCACCTGTATCTGTGTACACATCAGCATTACCTCTATAACTGAAAGCAATGTGATTATGGCTGGTTCCTTCACCATAGACTGCTTTAAACATATCAATACCTTTGGTATAGTAGTGAAGGGACAAGGTGTAGTCTGAGAGTTTGTGATGAACTGAGGCTATGTTACAATAACTACAAGCAATGTGTGCATGCACTGCATCACTGCCATAGACAGCTAGCTGCATCTCTAGACCCTTCCTATAGTACTCTAGTGCCTTGCTATATTCACCCATGCCACTATACACAATACCAATATTGTAATAACTACTAGCAATGTGTGCATGCATTGCATCACTGCCATAGACAGCTTGTCTCATCTCTAGACCCTTCCTATAGTACTCTAGTGTCTTGCTATATTCACCCATGTAACTATACACACTACCAATATTGTTATAACCACTAGCAATGTCTGCATGCACTGCATCACTGCCATAGACAGCTTGTCTCATCTCTAGACTCTTCCTATAGTACTCTAGTGCCTTGCTATATTCACCCCTGTTACTATACACATTACCAATATTGTTATAACTAATAGCAATGTCTGCATGCACTGCATCACTGCCATAGACAGCTAGCTGCATCTCTAGACCCTTCCTATAGTACTCTAGTGCCTTGCTATATTCACCCATGTCACTATACACATTCCCAATACTGGTATAACTACTAGCAATGTCTGCATGCACTGCATCACTGCCATAGACAGCTTGTTTCATCTCTAGACTCTTCCTATAGTACTCTAGTGCCTTGCTATATTCACCCATGTCACTATACACATTCCCAATACTGGTATAACTACTAGCAATGTCTGCATGTACTGCATCACTGCCATAGACAGCTAGTCTCATCTCTAGACCCTTTCTATAGTACTCTAGTGCCTTGCTATGTTCACCCCTGTTACTATACACACTACCAACATTGGTATAACTACCAGCAATGTGTGCATGCACTGCATCACTGCCATAGACAGCTTGTTTCATCTCTAGACCCTTCCTATAGTACTCTAGTGCCTTGCTATATTCACCCATGTTACTATACACACCACCAATATTGTTATAACTATTAGCAATGTGGGCATGTGCTGCATCACTGCCATAGACAGCTTGTTTCATCTCTAGACTCTTCCTATGGTACTCTAGTGCCTTGCTATATTCACCCATGTTACTATACACACCACCAATATTGTTATAACTACTAGCAATATCTGCATGCACTGCATCATTGCCATAGACATCTTGTCTCATCTCTAGACCCTTCCTATAGTACTCTAGTGCCTTGCTATATTCACCCAGGTCACTATAGACATTACCAATATTGTTATAACTTCTAGCAATGTCTGCATGCACTGCATCACTGCCATAGACAGCTAGCTGCATCTCTAGACCCTTCCTATAGTACTCTAGTGCCTTGCTATATTCACCCATGTTACTATACACAAAACCAATATTGTTACAACTATTAGCAATGTCTGCATGCACTGCATCACTGCCATAGACAGCTAGCTGCATCTCTAGACTCTCCCTATAGTACTCTAGTGCCTTGCTATATTCACCCATGTCACTATACACAGTACCAATATTGTTATAACTGGTAGCAATGTCTGCATGTACTGCATCACTGCCATAGACAGCTAGCTGCATCTCTAGACCCTTCCTATAGTACTCTAGTGCCTTGCTATATTCACCCATGTTACTATACACAGTACCAATATTGGTATAACTTCTAGCAATGTCTGCATGCACTGCATCACTGCCATAGACAGCTAGCTGCATCTCTAGACCCTTGCTATAGTACTCCAGTGCCTTGCTATATTCACCCATGTTACTATACACAGCACCAATATTGTTATAACTACCAGCAATGTCTCCATGCACTGCATCACTGCCATAGACAGCTAGCTGCATCTCTAGACCCTTCCTATAGTACTCTAGTGCCTTGCTATATTCACCCATGTAACTATGCACAATACCAATATTGTTATAACTACTAGCAATGTCTGCATGCACTGCATCACTGCCATAGACAGCTAGCTTCATCTCTAGACCCATCCTATAGTACTCTAGTGCCTTGCTATATTCACCCATGTCCCTATACACACCACCAATATTGGTATAAGTATTAGCAATGTCTGCATGCACTGCATCACTGCCATAGACAGCTAGCTTCATCTCTAGACCCATCCTATAGTACTCTAGTGCCTTGCTATATTCACCCATGTCCCTATACACATTACCAATATTGTTATAATTACTAGCAATGTGTGCATGCACTGCATCACTGCCATAGACAGCTAGCTGCATCTCTAGACTCTTCCTATAGTACTCTAGTGCCTTGCTATATTCACCCATGTTACTATACACATTACCAATATTGTTATAACCGCTAGCAATGTCTGTATGCACTGCATTACTGCCATAAACAGCTCTGAACATCTCACATGCCTTATTTAGATATAGTAAAGACTGCTCATACAGACACATATCTCCATAGACATTACCAACTCTCATGTAACAAGAAGCTACACCAGGACTAACACTGTTCACCTCTCTACTAGCTCTCTCAATATTCAACATCATAGCCTCTGCACTCAGCTGTACAGACAACTTTCCCATCTCACCATGGAGTTGAGAAAACAATGGAATACTATCAATACTGTTCAGAACCTCTTCGGTTATTTCTAGAGATTTAGTGAAGTATTTTAATGCAAGTTCTGTTTGTCCCATATCACTATAAACTCTACCATATGCAGAGTATATATCTGCCATATCTATGTGGATGGTCTCTATTTTAGACTCTATCATACTGAGAGCTGAATCAAGATATGACAGAGCTGAGTCATATTCACTCTTACAGCAATGAAGAAGACCAATTTCCACCAACAGAGAAGCTTTCTCACGCTCATTAACCTTCAAACTGTCAAACAACTTTTTTACACTTTGATACATTTTAAATGATGAACTATAATCACCTATTTTCGCATGCACATCTGCAATTCTCCAATAACACTGAGCAACATCAACATGATCTGAACTGTACAAACTTTTTGTCATAGCTAAAGCCCTGTTATAGAAATCTAAAGAGATGTCATAATTTTCAGCTTTTTCATGAAGTTGACCCAAACCACTCAGTAGAAGGGCAATGTCTGGGTGGTTAGTCTGGTCAGTGTGAATTTCTGTCAACTTATCTACGTGATGAGTCAAGTATTCAACACCTTTATCATGTTCACCTTTTTCTGATCGTAATAAAGCAAGAGAAACTATCAAATCTACATAATGGCTGCCAAATTGTTGCCCTGACCTTTGGGAATACAAAATATCAAAAAGTTTTTGTGATTCATTTGCCAACTCTTCAGCTTGCACATAATGTTTCACATTCTCATAAGCTTTGCTAGTCACCCTTAATGCTTGTGCAATAATTTCAAATATTTCTCTGTCTTCAGCGGAATGCTGAGTGTTGTTAGCCTGTTCTCTAACAAATCTGCTTAAAGTCTGATTCCTTTTTAAATTGTACCTCGATCTAAGAACAGAAAAAACGTCACCAATCAAAGAGAAGACCTCATGGTAATTGTGAAGCTGATTGGCTGAGTCAGCTGCTAACACTTTCCATTTCAACCTATCCAATGCAGTGTCTGCACAGTTTTCTGCTAACCAAATGAAATATTTCAGACAACTATCATACTTTCTAGAGGAGTACAATAGATATGCAGCCATTTCAATGTACTTTGACACAACAGTTGACACGTTATTGTCTTCTTGTTCACAATATTGAAGTGCCTTGATCAAATCTTGGGCACTTTTATCAAATGCATCTGCACCCCAATTAGCTTTGAAAGTTTTAATAGATTGCTCAAAATCTCCACAAAAAAACTCGACCTCCATTTTTAAAGTAAAACCTGGGTTAGTTAACGCAACTTGGTTCATCAGTTTTTCTAACAGAGCAAAGCCTGTCCATTCACTTTCACAATCAACCTTATCTAAGTTTCTCTGAACTGATGTCTTTACAGGAACAAAGAGAAAAGCTAACAGAACAAAGAAGTCCCTAGATAAATGATAAACTCCTTTGATGAGAGATTTATTGGGAAGATATAAAGAGATATGATCTTCTTGAGTTCCTAAATGTAGGTATGCAGTTGTTCTGATGTATATGGACAGCGCTGTTATCAAATTTAATCTAAGCAGCTGTTTGTTAGTTAAAATTTTCTGCTCTTTTAAATGGCATGTTACTGACCAAGGAGTCATTTTATCTAAAGCTATCAACAGTCTCAGGTGGTCAACTAACAGTGTTGGATATCGAAAAATATCGCTTTTAACTTTGAGTTTTGAATTGTCAGGAAGTCCAAAGGATTTAAAAGTTGGCAGAAAATTGTAAGCAGCAGCATCTGTTTTCAATAACTTCAGGCGTTTTGTTATTACAGTTGAGTTATTTGCATTTTTTGCTAAAACAGCTCGAAGGTTTTCAAGAGTCTTATCAAACAGTAGTTTATCATTTTTATATGCACATATCATGACAATAGAAGATAACAGATCAGCTATATCTGCTATATCACCAGCTGGTGAAGTCAGTGTCTCAGAGTATAGTTCAGTCAACTGTTCTACAGTCAATATCAAACCCCTGCTACCATCTCCTTTCCCTGTGGGAATATTTCCAGCATTTTTAGATATTCCATCAATACGAAACCCAACAGTAGCACTATCTGAATATAATTTGTTTATTTCAGAAATATTAAAACCCTTCAATGGTGACTCTCCCATATTACCAATTCTAAAGTAGCTATCAACTGCTAGTTTAGTAAAGTAGTCAATATGAGAGTCTGACTCAACGACAAAGGCATACTCTAGGTCAGAATATGGAGTGGCTGTACCACGAGCAACAGAACCAAGACCAATCACAGCAAATGAACAGGGAATATTTAGACCTGCTGTACTCAAAGTATCAACACTGGACTGTATGAACTTACTACATGTTGATATAAAGTTATCACTGCATTTCTGACTTAGCTCAAATACAGAAGTACTAAACTCAGTGAGTGCATCTTCTGCTACAGACAAGTTATCAAGTTTCAAGTTACTTGTGTCAATAGAGCTGAAGTCAGTTGTTGTCTCATTTCTATAGTCCTCCAGTAACTTGAGATGTTTCTTTGTCAATTCCTGATGTTCCTCATAGCTGAGTGGATGTCTTCCTTCATACCAACAGTCTTCTATTTGGTAGACTCTCCTCTGTCTCTCCTCACTGAACTCTAGAGCCAGACATCTGTTAGCTAGTCCATGAGCCTATAGAGAAAAATATGATGGTGGAGTTTCAATGGCTGGGCAAGCAAATATATTATGTATCTACAAATTAATGTCTTATAAAATCTTCACAGAGAAACCTACAAATCTGTACAAGAAAGATCATTTTTTTAATATATAATAGTTGTAGTGAAACATATTTAGCTTTCCATTGATGTCTTATATTACCTCATAAATACAGAGAAAAGTATGAATTACGCTAAAGAATATTGTGGGTGGTCCCATGACTCTACATATAGATATAGCTTCCTCTTTTGCAGCTGACATTTTTGCATTGTTACACTTTGTGTGAAAATTCATTGACGTCAATGAAACCTCATCAAGTTGACTATAGGTGATTTAAAAAGGCTAAAGATCAAAAAATTATAGCAGACTACCTGTAGATGATGCACCCAGTTTCTACTAGACTCGGCCTTCTTTTGGTATTTTATGGTCAGTTCTTCTAACTTTAATATATTAGTGTAGTCCTCCATGTTGTGATATAAACCACATCTGATACTATTAAATAGATATGCAGGTGCAGATACTGGCTTATAAAATAAGTTTACATGTAGCAGTAAAATTTTATGCAAAATATTTTCAAATGTGTTTTATTTATAAAGGGACTATTTGGTTGAAATCATGGGTGTTCAATAGTTGGGTGACATTCACACTCAATAACCAAATACCACTTTGTGAAAATAGTTTTTCAGTATATAAACACTGCATTTACATTAATATAACATTGAAATACAATTATTTTCTGCAACTCTCTACTCTAGAATATGTACCTGGGGAACTCCTGCCCTATATAAGTCTTGTGATTATAGGGTTAGCTTTAATAAAAGCAAACCACCTTTTGTGGTAGGAGAGGGAGGTACTGTATAGTCCCTGTGTTTGTCAGTCTAACCAAGCAAAGAGGATATTTTAACCTAGAAAAACAATAGTGATCCATTCACCTTTATAATATAGCAATGAAACGTTATTTTTATTACATATCAACAGGTATGTTTCTTTTTCATGCCTATACCAACTCAATAAAGCAGATGTGAGCAGATTAGGAACATGTTGGATAACTCCTGTATATTATTACTAATTAGTCTCAATCTGCACAAGTTAAAACAGCTCACTATAATGTGGTAGGTACAGTAACAGAAAAACTAAAATTATACAGTCTATATAAGTTGCTGGTATTAGTCAACTGTATTAGTGTTAGGTAAGTATAGTGAAGTTTTCATCAAATAAATAATATAGTTAATAATTAATATATTTTTATACCTCAAGCTTGTTCTAGCTCTATGTTCTCTATATTCTGTGTGGCTGAGTGCAATATTACTTTTCCATTGAGTACAACGAGGTTATATGTATGCAAGGAGCAGCTCTTGTATTTGCCAGTTCAACCAACTCTAAAAAATTAAGATACGTTATATGAAATCCTAACAATATATTACACCATCTCCCAGGATGAGTAACTTACAGTTATTTTATAGAATTCTCACTTCACAACAAGAATAGGGTTTGCAGTCAATTATTAGGAAAAGGATTTGAACTTGTTGATGATTTTTTCTGTTTTAAGTCTTCACCAATGAAGTTTTTAAAACATTTTACTATTTAGCCATCAGTTTTATATTTATTATATATTAAGCTTATGTGAACAGATAGAAAGTTGTATATATTTGATGTAATATACTGTATTCAACTCCTATCTTTGAGGTTTTAAATAGCTACAAAGTGTACACTATACATTCCACGGGCTAATGGAAAGTATATTTGTATATGATCAAGGAGTTTGTGGTTCACTTGGTATGTATCTACTCATACTCTCTATTCAATCAGCTCTGTTCAAAGGAGAAGTCACAGGATACCTGATAGTTTCTATTTACTAGAGTTATTTTGTAATCTGATATGACTGATAGTATTTATGAACTTCTTTCAGTGTAACTCTATTCCTGATTATCTCAACTACTATTCTCATATTAAGCTAAATATTCACTTCTTTGTTCAGCCTGTGTTATTCTACACCAACCATATTGCTATGTTAATATGAAAGCTATTTTATGAAAAGCTATAATATGTTCCCATGCAGGGTGATGAGTCTAAGCTTAATTTGTGTGTTTAACCCTGCTATCGGTCTTTAAGGTCAACAAGTTAATTTTTTTAACTATTCAATTTGCACAATAGAATATTTGCTACTAACACAGCTGAATTATGTATAAAAGCGACTTTATCCGAGTACTGAGTCTACACATACATTGCATTTACAATATCCAGGGTACTGAGTCTACACATACATTGTATTTACAATATCCAGGGTACTGAGTGTACACATATATTGTATTTACAATATCCAGGGTACTGAGTCTACACATACATTGTATTTACAATATCCAGGGTACTGAGTTTATACATACATTGTATTTACAATATCCAGGGTACTGAGTCTACACATACATTGTATTTACAATATCTATGATACTGAGTTTATACATACATTGTATTTACAATATCCAGGGTACTGAGTCTACACATACATTGTATTTACAATATCCAGGGTACTGAGTCTACACATACATTGTATTTACAATATCCAGTTTACTGAGTCTACACATACATTATATTTACAATATCCAGGGTACTGAGTCTACACATACATTGCATTTACAATATCCAGGGTACTGAGTCTATACACATACATTGTATTTACAATATCCAGTTTACTGAGTCTACACATACATTATATTTACAATATCCAGGGTACTGAGTCTACACATACATATATATATATTGTATAATATTTATGCAGTGTGGATAAGTGTATGACCTGATTTAATAACAGAGGTATAACTCACTGTAGCTTAGTATACGTAGTTTAAGATAATTTTACAGTTGCATGCTTACTAGACCACGTATATAAAATATTAATGTACGTCTTACTCTAACAACTAAGTAAAGCCTATAAAATTACTATTCATGTCACTTTTTAATTACATAAGTTAACTTATTTCTAGGAGTTACATTTTTAAGCTGAGTCTTTATTAACAGCCAATTGAGAGAAACTGTTTTTGTTTTGCATAGAAAGTAGATCAGGTATATAGTACATAGTATAAATAATTTTATTCATTGAATTACGTAGTGTTATACCAAAATATTAAGTTGCGTTTATACCTCTGCTGAAAAAAGTACCGAGTTCAAGTTAATAATGCTTGTCCGGGTACCCCTTTATAGTCAAACTGAAACTCGTTGAAATCATATTGATGCGGTTGCTCACTTTCTGAAATTGAAATTTGACTCGCATAATAGCTATTTGATGCCCTTTGTAAACGTCGTGAATTAGTGAAGCGGAAAGCATAAAAGCGATAATTGAGAAGGGGTAGGCTATATAATTATAACCGTATAAGTACGTTGTCTAATCGCCAAAGTAATAACTAAATAACGATGTTTACAAGGAGTTATTACTCCTATTCTAAAATTGACCGATTAAGTTATCACAGTACAAAAATTTCAACGAGTGGCTTTTACAATGCAATGTAACTCGGAGAAATTTCAACCCGGCCAAATTGAAATTTTGACTGAAAATCGTGAAGGTATAAACGCAACTTTACACAGTTCAACTGACAAGGACTGCGGCTACTTACAAGTTCAGTAGTCAGCTTCCTATTATCACTGAATACTATATTCCTCCTGTTGAGTGTCTAGTTGTGTAGATCAGCCTGCAACTAGTAAACAGAGGTTGTGTGTTGAATATTTTATATTTAATATATCCTCAGATTAGAACTGGTAAAACATACAGATACTTGTATCTCATATCAATATGTCATTTTATTGGACTAATTGTTGATGAGCTTCTACGAAATAAGAAAATGTTAAATTATTAATCATTCAGTTGTTTTCACTGCTTAATTTATCAGATATTTTTCTAAGTATTATGAGTTATTTTGCTTCATTTAGTACACCTCAACAAACTATGACCTAAAATTAAAGTCTGTTCAAAATTCATTGAGATTTACTATATAGATGGTATTTTTATGTGCTGGTTCTAATTATAATGCGTAACAGAAAAGGCTGGAATGAGATTCCCCAACATTAAAGCACGCATCATTGTCATATGCACTTGTTATGTTATTATACATGTACTATAACCGTCACAAAAAACTGTGATGGTCCACAAATCCAAACTAGGTAAATAATTAGGAAAAACATAGCAAACTAGGCAAAATTAAAAATAACCTCGATTATTTAGTTGCATTTATGGATATGCTATATAATTATATGTTTTAGCAAAAACCTATATATACATTATATAGCTGCAGCTATATATATATTTGGGAAAAATAGCTAGAAAAAACTGGGGATTTCCAGTGTGTACTAAATGAAGTGAAATGACCCTTATTTAAATAGACATGTGATGGTTATAGAAAATAGTGGATAATTATAGAAGTGCCCATTCAAAGCCTGAATGAACCCAATATTTACGGAAAACACTTAATTAATATAGTTATATAATATATGGTTTTATTGAGTGCACATAGTTACACACTGCCAATATAATCCAGACTACACTAGAACTTATCAGGCAAAGCTCTATTGTCTATTTTAAAACTAGAAAACAGTCGATTATAGTTGGGAAAGTTCACTGTAGTTTTTATATGTTTTTATTCAAAAAATCAGATAAACTGAATCCATTAATATAGAAATATGACAACAAGATCTTCATTACAATGCCACACACCCAAGACAAGATATTATACTATATATTTACTATAGTTATAGTTTACCTGGTAATATTGAAGGGGAGAGAAGAAACTCTTAGCAGTCTGTAGAGTAGAGCAGCTCCTCTATTTGCCAGTTCAACCAAATCTAAAACAAATTGATACACATGCAATCTTAACAATATCACATCATCACCGTGGGTGAGTAACTTACATTTCTTTATAATTGATTTTGACAGTAGAACTGTGGTTTGTAACCAATTATTAGGGCGATGGTTCGAGCTGTTAATAAAAGCAACTAAATTTTTTAAAACATTTCACTATAATAAGCTTTTATGAACAGATATATATATACATATATATATATATATATATATATATACATATAATTATATATACATATATATATATATATATATATATATATATATATATATATATAATAATATATATATATATATATATATATATTATATATATATATATATATATATATATATATATATATATATATATATATATGTATATAGTAAAATGAGTGTTTATAAAACGTTACTATAGAGTGCTCTATAGAAATAAATCTAGAGCATAAACATTAGATTTGATTAATATAATGGCATTTATTACTAGTAGTTTCATACACAAGAACGATGTGCGCTCGTCAGATAAATTTGCCACTAAATTTATTTGACGAGTGCACATCGTTCTTGTGTACAAAACTACTAGTAATAAATGCCATTATATTAATCAAATTTCATTTGATTTCTTCTAAAATATATATATATATATATATATATATATATATATATATATATATATATATATATATATATATATATATATATATATATATATTATATATTATGTATACCAGCTAGTATACTAATATACTCAGCAATAAAGTGATATATTCGACTATTATATAAAACTAGTAAAGTCAGAGAAACTTACCTGAAACTGAGACTCACTGGTGAAAGTAACTTGAAGTTACAGAAGTCATCTTTTCTGTAGAGAAACCATCAGAAGAAACCACAGAGCAAACATTCTACAATATTGAATGTTGAGTTAAAGAGAAAGCTTTATATATTCGACCATAACAAACCAGTTAGCAAGGTATGAGTGTATTTTCTATTCACTGAAAACCTTTACAATTTAGACACAATACCACATATTATGTGAAATTTGATAGTTCAATAGGTTTACTTTGTATCATCATTTAAGAATTGACGTCAATTTTTCACTTTGAGTTACATTTTTAGACCAGCTATTATTCCTCATTTAACAAAATATTTGCTGCTTTGTCAACCTTGCTATTCATTAGTGAGAATGTTTTCATGGTAACGCAGTCTTATGTATAAGGGGCATGCTTTCCTCAGGGTACTGAGTCTACACATACATTATATTTACAATATCCAGGGTACTGAGTCTACACATACATTGTATTCACAATATCCAGGGTACTGAGTCTACACGTACATTGTATTTACTATATCCAGGGTACTGAGTCTACACATACATTATATTTACAATATCCAGGGTACTGAGTCTACACATACATTGTATCTACAATATCCAGTGTACTGAGTCTACACATACATTGTATTTACAATATCCAGGGTACTGAGTCTACACATACATTGTATCTACAATATCCAGGGTACTGAGTCTACACATACATTATATTTACAATATCCAGGGTACTGAGTCTACACATACATTGTATTTACAATATCCAGGGTACTGAGTCTGCACATACATGGTATTTACAATATCCAGGGTACTGAGTCTACACATACATTGTATTTACAATTTTGCGGGAAAATGTTGAGATGTAGTGAATTGTAATGTAGTGCATCATGATGTAGTGTAGAGTATTGTGATGTAGTGTCGTGTATTTTGCACTTCAATATATAAACAAAGATGGAAGTCTTCTATTTTAAACCATACATTATTATATATTATATACAGTTATCTCCACCTGTATAGGTTATACAACTACTTTCCGAATATGCAGTAAGTAATAATATATTTGTTTAGTGATTATCTCCTCTGATAATGTCACATATTTTAACCCTTACACTGCAGGGCTGACTGGTTCAGCTGCAGCTGGTAAATGAAATATAAACCACTCTGTGTGTCTGTAGATCCGTCTAAGAGAAGAAGAGGTGGGTTTATAATTTTGGTAAACTGGTACTGTTTGGGTGCGTTATCTCCACCCCCCTCTCTCTCCTTGGCTATATCTAAACTCTGGAACTCATGCCATGTCAGGGTAAACTGATTTTTTCAATTCATGGAAATTAAAAGTTTTTTAGAAGTTTTCTATAAGTATTCCAAGTTTTCTATAATTCAGTTCACTATTCAGAATATAACTCCAAATTAGATTCTATATAATTGATTTTACCACATCTTAGTAGGGGTAACGGGGGGGGGGGGGGGCACAACGGGCCGAATTTTGCATTTTTTGCTCTCATTCATCTGATTTTCAAGTTACAAGTTCAATAATCTCTAGTCTTAATGCTGCATCGGTTGTCTATTACAGGTATCAGTTTGTTGTTTCTATCTCTCTCACAACTTTCAGAATAATGAAATTTTCATGACGAGAAAATCGGCCCGTTGTGCCCCGGTACCAGGGTACAATGGGCCACTGAGTGGGACACAACAAATATACTGAAACTTTGCAGATTTTGTTGCATCTGATCTTTATTTATTTAATATTACAGATAAATACAAATATTCTTTCAGATCTAAAGCAAAATTCATGTTTTAGCTGTACAGTTTGTGCCACCACTGATAGCAGAGGAAGGCAAAATTAACGCATATCACTCAGTTTTACGGTGTCATTATCACTACTGTTTAGAACTAAAAATGTTTTTTTTTATTTACACTTCAGAGGAACTTTTATCAGAAAAAAAAACTTTAGTAACATGTACTACAAAATTCTAAGTTGACTTTTTTCTATGAACTGTAGCTAAGGTGCATGGCTTCAGTTTGTGGCTGGAGTACGGAAGGGAGAGGGGGGAGCGAATGAGCAAATCACAATTTATTTTAGTCAAATACATGACGTATATTCCCTCAATAATATAATGTATAATGAACATCATGACTACTAGTATAGCAAGTAGCAACAGCAGAGTGTTTTGTATTATGTATAAAATAGCATATATAGCTTTAACCTCACCATGCAGATGTATATATTAGGGGGGCTTCACCTTGTAGTTTGGTAGTCTTACCATGATGTCTTTGATATTTTACAAAAAGGTCAGAAATGGCTATATCTATAGATTTTAGTAACATTTCAACCAACTTTTTGGGCAAACAAACTAATAACAGTGATCAGGGTGCAATGATCAGGTGACTCATTGTGCCCCGGTCAGCGTGGCCCATTGTGCCCCAGATGGCCAAATTGAACATAAATGTGCCTCAAGGAAAATTTATTTTAGAGTTTGCTGTTATACTAGTTAAGCAATGTAGAGAAAAGCAATGGCAACAATACCAGTAAAATCTAGACTCGTTGCCTTTGAGTGAAAAAAGTTATAAAGCTTTAACGACATCTAAAAAATTTTACAAAGAGTAGGTAAAAACAGTTTTTCACTTGCCTTTTCAACACGTATGTTCCGGAAGTGTTGAAACTACAATGGCTGAATATTTATGTCAATACCTTTTTATGAAAAAAATCACAACTCTACGTCAATAATAAGTTCTCTCACAATTTGGGTGGCTTTTGTACCCCTATGACCGTTGTGCCCCCGTTACCCCTATTTACTGTAGTTTTTAGACCCATAGTTTTTCATGGGTTCATGATTCTCGGTAAACTGGTACTGTTTGGGTGCGTCATCTCTACCATCTTCTCTCTCCCTGACTCTGTGTATGTGTCTGTAGATCCGTTCTCTTATAATAATAACACATACACAGTTATTTACCTGTTATCATCATCATATTGAAAAACATTATATTCATTCAGTAATTCTTTTAGGTATTTTAACAATGCCTTGCTGGTTTTATAATATATTACTTGTTCTTTGAAGTTCTAAGTCTTCTGTTGCTGCTCTAGTACTATGCATATGCTAGCTAATTCTTTCTCAATTTGGGCCATCAGTGTTATCTAGGCTACTCCAAACAGCTCATAATTGTTGCCATATATAATAACTTCAATTTTGTAGTTACTACAAACTGTTGTGATCATTAGAATTTCCATCATAATATTTCAGCTAATTATATGATAAATATTATCAATTGTGGTGGAATGACCTATATATTTCAATTGGTTTAATAGCATTCTAGTCTTTACAAATTCTTAAATATGAGAAGAGCATTTCATTTGAATTTTAGTGAGTTTCAACATTTGAATGTAAGATTGTCTTTGATCTCTCTATACTTTAATATGCACATAGCAGCAAGGCATACAGCTACTAACCAAGCTAAAATATCATAAGATTATATATAATTCTGAATTCAGAAAAAAAAATAATGTAATTAAAACATTGAATGATTGGTGAAATAAAGATTTTGTTCTGCAAATGCTATAAAAAAGCAACGATGACTTCATGTAGAAAAGTGCATTAAAGTTGAAAGGTAGCTATGAAAACACTTTAACTTTTTCCCAAATGGTTTAGCTAACGCAGCTTAAACATGTTAGTTATAGAGGCTATTGATTGCCATGAAGTTTAATATTATATTTTAATTAATGTATTTGGTAACTACGAGTACTCTAGGTGCGCTTAGGGGTCACTACCTATTCTATAGCCTATAAAAATGGCATGATCTTGGAGCAAAATTACTAAAACTGCCCGAATAATTGCGCCCTAAGCTTGGTTGTTACGTGGAATAGTCATAGAGTTATAGAACCTACAATTACCCATATATATACGAGTAGGGAATCCGAAAGTGCCCTAATTGAGTAAGTTAAAGCTCAAGAATGCACCACGTTTAAAGTTTACTGCTGCTTTTATCAGTTCTTATACTCCGTCAACATATTTCTCTGCCAACTATCAGATTCATAGAATTACAAGTCAGCTGCAAATCCTTCACATTATATGTGACGTCATACACATGATGTATGTGTAAACTTTGTGCGACATTATTATTTTTTTACTGCTGATAACTTTTTCCAGTTCAATTTCTTTAGCTGAGACTGAGTGTGCTTCCATAAAAGTTGTGCAACACGTATAGCTATACACTGTCTTTATAGCCACATATAAAACTGTAGCAAATCTATATAAAGTTATGTAAATGGTAGATATGCATATTGCATATATATTTTGTAGATATGTTTTCAATTTAGTTTATCAGCAATTATAGTTGTCCACCAATGCTTGCACAAAGATTAGTACAGTGCGTAAACAATTTTTATAACTGTAAATGAAACTACAGTTTCAAAATATAATTGTGAAATATAATTTTATTGGCAAAAATTTTCACCAATGAAAAAACTATATTATATATAAACTGGTTGGAAAATTTCCACTTTTCCTGGAAAGCTTACAAATAGTCTTAAGCAAGTTTTTAACAAGTCATTTCAGTTGTGAGATAAACAACAAATGACCTTGCAATCATTGTAATGTAGATAAAAATATTTCACTCACTCTCAATTACTCATTTAGCAGTTTAGTATATATATATATATATATATATATATATATATATATATATATATATATATATATATATATATATATATATATATATATATATATATATATATATATATATGTATATATATATATATATATATATATATATATATATATATATATATATATATATATAATTATTTTCTATTCACTCAGCACAATGAGTATCTTTTCTAGAGAAATGTTTCTCAATTTCTTCATTGCTTCATCTACTTCCTATAATAGAAACAGATTTCAATTGAACTGACAAGTGATGTTATATTGGTGTCCCTGTATGTGGTGTTTATTCATTCATTACACAATTCATGCCGGAATACCAACCATCCAGTTTGAATGCTAATCACTCACTCGTGCTTCTTGAGTAACAAGAAACTGAATTGAGCCATGCATATACTGTTGATAAATTTATATATTGTCACATTTAGTTAGCAACATTCCTCACTGATTTATATATTATGGTGTACGTGTCAAGAACGTTGATGGATGTGTTTGTTTGTTTGCACACATGGCTGATTTTATTAGACTGTGACCCAATGAGACACAAGTGTGCTTTGAATTTTGAATATAATACTTATAGCTGCACATATATAAGTTTTTACAACCTTGTGTAGAACCCACGCTATAATAAATTAAATTGTTTCATGAACAGAAGTATTTAAAAGAGAACAGAGTTTGAAATTATAAACTATTATTGTCGGTGTGCTTCTTACCGCAGGAACATGTTTCTGAAAATCACTTTTGCATTGATTGGTAAGTTTTTAAACTGGAATTTTGTAAATTACTTGCTGACTATATATATACTGCTTATACAGAACTTATCAAAGTAGGTTACATGTATTTCTTATTTGTCTATAAAATTATTTCATAATATTCTCAAACACACAAAATTGAAACCTACAAATGCATATATGCTAGCAACATTTAATCCAATTTATTGCAGTATCATTTGAAAAATATGCACAGTATTTATTAAATGCAACATTTATTATAGTTTCCAATATACATGATGAATTGTCAGCTATTTAACAAGAATGTTTTTGAACTATAATATAGGAACTTTTATCTCGTGTGTTAAAAACAATTTTTATTAGAATATCAGAATAACTATTTGTGAGGTTTTTATTTTGTTTTGTGTTGCAGCATTGTTGGCCGGCCCTGCAGGGGCTAGCACACGCTGTAATCTGTATAACCTTGGTGCAAATGCTGGACTCCCTTGTGGCCTACAATGGTGGCAATCAAATGACCTTGGGCAATCAATTACAGTTTCTAACAAGATATCAGACTTTGCACGGAGTGTTTTGGATACTATTGACCCAGCTCTGTACAGCAGTATTAATTCTACCTTGACCGGGCAAATCGCGGCTGAATCAGATGATCCTCTAGCCAAAATTATTGAGTCCGTTCTTACAGTGTTGCCTTTTTATTCAAATTTTCTGGCCGATTTTCTGTACAGCTTAGAATTGACTCCAGATATATTATATATTTTCAACCTGTCTCAAGATTTTGCAACCAAAGGGTTCTTGCAGCAGCTGGCAAAAGAATATTTTGACTTTTCATGTTCACCGTAAGTAGTTTGTATTCATTGCAAATTTGTGTTTATTATAGGGCATGATATAGTGTTATGTTGGCCTACTGTAAAAGGTGACTATAGTAATAGTACTGAACTTTCTGCAAGAGATTATATTACGGTTTAATTCTCTCCACATTGTAGATACGGAGTTAAAAACTTTACAAGCTGCATTTCCAACTGGGTTGATGCCAATTGTGACGCAGAGGACAACGTGGCTTACCTCAACCAGATTTTCAACAGCCTGGCTAATGAATACTGTGATGGCAACTCTGTTAAATCCAGTGTTTTGAGAAGTGAGTTAATTAATCGCAAATTTTCTAATTTTCAAGTAGAAATAAACTAGATGAGTCACTAAAAACAGCAGCTACATTTGATATCAAGTTTGCCCTTATGAGTGACAGGGAAAAGTGACACACTTTAAAATTGTTATTGCAATATATTATTTCAGCATGCTTTTAATCAAATCTACTATACTGTACTCTTCCAATTGATTTACATTATTATATATAATTTATATGAACATAATATGTCTACATGTTTGCAGCTTTCAACAGAAACTTTGGAGTGTTTGGACAAGGACTGGTAAAACTTTACGGAGTTGAAAAAGATCCATCAAGTTCTTTTCAGTTCCGTCTGTCAAATAGCTCTCGCCTTGCAGACATCATCTCTGGTGCTAACCTGACAGCTGTGACAGATTATGCTAATGCTTGTACTCCACTTTTATTAGCATTGGGTAATGAAATAACAGAGTTGAGTGAGGCAAACAGCACAATAGGCACTGGTGATGCCTTGCAAAGTATCATAGGGTGAGTAGAACAACTTCAGATATGTAAAGTCTGTCATCATGCTACATAGTGTGATGTCTTTGGACATGTCATCTTTCTTTTGATTCAAAAGTCAATTTTGGTCTAGACCTGCATAACTATTAAAGCATATATGTTACTATAAGATAAGCCTGGATGTTATACTAACACATTGGGTGCTTTCTAATCTATAATTTTGTTAACCAAGACTGCATGAGCTTGTTTATTATCACCTTTACATTGCACTATATATATATATATATATATATATATATATATATATATATATATATATTTGGTATTGATAAAATTTCGGATATAAAATAAACTTATTTATTCATTCTATCGACTACAATATTGTTTCACGTAGTGCGAGCTACGATCATCAGGTCGTTATGTGTACGGTTGAGTGGTTTTGTTTTGAAATTAACATTGTTTGCGTATTACTACGCTGGAATGTCTTAACTAGCGTCTGTCAAATGCGCAAGTAAAAATTTGCGTTTATGTTTACACGTGCTGGAAAGTTCTTTTCGTTTGTTAAGGGAGGACAATTCCAGTTGGTTTAAAATTACATATTTTTCATAGTTGCATAAGTTACATCTGTTAGTTATGTTTGAGTATGATTTACAAATTTTTAAAATATTCCATTTTAGGCTGAATTTAGTGTTGTTGTCTTTTAAATTCCAGATGTGTTTGCTGAGCTGTGTGTTGTTAGCTTTATCTGCATGTAGGAAAGAGGCTTTATGGTTATTGAATCGTGTTTTGAAGGTGGTTGAACAGAGTCATATGTACGATTGGTTACAGTTATTGTCATGTCTTGTTACAGTTGCTTGGTATATCACGTTTTTGTATAAGCATTTACCATTTAATGGACAGTGGGAGGGTTGTTTACAGTTACATTGTGTGTTGTTTGAGTTAGTAGTGGTAGTAGGGGTGTATGCAGTTTTAAGTTTGTGTTGGTTTGAGCCATCAATAATATTTTCATGTTGGGCATGCACGAATAACTAATTTTTATGGTTTTCCTATTAAAAATTTTGCTTAGTTGGTTGGATGGTGGAAAGCATTGGTCGATAATTTAAAGAAATTTCTTCCCTATTTTGGTTTTTACTGTTGAACTAAAAGGTGGGTTGTACCACAATATGTTTCTATTTCTATTTTTATTATTGTTGCTGGATTTAGGTGTCGGGTTATATTTTAATTTATAGTCATATCCGCTGTTTGATAGTTTGATAAAAAGCCCCACATGACCTAGCTAAATCAATCACAACTAAGCTTTTATTACATATACATATTATTGATGGCTCAAACCAACACAAACTTAAAACTGCATACACCCCTACTACCACTACTAAACCAAACAACACACAATGTAACTGTAAACAACCCTCCCACTGTCCATTAAATGGTAAATGCTTATACAAAAACGTGATATACCAAGCAACTGTAACAAGACATGACAATAACTGTAACCAATCATACATAGGACTCTGTTCAACCACCTTCAAAACACGATTCAATAACCATAAAGCCTCTTTCCTACATGCAGATAAAGCTAACAACACACAGCTCAGCAAACACATCTGGAATTTAAAAGACAACAACACTAAATTCAGCCTAAAATGGAATATTTTAAAAATTTGTAAATCATACTCAAACATAACTAATAGATGTAACTTATGCAACTATGAAAAATATGTAATTTTAAACCAACCGGAATTATCCTCCCTTAACAAACGAAAAGAACTTTCCAGCACGTGTAAACATAAACGCAAACTTTTACTTGCGCATTTTACAGACGCTAGTTAAGACATTCCAGCGTAGTAATACGCAAACAATGTTAATTTCAAAACAAAACCACTCAACCGTACACATAACGACCTGATGATCGTAGCTCGCACTACGTGAAACAATATTGTAGTCAATAGAATGAATACATAAGTTTATTTTATATCCGAAATTTTATCAATACCAAATATAAATACTCTATTTTCCGAAATATTGAGTTCTTTTGATTCATTTTTTAATTATAGAAACTATATATATATATATATATATATATATATATTACGCACATACGTAGACATAATCTGGGAAGTATTTCCATGTATATTTAGCTTCTTACATTGTCCTCTAATTGTTTTCAGAAGTGCAAGCTGCTATGTGGAGTGTTTCTTAAAGGCTACTGGTCAATTGGTGCCTGAGTTGGCAACTCCTAGTGTTCTAGACAAATTTTCACTCATACTTCGGCGATTAGGTCTTTCTGTAGATTTAGATTAGGCTTTACTATAGTATGTATTGCTGTATCATTATGATGTTATTTATAATGCAGTTTTTGTTGCAATAGTTGAGGGGACAAAACTCCTACCAACGAACTAACAACATGTGCTTTGAAAAGTGTTAACTTTACACACGATATTACTAAAGTTACTTGCTTAAAAGGTTTTAACATTTATTCTGTGAGAAAATTGTTTGCCAAAATAATAAAATTCAAAATATCACAATTAATGAATTGTAATGCTTAACCACTTTGTCTGTTAAACTAAATTTTAGTATAGATTTCTATTTCAATTGTGTAGTATAAGTTCACTATTATAGTTCGATCACTATAGTTTACTATTATAGTTCACTATAGTCAAATCAAATTTAACTAATTTTATCTTAGGCTGCTGATGATTGAGTGACTCCAATGAATGATGCAACAATCAGTGAGCAAAAACCAGATGACTGCTTTTAGCTGTTATTATGACCTACTTTTTTGGCCTTTCTATTAGAATTTTGCAATGACTAATAAAGGCTATAGATATGCTTTGACTTCATTATACACACACACACATATATATATTTATATATATTTATATATATTTATATTTATATATAATATCAAAATGCTTGCCAACAAAAAGAATATTAAAACAAAACAGACACCCTGGTATTTGATGGGAAAATGGCAATTGCAAAAGATATCATATAACTAAAGGTGACTAAAAGCTTTGTCTACTCAAATGGCCCTGTTTCCAGGTAAAAGAGATAAAACATTCTAAAACATTCAACCTATATACAAACAATAGCACATTAGCAAATTGGGTATAATTATTCAACCAATAATAGTGAAAATAGTTATTTTAGTGAAATGAGTGTAAGCCACAATGCGTTTGAAGTTTGCACCAAACCAAAATATTTAGCGCAAATTCTTATCTTGTACAAATCAATAGACAAGATTATGTTGTGTTCAAAACGTTAGTCTCAGGTAAACAAATGTTATAAAAAGTATTTAAATGGAAACTGTTAATATTTCTCCACTGTATCCAGCCATCTCTCTGAAGTGTAGATTTGGTAGTTGTCTGTTCATTGTCATCAAGTGTAGACAACTCATAGTAATGTGGATCCTACAATAATGTATGGATTACAATAGCTTCTCATTACTGATAAAAACACAATTAAAACTGATTGCTGACTTTTAAAATACAAACAGCGAATGAAATGAAATAAATGGAATTGGTGAGATTCCCTTACTAGTACTAGCAGATATGAATCTGATGTGAGAGAGGAAGTAGCCAGTCCCACAATTCCTTTAGAGGAAGTGTCAGATTCTCCGCCTACAAATATGTATGTAGAGAAATATTATTGGATGAAAATACTCAAGAGATCACAGAACCTGTTGGGAAAACTCTGGCTTTCCAATAGAACATAACTCCTACGCTTGACTAATACTACAAATTTAGATATTTGTTACTCTAATCATTGGTTTAAACTCTTTTGCATTTATGAAATATATGATAGTACTGATTATAAACTACCCTGTGCCTCTGATATACAATTCATCAGAAACAATACAAAGCTATATATAGAACTGTATGTCTGTATGTTTGCTAAGTAAACAATAAACAATGTAACACTAACCCATCATAAGTACAGATTGATTTGAGAGAAAGTGGTTTCTTATCTCCTGAATGTGAGAGTTTAACTGGTAGCCACTACTAACATGTAATATCTTACAAGGTATCTACAAAACATATGCAGTGAGTTATTCTAACTAATTATTGGTATTGAAATATCTATTGAAAAGAAAACATGCAGATAATTCACCACAATAAAGCATGACATGCAGGTAAACATTAATATACAAATCTTCAGTTTATCTTTAAAGTTTCCACCCCTGTGAGAACCCCTGAGGGCGAGAGCTTCTACTCCTGTGAGAAACCCTGAAGGCTATTATATGGGCCAAGGATTCAGTATAATGTGACTAATTGTGCCAAATGTCTTTATGGCATCACCAATAGTATTACTGAATTTGACCCCGTGACCTTACGTTTGCTAAGTAGGCACTTTAAATGTTGGACTATAGTATATTATATTACAAACATATTATATTGCATTAAAGATACAATACATTCTATCAGTAATACCATGTAGTCATGTACTAAATAAAAAATACTTTATTATAATATAAAGAAATTATTGTACGATATATATATAGAAATAATTGAAAGATATAATTATACTAGAAATATTAGAAATAAATTATAGTATATGATTCTATTAGAAATTATATATTAAATATTCAATTATAATATCAAATTAATATTGTAATATATCATTGCGTCAAAAATGTATTAGATTCTAAATTTTGAAACTTTATCAATAAAATAGAATTTTGCACTTTTAAAGGGTCAAATTCAAACTAGCATAGAGTTATGATAATAGTAAATCTAAATGACTTACATCATATAACTTGTCAATAACCAACCCCACTTCTACACTGCCAATCCACTCCTTAGAGCCGACAAAACTCTTTTCCTTGTCGCCAATAGCAACCAGTATTTCCTGTATTTCCTGTAAGCTGGGCACGGGCTGACTGACTGCCTTAGAACTTATCCAAGAGCACATTGTCTGGAGGGTACGGTAGCCACACCCCCAACCCTAGAAAACACAACTTAACATTAGACTACACGGCATAAAATAAAGCATTTGGCACAGTGTGTATAGTGTTTTCGTATTTAAGGTATGCAGGGGCGTACAATGTGATCATTTTGAAGGGGGTTTGATGTAGAAATGGTCAGTAGACAAGGGCAATATTTTCAGTAACTAAGCTAACTGCAGTGTTGAGTTTACCCAGCAGTCTCCGTGGCGTAATGGTTAGCATGCCTGTTTGCAAGCCAGAGGTCTCGGGTTCGAATCCAAGTGAGAGCAAAAGTTTTATACTAACAAATATACAAACCAATTATTTACTGTAAGTCAAACACTTTGCTTTCAACATCATGCTAAAGATAATAATAAAGACTTGTAATAGTAAATATTCCACGCAAACTACAATATAAAATTGTCTCACCCTGTCATCTATTCCATCACATTTGTAGTGATAATATTCATAACCTGAGCTCACAATAATCTCATCACAGTTAGGGGGCGGGTCAAGCCCTTCGTGTACATCCTGTAACAGGTTCATCAACCTCAGTCACTATATACTATCAAAACTTTGCCACCTTCTACAAAACAGAAGAGAACTGTCTATTGAATGCATACTATTGTAAACTACAGTAACCTGGATGACCAGAAACTTGCAAGATTTTGAAGTTGCATTTATATTTGTTGATATAAGAAGTTAATTAATTCCTATTATGTAAGAAAATATAACGCAGTAGTCAAGTAATACAGATTTCGGGAATGGATTAACTGTCACATATTAGAATATTAACTCAGCCACATTTTATCATCTATTCCTTTGGTTTTCATTCGACTCAGGTTTCAAAAACTCTACCTAGCGTAAGGCTTCCTGTTGCACTTATAGACTGAGTGTCCTACAACTTGCAGCTAAGAAACTACAATAAGTACTGATCGGCTAAAGCACACAGGCTATGTAAACTGGAGCTAGTCTACATTTATAGCTTTTTCATTCGGTCTACTATAATACCACATTTCCTGTGTTCATTCCATCAACTGCAGAACAAGAAATTTCTAGCTTGCTTTTTAGAGACCACAGTTCTATAAACTAATGAAAAAGTGGCTCCAATTTGTTTTCTTATGGTCACCTTTGGTCAACTTTCACCGCCGTGGTTCTTATATCTAAAGCTATTTTACAGTGAAGAACGAATAATTACCAATTTGATAAAATCTACCTCAACTCAATAAACTTAGAATCATGTGCAATGAAGTAACGTGCATTTCCTGTCAGGTTATTGGAAAGAATAACCGTATGAGCCAACTGAATAAATCAGAAAGAAGACAACTTGGGTTTAGAAACATCAACAATGATCTGTATTAAACATAAAAATGTACAAACAAGTTTGACTATAAAAATAAAAACTAAGATTTAAATATTTTTATTTTATCCTTCAAAAGTGTGAACTTAGCAGGCATGACTTCAAACTTCTCATTGTCCATTAAATAGCATGGGTTCTCTGTCTTTGGTTCCAGGTGTATGCTAGACACTAGGAGGGATTCCGAATGCAAGGAACTCAGTCTTTCTGTCAGAAGCTGACTCTTTGAGGTCGGAGGGCTGACTGTGACCTTCAGAGCTGCAGCTAAAACACAGTAAAGGTCAAGGTCAACATGAGTCACCAGTGAGCTGTTGGTTGTAAGCAAGGGTGACCGAATCCCCAGCCCAAAGTATGAAGTCTAGGGTGGAAAGCTCTCATAAAAACTATGGATCTTTGCTTTATAGTTGAAATGTTAGAAGTAAAAGGTGCAAATAAATGTCAACATTAAAACTGTAAGTAGATAAACCAACCTTGACATTCAGAGTCCTGCTTAGGAACTGTGGCTATATTAAACTGAGGACTAGATATCTCTTTTCTGTAGGTTTCACCACATTCCGGGTTATTTATCTGCAAAAAAACCAAAGCATAAGAGAAAACAACTACAAGTGCTACTCTGTGCAATCACTTTGACTACTGACTGACTGACAATGAGCATAGACTTAGAGCCACACCTGTAACCTGGGGTCAGGCTTGGCGGGTGGGGACGCCTTCCTATTGTCTGTGGGCCACCACCAAACAGATTTCTCAGGCTTAGCCTTGACTTCAGTCTCCTTAGGAGTGTAGCAGTTCCTGCACCCATCACAAGGGGGAGATAACTCTGCTAAAGCTTGCACATCTATTGGCCAATCACTGAACAACACCTGTAAACAGAGAATGAATTTCTTGACTTTATAACAAAGAGGATCATGGTTGGTTAGGGTTAAAGTTTAAGACTTTTCTGTACTTTTCAAATTTTAGAAGCCCAATCTCTAATAAAATATTATTGATTGTGAATAGTAGAACAGTGCTATGTCTTCCTGGAAAAGCTATAAAACATAACCCCACTGATTGAATTTCTTAAAGTGAAGTGTGTTAGGGGTGGGTGTAAAAGCCACCCTACCTTCTTGAGGTAGCAGTAGTACTCCTTCAGTGGACCAGGGAAGTACCAGTACTTAGACTTGAGTCTGTCTACATCTGAGTGGACACCCCACTTGAGGTCAGACAATACGTAGACGTTCTTGTTACCCTCCTTAGCACATTCCTCAGACTCGGAGCTAAGTTCCTGTGCAGACGGCTCTGTCTGCTGCACTTCTATTACATCAGCTAGAGTATATCTAGAGAAAAGTTAGTGTGTATCAGAGGATATCTACAGAAATTTTAGTGTTTATGAGAGTATATCTACAGAAAATTCAGTGTGGATCAGACAGAGGATATCTAAAGAAAATTCAATGTGCTATGTAAGAAAGAGACCAATTGAAAGACAGAAAAAAAATTTCAAAAATAAAAAGTGCAAGTACGCTTTGAGCAGAAAAAGTAAAAATCTTTAAAAATTGAACACTATAAAAGAGATTAGGATGTATAGAAAAGAAACACAAAGTAAAACCAGCCTGTTATCACCAAAAAGAACAAACTACTCAGGATAGAAAAGGGGAGACTCACTTGTTAGCTATAATGGCCATCGATGCCTCACAATATCGCTCCACCTCGAGTTCACGCATAGGAAATATTCGAGTGGCAAAATTGTTGTTAGATCCAAATGGAAGGACGCCTGCAATAAGACATGTGGCACGTATACGCAGTGGTGAAAAAATTAAAAAAAATTTAAAAATCTTTTAATGCACTAGTTTTGTTTTTAAATTTTAATATATCAAGATAGATGAGAAAATTGTTGGAAATATATTGAAAATGCGTACCGATAGGTAAGCGTTGTGCAATTTCATCTCCTCGTCTTAGAAGGCCAGTAACAATTTCAGAAAGTGTGCCATCACCCCCGGCTACGACTATCGCATCGACAATATTTTTATCCAATACTCCCATATACTCCTTAGCCTGACCCTCATGCTCTGTTCTTACCACGTGAATCTCAATACCAGCTAGGTGCAGCAACGGCAAAACATGTTTCTCTAACAAGTATTTAGTTTTCCCGTTTTTAGCGGCTGGGTTGAGGAATACAATAATTTTCCTAGGTCGCTCACTAGCACTAATGGTTTGTCTGCCGATTTCACGAGCTTTGAGGCAATATTCTCGCATGAGCTGATCTTCCTTGTGCCATTTTATTGCGTATTTAGAGGCGTATAAGCTACAGGCGGTAAAGAATATAGACTTTTTCCAATGTGTCCTCAATGTGGTGAATACTTTGATTATCATGATTATGGTTTTCTTGTTCTAATGTACTGAAGTTGTATTCATCTTTAACATACAATTATTTTATGTTCGTCAAGAAAATATGTTAGAGTAAACCAGTTTGAAGGTTAGAGTTTTGAATATTAATTCACTCATTATGAAAGCGTGAATGAACAACTAAACTAAAATTAAAAGATGAAGCAGAGATAAAACTAGATTAAAACAACACTGGAGTAGTACTGAAGTCGTGATATTGATATTTACATATAAGTTAAACTAATGAATTCCAATAATTATTCATGATAGTGTTGCAAGCAACATTTACTCTTAAATTTGAATAAATGAAATTCAAATGATCAATTATTCAATTGTTAACTTAAATGTTAATACACATTATCAGTTTGAGGAAATCTACTCATTTAAAAACTCAAAGTTATCTTCATTTTTTCAAAAATACTATTTAGCAGTATAATAATCATAGCCACTAAAAGTGAAAAGTAATACATATACTAATAGTAATAAACAAGTAATAGAGCAATACTTATGCTTATAGCTATACTAAATCTAATAGCAATACTAATAGTAATTTAAATATTATTTTTATACAATTATTACCAGTGTGATTCTTTATGATTCTCATATAATTATTTATTAATTGGTATTAATATTAATTAGCATTACTAACACTCGTAGTCATACTCATAGGACATAAACTTAGTGTGATATAAACAGCTCCATCACAGTAACTTATATAATAAGCTATTAGTTATCAAGTTCTTAGTTAAGTTCATTTGTTTTCATTTTGATTTTTACAAATCTTAATTTAATCACAGTTTCAGATTAAAATTGTCCTGGGTATGAATTAGAATATCAATAACTACGAGTGGTAATCATTATAACTTATGATAAAGACTTGTTATTGTAGATTGCGTCTTAGTTCTTACAGTTACATTCACTCTTAGTCCAACACTTTACAGGAGCAGTTACTAATACTGACTTATTCTAAGTCTTAATGTTACTTCTAATTTCAATACCCATACTCATATCGTAATTTAATAATATATTAAACGTAATAATATTATTTATAATATTAAGAGTAATACTGATACTAAGAGTTAAACTTATGGACCATAGTTATACTTATGCTTATAGTTAGTTAGTTATTAGTTATACTTGTACTTGAAGTACTTTCTGAATACTAATACTAATAGTAATACTTCAATAGTAATAGTAATACGGCGTTTGAATGAGACTTTAATAGGAGGTAGGAGGTATTGAAAATATTATTCATTTTATTGGAGGTAGGTGCAGTAAAGTAAGTCGAATCAATGAAACTTAGAGTAAAATCAAAGTCTAAAACTAAAAGTTGGAGTAAATCACTAAACTTTAATTAGATTTAGTGACTAAAAGTTAAATAAGAACTAAAAGTAAAAGTAAAAAGTAAATCAAAATTGAAAATGCACACATGATAATACATTAATATCATAGATGATTTAATCATTAATCATTTAATGTAGCCTAATCGTAATGTGTAAATGTAATGCTAATACTAATAGTAATAGTAATAATACTAATAGTATTACTGTAATAGCAATCTAATAGTAACACTTATAGTATTAGTATTAGTATTACTATTACGCCATTACGGTATTACTATCAGTAATAGTAATAGTAATACTAATAGTAATAGTAAAGTGGTAATCATTTATTCAAAATTATTGATCATTACGTTTACACGCTGTCAATACACTCTGCACCTTTTTGTGCTTGTAGTTTAATTTCATTACTAAAGGTAATACTACAGCTACGAGATTAGGCTATTAACTCTAAGTACTGTGAAAGCAACAAGAGACCATTAATTTTAAAGTTAATACAAATCTAATGAAATTATCTGGTTGTATTATATTATATTGTAGCGAAGCTCTTTGGATTTGACGGCATGAAACCTTCGACGCACTTGTCAAGGTCAGTCATAGTTCTATGTGATTGGACCGCACACCAAAAGTATGTCCAATTATGTATGACCTGCTAGGATAAAAAATTCGCGGACTGAGGAAATTTTATTATCAAATATTTAGTTTATCATTGCATGCGTCGACTCTTTCATCTGCTTTGTGGACTGCTCAGAGTTATAAATTAAGAATAATAATATCTTGTAAACTAGATTTATTAATATTAAATTGTATCACTTTGATCCAAAGATGAGTGGTTACTCAACACCTTCCAGTTCACCAAATAACCATAATGGTATGTTTATACCTCTAACAAACTCAAAGTACCTCGGAGACTCAGCTTTGCCTTTAGCGTTTGCTCTTTAGCATTTTCGCGGTCTTTTGTTTTTGGGGAGTACATAAAACAACCTCAATAAATCTGGAGCGCGCGCTATGGCGCACCTATAATAATGCGGGCACGCCTGAACCTGAATAAATCGATAATCATTTGAACAATTATTATTCTCAGTGTTTCGTAGGACGTTGCCTCGGCAACTAAGGCTACAGTTTGAGTTTGGAGAATTATATAACTATTATACTATTAATACTAATAGCCTTACTTGTTATTGTTAATGTTATAATATTAATTATAATATTAATATAATTATTACTGAAACTGAAATATTATTAACTACTACTAGTACTAGTAATACTTATACTAATAGTAATAGTAATACTAACAGTAACTGTAAGTAGCAGTACTCGATCTCACTCAATCTCATACTTATACTTATAGAAATACTAATACTATTAGTATTAGTGATACTGATAATATTAGCACTATAGTAAGTGTAACACTAAATATAAATGTAGCCTAATATTAATAGTAATACTAATAGTAATACTATTTAGTATTTAGATTTAGTCTTACTTTAGGTATAAGTATATTACTAATATTATTACTATTAGCATTATTATTTCTCTAAGTATGAGATTGAGTGAGTGAAACTGAGTACTACTAGTACTAATTACAGTTACTGTTAGCATTCTTAGTATTTAATTATCATACTCATAGTGATTACAATGATAATTACTAAATTAGGTCGAAGAGTTAGAGCAAACCAAATTCTTCCGATTTGCAATGGCCAAGCTACTTTTCTTAAAATTTTATTCAAATTTAATAAAGAAATATTAGAAATAAAGCATAGCTGAAAGTAAGCTAGTAATCATAGATTCATGATTTTTTTGAATTATATTTTTCATGGCTCAATAATAGTTGTCCAAACTATATAAAAAATATATAACTTTCATTTATCAGTTCAGCCTAGGTTTTACTGTTTGTTCTTCATTACAGTGCTAATATAATTCAAATTTTTTTTCCGAAAAACATCGCAGGTTTAATTTGAGACCGGTTTTCTAAGAATTGCCTAAAGCAACCTTTATGCACCGCTGCCTAAGATGCGTGCTGTATGCTCAAACAACGTTTAGAGTTAGACTCCCGACAGTTCATAGGTGGAACCCATGGCGTCAACTGAACCTGTACGTTAGATATAGTGGTAGGTATGTCCGTGAAAGGTTCCCTAAAGCTACTAACTCACTCTACCACTTCACCTGGTTGCGAAATTTTCAAATTGAAACTTCCTGCTTTAGCTAAAACTTGTGTTGAAAGATCCTCAATATTGTTTTATAGTCATTGCAGCTATTATGAAATTCTGTTTTGCATGCATAAAAGCTTTTAAAAGATTTCAAGTTCAGTTGTTCTCCTAGTAATTATTTACTGCTTGAAAAATGTCGACGTGTACAAGTGGAGATTAAAAAATTGCCAGAGGTTGAATTTTTGCAAACTCCTCTGTACTGCTGAATAAAAATAAAATTAATATATTTAATATTTTTTTCCTGGTTGAACATTATTTGATAATGAATTTGGTTATTGTTAATCTCTTCTTTGTTGGTTTCCAGGCTTCAGATGTTCTAGAGATTCCGGTTTTCTTTCCAGTAGCAGCAGTTCTGTAGATTTGGAAAGTGAGAAATTTACAGTAAGTTACCCGAAATATAGTAAGCAGCATGTGTTTGGTAGGTTACAGTCGATTTTTTGAATGTAGCGTAAGTAGCAGGGCGCATAGCGAGTTAACGTAAATACAGTAGATACAGTCAGTACAAATGTGGTACAACTCACCTGGTTACCCATTTGTACCGATACTGCAGTGGTGTCCCCTCTCTCACTCATATATACTCTGTCTTCAAGGTATTCCCTTATGTTTTGATGAAATTATTAAATAAATATTTTTCAATTTAACTTTGACTCAGCCTGACATATCCCACATGGTTAGTCTGTCTAAATCCCCCTCCCCGATGTTTGCACGAGTGTTGATTCAAAGCTCTGTTTCTTATAATCTAATTACTAGGTTTGTCTACCTGTTGCCATGACAACTGTTGCTAGGTTCCTATATGTCACCTGTAGGTAGTGGTGGAAGGTAACATCGGAGTAGGGAAGAGCACCTTCCTAGAGCACCTGCAGCACAGCACCTCAGACGTGGAGATCTACCCTGAACCTGTCGCTCTATGGAAGGACATCAAAGGACACAACGCTCTGGTCTGACTCTTCTACTTCTTTTATAGGCCAAGAGATATATTTTGGGAATTATATGCTTTTTCCTATCTGAGTTTATACAATTATGTTCGCAGAAAGGAAATATTATGGTGGATTCATTATTTTGAATTTCATTACAGTTTGCGTATTTAAATTGTTGCATCATAATTTCACTGCCCAAACTTTCTCAACATCTTTTTAAGGTGTTTCATTTTTTATTCATAGTCAATTATTAGACAACTAAACACATTTGAAGACGAGGAAGAAAATGCATTCAGTTTTCAAGCTAGTAGTCCGAGTGATGGTTCTAGTCTGAGAAACGAGATTATATCTATCATCTGCCTCAATTCTCCCTTTAATTTAAGTTACGAGTGTAAAACTTTGGACTAGTTTATAAGCATGGAGTGGAGATTGTATTGGTATGCCACCCAGAAGTATTGGCAGGCAGCCAATCATTAAAGCTTTCAAGCTTCAAAAGCTTTCACCAAAGCTACTATTAGCTGGCAGAGCTAGTTCATTCACTGTACTGCATGAGTCAGTGTATCATGATCAAACCGCCATATTTACACTCTTTGTATGAATAAACTATCGGTTTCGGTATTGTGATGGCTAAGATTTTTATCCACGCATCAATATTGGTACGATTTGACAGTTAATAAACTCGAAAACCTGTTGCCAAGTTGGCTAGTAGTTAAAGCATATCTTGCAACCAGACACAAACACAAACCGATACAGTACCAATATTGTTGAGGCTGACATGGACCGACAGGACATAGTTAATCTCAAGAAGCAACGTACTACTCTGAGGTCTAAGGTAACAATGCTAACTAATCTCATAGAATCAGCAATCTCTAGTAGCAACTCTACACAAGTGGAATGCCTGCGATCTCAGCTTGAATCTACATATCAAGAGTTTCTAACTATCCATTATGACTTTTTGGAATACGTTTCATCAGATGAGTCTATGGAAGACATTGCTTATGTTAATAAGATGAGTCCAGTAGAGTACTATCAAGCTGTAAAGGCTAGTTATGACAAAGCCATTTCTGACTGTAATACTTGGCATAGCAAATTCTATAAGATCAAGCACAGCCTTATTTTAGCAATTAGGAAAGCCAATGGATTAGTTACTGATTGTACTGACAATACTCTTATCACTGAACATCATAGGAAATGTGTAGCTCTTTCAGAAAGTTTGGCAGATACCATAGGTTTTTCTGATTTATTATTAGAACTAGATGAAGTTATTTTATCTTTAGATTATTGTATGTCTAAGTTTACTCTTATGTCAAGGGCTCAGTCACAGAGCATGAATTTCAAACACCATGAATCTGATCCGTCCGTGGTCCGGTCCGGTCTCGCGGAGAGCGGTATGGGTGGGGGTTCACCTCCAGACGGCGCGAGTCATGCATCGACTATGGTCGCGTCGAGTCGGTTGTTTCCTCCTAGATCACAGCCTAGCACACATGAGGCTACTCTTGCACCAAATCCAGGTATCACAGCAAGCGGTAGTGATAGGCAGGTACTATGGGAAGATCACACATCCGGTGAAGCTTTGGCATCAAATCCAGGTGTCATAGCAAGTACCAATGTCAGAGATGTTCGTTCTTCTACGTTCTCAGTACGTGATCTACATGGTAGTCCTGATCGTGCAGCTCATTCGGAATCCTTGATTCGCGGCGCAACTTCCTCGGTTGTCTATGCATATGATAGCTACCCTAATGGAACTAGTCAAATAAGTTATGACTCTAGACATACAGGTGGAAATAATTTCAATTCATCTATACATAAAACTCATTCACAACCCAAGCCATTTAACGGCACTAGATACCATTGGCCGGAATTTAGGTCAGTGTGGCTAAGGTATGCCACTATGTTTTACGATGATGTCGATAGGGCTTGTGAATTAAAAAAATTTCTCACAGGCGAAGCTCTGGAGATGGTTCAGCCAATCTTCGCAACTCAGCCTCAAGCTTACGAGAGAATGATGTGTAGATTAGAAGAGGTCTACAATGATCCTAGCATGAGTGTGCAAGCAGTCTTCAACAATCTACAAGAACTAAAGCCAGTAAGGGAAGGAAATGCACGAGAACTCGTCAAAATGGCCAATGCAGTGGAAAGTTCGTACAGCCAACTCGGTGAAGTGGGACTTTTGCAAACTGTTACGCTGCCACAGGTCGATACTCTTGCAAACCTATTACCTACAAGCATTAGACGGGACTGGGATAAACACTTTCACATGCTTACTCACGAGGAGAGAATCAAGCCATTCCCACACCTCATGAGGTTTCTAGAGCAGGAACGGCAGATAGCCCTCAGACGCATAGAAACCGTAAACCCGCAGTCCTCCAGTATGCATAAACAGAAGGTGAAAATGTTCCACACTGAAAGCAGTGGCCCAAAGTCTAGTAGTAACAGGTCTACTAATAATAGCAAAATCATTGATAGTGAGAATTACTGTTTTATTCATCGCAGTGAGCGTCATTGTCTTGTTGAGTGCAGAAATTTCTTGGCGTTGTCTGTAGATGAAAGATACAAGTTAATAAAAACTAATTCTCTATGTGCTAGGTGCTTGGGTGCCCATGAGCCTAAGCGCTGTCCAAATTTCCGAACCCCTTGTCCAGTCTGTGATAAAACAACCCACCATGTATTATTGTGCATCAAATCAGCTGAAACTAATACACATACCAATTGTAATACCAACAAGAATAAACTAAAAGCTGATCAAATTCAGCACAAGAGTAACGAGAATTCTGAAGCGTCTGCTGTTAGCACCACGGTCCGTGTGTCTCCAAATCATGGAGCTCACAATCATCCAGGAAATGCTACAGTATTTGCCATTCAGCAGGCCCAAGTAGTGGGTACAACTCATACAGCTATTATATTCTTTGACGGCGGATCCAATGCTTCATTCATATCGGAGAGAGCTGCTAAAGCGTGGGGTGCGCGACGGATAGATAAGGTGAATTTGGAAATGAACACACTTGGTGAACATGAAGTTAGCGAAACTTCTACTATTTATGAAGTAAAGCTACAAACTCCAAAGGGAAGGACCTTTGCGATTTTAGCTTACAGCCTTCGGAAACTCACAGGGGCTATCAACAGGCCACTTGATGCAAACATCCTCGGATCTCTGTTCCCAAAAGTAGACACTAGCAAGCTATTGAAGAAGACGGGACCTATCGACCTGCTAATTGGTAACGATCTTCTTGGATTGCATCCAAAACACCAAGTTGATCAAGCAGGACCGCACCTCTATGTATATTCCGGACCCTTTGGACTGTGTGTGCAGGGATCACACCCTGCCCTTAGCAACTTTTTTACTCTTCCATCCTCATCTTTCCATGTACAGGCTACCATGACGCATGAGAAGTTAGAGGAAGTTGAATCTTCTCAAAGCATTCACGACATGCTCAACAGTTGTGATTTAGACTTGTCTACAGTTTCTTCGCCGGCCTACAGTGTCAATAGTCCCGCCGCATCTCCCAGTCAGTTCGCAAAGTCATTTTCAAGACCTCAGGCTATTATAGATTGTGGTGAATGTTGTATGATTGAGTTAGCTGATGACTCAGACCCGTTACAGAGCCCGGGAGACCCAGTCACTGAGTCTGCAGAACAAACCGGTTCTGGACAGTTGAACAGATCTTTAGAAGTCAATGACTCTACATCCCTGTCTATAGAGATTGAAAGAAAGTATGAATTTACTAGCAGTACCTCTATCACACAACTCACGTCTGTTTCAGCCAATGAGAGGACAGAATCTAAAGTGACTGCTAAAGGGGTGAACAAAGCTACAGCTAAATGTCGTATAGGACCCATAAAACAACAACTCAAGATTCCTCAACTAGATCTTAATGCGGTCGTATTGTCAAAGAGAGGCAGACGAGTTATTGAGACTGAAATGCGCTATGAGTTTGAGAAAGTTTATCAGCTTATAGATTCTGAAACGGTGCTCAAGATGCTCCAAAAGAAGTCAACGAGGTTTCATGTGTACGAGGGTGTACGCATCGGAGAAATTCAGGGAGCAACCAATGGGGATATGAGCTGCTGGCACTGGGTAAGTGGCAAGGAAAACACAGCAGATTGGCTTACAAGAGGGAAGCCTGTCAATGACATTGGACCTGCGAGTGAATGGTGGAGAGGCCCAAATTTTCTCTATCTGCCAGAGAATCAATGGGATATAAAATCGCCATCTGACTCTAATGAGCTTGTCTTTGGAGAGAAGAAAATAGTTTACACCGCCACTACATCAACAGAAGTCCAATCATTTATTAAATATGAAAATTTCAGCAGTCTCAAGAGTCTAACCTGGACAATAGCTCGAGTTCGCAACATCTTCAAGTACAAAAGTTTTAAGGGAATCAAACCTGATCTCGTCACCGTGGCAGATCTACGGCAGACCAAACTCTACTTACTGAAGCAGGTGCAACGCACTATAGATTCTGAGTTGAACAAGATTAAAGGGAAATATACAAGACTTCACCCCATTAAGACTGAGAGTGGAGTATGGATAGTAGGCAGTAGACTCCTAAGGCATAACCCCATGACAGCGATTAAAACGCACACGCAATCAATCCTTCTCACCACTCACTACTTTACCTACTTGGCAATGCGGCAGGCACATACAGACAGCTATCACCGTGGCCGAGATGCAACACTCGCAAGATTCCGAGAAGAGTTTTGGACTATGCAGGGATCTAAGGTTGCTAGGGGCATAGTAACATCATGCCAAATGTGTCGACTCAAACAACCTCGCTTCACTGATCAACTGATGGGAAGTGTACCTACAGAACGACTAACGACCGAACCGCCGTTCAACAATGTAATGATAGATCTTTTTGGTCCGTATATTGTGAGAGGAGAAAAACAGACTAGAACTTCGAGCAAAGCTTATGAAGTAATATTCACAGACATCAGTTCACGAGCAGCACACATCGAAGCAGTTCTCGGATATGACAATGATTCTTTCCTGTTGGCATTAACTCGATTCGTCAACATTCGTGGCTGGCCATCCAAGATTTATTCTGATCCTGGAACACAGTTAGCTGGAGCAGAAAAAGAACTCAAAGATATGTGGAGACGCATGGACAAAGGTTCCATCAAGAAAACCAGTGCAAAAAATGGGTTGCAATGGGAATTTGGACCTGGTGACAGCCCCTGGTATCAGGGCGCTGCTGAATCACTCATAAAGGCTGTCAAGAGATGTTTCACATTTTCAATGAGCAACCGCCGGCTTTCACCTACAGAATTTCTCACAATCTGCACTGAAGCTGCAAACACACTAAATGAAAGGCCATTGGGATTACTGCCAGATTCAGACTCTGAGATCAACATATTAACACCTAACTGTCAACTTATTGGACGACCCTTCATCAAGAATCCTGGCAACTGGAATGCAGACTACTCCTTAAGGGGGCGACTGGCTCTGGTAAATACAGTCTCAGATGACTTCTGGCGGAAGTGGACCGAATTGTATGCACCCGCACTGATTCATCACCAAAAATGGCATACTCCAAGACGAAACTT
>OZ037770.1:1035000-1130000 GCA_964035545.1 Bugula neritina
TTCAAAGGCTAAGAGATAAATATACAGAGGACTAAGACTATGTAGGTGTCACTTACCTCTTGAGAGACGACAGAATCCTTCTTGTAATCCGGGTGATTTGCTACGAAGTTCCGGATATACCTGCAGTTTACAATTTAGACTGTAATCTATATATATATATATATATATATATATATATATATATATATATATATATAATATCCCAGCTTACCTAGCTGAAGTCTATATATAATATCCCAGCTTACCTAGCTGTAGTCTATATATAATATCCCAGCTTACCTAGCTGTAGTCTATATATAATATCCCAGCTTACCTAGCTGTAGTCGGCAGTTTCCCAGAAGCCCGTTTACTTATAAGGTCAAGGTAGCGACTGACAGTACATCTAGTATCCACGTCTATTTCTATGTTGTCCATGTAGTCCAGTATAAAGGGTATGAGTCCAGTAAACTTGTCAGCGTGTCCATTTATTATCTCATCTATACTCAGTTCCTGTCATGTGATACACACAACTGATTGAGTGACTCAAACTCACAATCAGTGAATATTCAAAGTGACACATCACCAGCTCAGTGAACAATTTAAGAGCTTTATAACCGGATGCAAAATGTTAATTTGATAATCATAAATTTCTCATAATGAATAGGTTGATTAGCACTGCACTTCAAGTAAATCGCATAATGAGAATGAATGCTCATATAGATGAATTTATGTTTGCATGAACTTATGGTTGCGTTTTCATTCAATGCAATTGTTTCCAAACATCTAATGAAAGTCCATTCTCATAATTCGAAGCTTGGAAACGCAGCGATAGTAGAAAACTCAATAAACTCCATTTTAAATCTAACAAATACATTCAAACCTAACTACAATGATGATTCTAATTGAAAGGTTTTAATTCAATAAAGAAGACAACTTCTAGTTTCCAGGAAGACTGAGTCACCTGCAAGTAAGACTCAGAGCAAGGCTTCTGGTCAGAAGTAGAAGTTAGGGTGGTTTTTGACGCGTCCCCGCTATTTATTGTGCTTGAAGAGCACTGACTCTTTTTAATACAAGCACTAGCATCGGGAGTGGAGCAGCTGATGGATACACTCTTACGGAAATAAAATCTACAAGTGTAAGGGAGATAATTTACAAAACCACATAATATGATGGCTATGAGACATTGGAGGGGAAGCAGGAAATGACGGTCGAGAAAAGGGGTTTATAAAAGTTCTGCAAAGCAGCAGTTGTACTCATTTGAAACATAGATCATGGATTTGTATATCGATGCAAATGTTTAGATTCTTGCGATGTTTAACTTCTGTAACCAAGCTATAGCAAGAAGACAATTTCCCACCTCTCCGTAACCACAGCGTCTCTCTTCAGAGCTTTCTTTATATTCTCATCCACCTTTGATATGGGAATGAGCATGTTGAGATTGTAGGAGAGGATAACTCTAGTCAGCATCACCACAAACACAGTGAAGGCAGCATTTTCAAAGTCTGTCAGCTGACATTCGGTTGGTCTGAATTCCACTCGCCATCCGATCTGACTGTTGGCTGGTGGAGGTTTGAACCTGAGAAGGAGTTGTTAGAGTGAGTCAGTATGACTCAATGTGATTATTACTATGATTCATACTGATTACTAGTATGAGTCACAGTACATGACTAAGAAAGAGCATGAGTCACTAAGATTTACATTAAAAGTCTTAGTTATATGATTCACTAGAACTCAATGTGATTATTAGAATGACTTACAGTAATTGCCATCATGACTAATAGTACATGATTTTGAAAAAATATGAGGCCCTGAGACTTACAGTACAGCATTAGTCATAAGTATGAGTGAGTATGACTATAAATGATGTACACAACAAAATCTCCTCGATCTGTAATCAATATGACTCAAAGTTGATTATAGAATGACTCACACTGATTGAGTTGCTGATTAGTAGTTGTTAGCATGACTCACACCGACTAATAGCATGATTCACAGTACTTGACTAGGAGCTACAATATAGTCGAATTCACAGCTTCATAATAATTCATTTAAGATTAAAAGTGGTTAGTATGAGTGAGTATGATTTATACTGACAAATAATATGAGGAGGTGATTAGTGACACTACTTGTATGTTTCACCCACACTCAGTGAGTCACACAGCAGACGTGAGTGAGTCATAACTATATGATCAGCAAGTATAACTTCTAGTAACTAACAATTTAACATGCGAGTATAACTGTGAGTGAGTGAGTCATAATTACCTCATAGTCTGCCAGTTAGTTGACTGAATATTCTCAAAATGATCCGTGTCAACCTCATCATCACTCGTGAGTTTCTCTTTAAACAGAGAAATTGGATCTCGTATGAAGAGATGGGCAAAGTGCTTGGCTAGAAGATCGTCTACACCTCCTTTAATATTCAAGAGAAATCATTAGAAATAATCCAAGGAACTCAACTAAAACTTAGTAGTTAATACTTCTAGTTTAGGACCAAACAGTCGACGGCGTATTGCTGTTAACAATTTTGCAAATGAAAAAAATTGTATATTTACTTTTAGTTATAAATGTTCAATTCAATCTAGAGTGATCAGAAAAAAAAATATAGAAAAGCAAATAAAATTTCCAACCATAAAAGAGAGTGTTCAACAGCACAAGAGAAAGTGAACACACCGTCACGTAATCGCTGGAATATCTCCTGGTCGTACACCAGAGGGATATCATTATATTTACTCCCTTCAGTGGACAAGTAACTGTCTATTGAGTCGTATCGAGACTTATTTATCATAAATCTGTCAGTTTTAAGAGGCACCTCCCCCTTTTCTTCTGCGGTCCTGTCATCTACTGACGCTGAAATCACACTCCACCTGTAACGGAGTGAAAATATCTTTGATTTGAATCTGAATTTTATAACAACCTAAAAGTACATGTAGAACAATAATATATATATATCTTTCCAAGTATTACATATATTTAAGCTCATGATAACTCACGCAGGTTCATAATCACTATCCCTGTGAAAAAACCCCTGGTGGAAGGGGTTTTCATTAAATCGCGCTAAGGACTTATTCAGATGGGGCACAGGAGCAATTACAACTGAATGCTCTTCATAACATCACCAATGACCTTTGTCCAAGCTCGAACCCATGACTCCGTGCTTACTAGACAAACGCTCTAACCCTTAGACCAATGCTGCTCCCCTTTTTAGCTCATAATAATATGCACTAAAGTAAAAAAATGACTTAGACATGTCAGTTGACTTATGTCACATATGAGTAATACACTATGACACATGACACAGGTGAGTAATACACTATGATACATGCCACAGGTGAGTAATACACTATGACACATGATACAGGTGAGTAATACACTATGACACATGTCAGCAATGTAGTAAATATCACACTGCAGGAAGCACCTGACACTCACCTGTGGTCAATGTCAGCAAGGTACCCTCTATATATAGGAGAAGCCGCACTAAGTGCCATTAGGATAGGAGTAAGAGGTGTCAGCTGGTCATACAGGTGTCTTGCCTCTAGTAAATTACTTGCCTGAAACGTCACCTGAAGGCAGCTCATGCCCAACCCAAACCCTACTGTGTCCATGTAGATGTGATTGGGTCTATAATAGCCAATCAAATAACACATTTTGTTTGTACTTATAAGATATGATAGTTTTCCTACATTTTAACGCTGAGCAAGCCCGGACAAACGGCGAGTAATGATGTAATGAGTAGTAGTGCAACAACTTAAAGGGCTAACTAAAATGATTAGTATGGATAGATATTAATGTTGACATCAATTTCAACCAACATTCACATACAGAGGCTAAAACAGTCCATTTTAATTTCCTAACAATTTTCATTTACAGCAGGCACTATTCACTAGAATAGATTTTCCTGACTTCTTGGCAATGACACTCAATAAGTTCCTGCCAATGGCTATCACAAAACTGCAGAGTGTACTATACTTGTCAATCTGACAGAGAACTCTCGCAAGTTCAAAAAGGTCACACACACTTACTTGGCATCAGCACTGCCCTCTGTTGGGAGATCCTCTATCCACGGCTGAGGGGTGTTTACATCCACAAATATCGGCACATTAATATCCACTTTCTTTCCTCTTCTCTCCCTGATGTTCCGAGTCAAATTCTTGAATCTTGGATGAGTATTGTTGACAGCTTCATCGGGCCAGAACAGCGACCTGTGAAAATGACCCACAAAATTACATAAAAGTACAGTCTTTGAAACTACTTTTTCAAATTTCTTTATTATAGTTGATCAAGTTCATTGTGACACATGTCACAGGTGATTAATACACTATGACACATGTCACAGTAATACACTATGACACATGTCACAGGTGAGTAATACACTATGACACTGATGACAGGTGAGCAATCTATTGGTAGTTAGGATAAATATTTTTAGACCGATGTAAACCTACCTTGACATGCTCGATGTGGGTAAAGGAGATCTCTCAGGGTGAGTAAAAGACGGACAACCAAGTCTTGGGAACGAAGTAATAGACAACACAGTCTCATCAGAATGTTCCAGAAGAGAGTGAATGTGGTTCCTGCGTTTCTTCATATTATCTTCTACAGTATTGAAATGTGAGCTCAGGGCACCTGTTGAAATAGAGTAACATGTGATTGTTGTGGTTCTACAGCTGAAACGATATAAAGCCCAGGCTCATACATTTCTAGGGGACTTACATTTCACTATCCAATGTATCCACTATGAAAGTTGAGACCAGTTTTAATACAAAATGCATCACCACTAGCATGCAGTTTTACAAAAATCTATACATACCAAAGGGCGTTCCAGGAATGCCCTCAATCATGTAACTAGCGTACTCATGGGCCCAGCTTACATCCTCACACCCCTAAAATATATACAAATTTCTTTTTTTAAGGAAAAATCAAAACTAGAATAACTATCTTGAACTTTCACGATAACTATGGCAACTGTAGTATACTAGTGTCCAAGCAAGAATAAGTTGTAAATATTATAAATTACAGAAACTAATTTTTCTCCCACCAAAGTCAATTTGAACGAAAAATATGAAGTAATGAATTCTTCAACTCCACCCATTGCTGTGATTTTAGTAAAACTAAAAGGGGTTAAAAAGGGTCAAAAGTGATGTACCAGGAAAAAGTCTAAAAACTGAAAAAGAAACCTAGAAACTTATCTATTTATGTAAGTTGAACTTTTATGCATAGAAAATTGTAGCCACAAAGACTTTTTTCAAAAGATTTGAGCAGCAAAGAAATTATTTAAATAAACTGTTAAATTCATATAAACAGATGTAATATCCAATTGAAACATAAAAAAATCAATTTGAGTCTACAACTGCATCATTATGCACACTGACTAAAAACAAGGGAGGTCTAACCTCTCCCTTCTTTGCCAGTTCTGCTAACTTCTCTAAGTAGTACTGAGCTTTCAAACACACTCGGGCCGTACGGTTAGCATCATCAAACTTTACAAAAGTGTACTCTATTTCATCTCCGAAGTAAAGACAGTCATCGGTGCGGTCTGGAAGAGTTTAGTGTAAAACATATTTCACCATTTGTACAATATTTTCAAAAATACTCTTCAACTTTGATTTGGTATTTAGAAGTTTAAATAAAGAAGAAATAACTTGTGGCACAAAGATTTCATCGTATTAGATACTTCAATATTTGTATCTCTACTTCATCACCGAAGTAGAGACAGTCGTTAGTGTGGTTTAAAGAATAGTGTAGGGGGCTTACTTCATTGCAATACATAGTTCACCACATGTTCACCACATGTACAGCACAATGTAACCATGTTCCTTTAGCATAATGTTGACCAACTTAAAAGCTTTTGGTGCAAATGAATATTTACAAAGGCTTCTGCAACTTTGATTTTGATGTCTATATTCACTAGATCCCCGTGATTCAAATTATGCAAATGGAGTTTTCATTTGACGCATGGGAACAGTGTATCCGAATGAAATCTCAACCATAAGTTAATGCAACTGCAAAAGCATTCTGATGAGCATCCCGTAAGAAAACATAGTGTTAGAAGTTTAAATAAAAAGAACTAATTTGCAGTACACAATCAATACTGTTGTGTTGAGTTCACCCAGCAATTCCCATGGTGTAATGGTTAGCACGGCTGCTTGCAAGCCGGAGGTCTCACGTTTAAATTCCAGTAGGGGCAATTATTTTTCACAAGCTATTTTGGTCTCTAGCGAAGTGTAGTAGTACTCCAAGCCGGGGTTGAGAGGCCAGGAGAGCCTAATGACTGAAGGAGTAGTAGAGAAGCCAGTGGAGTTCTTGCGAACTGGGTGGGATGTAGTGTTGAGTTTACCCATTAGTCCCCGTGGTGTAATGGTTAGCACGCCTGCTCGTAAGGTGTCAGGTTCGAATCTCAGTAGAGGCTATTATTTTTCACAAATACAATGTGTGAGCATTAGTTAAATCAAAATTATATTATAAACCATGGAAAATTATAATTATAATTACATAAATATTTTGACCTTTATTTCTGTGATAGAGGTGAATAAACTGTTCTATCCCATGATGTCTAACATGACTGGCATAATACTTGGTCTTCTCCCAGGAAAGAGAGGTGCCCACTGACAGCAGCCCCATCTCAGGCAATAATTGTTGCTTCTATAGGCTACTGTAAGCGTACTACTGCAAATGAAATGTTGAAGGAATAGTCAAATACAAGGAGTGGTTTTGTTAGCATTTAGACTAGTATAGTGACTAGAATCTTTCTAAGGGGGATGGTGATGGTACAAGCATGCTTTGAGCTAAGTACTACTCTATTAATATGCTTACACAGTGGGCGTAGCAATAGCATATTCATATTCATATTGACATCGTGATATTGACATTGATAGTCACATTGAATTTCAATTTGCTATATCAATATTTCAATGTCAATTTGCATAGTGACTGTGAGTGTGACACCGACAGACTGAGAGTGAGACTAACAGTAACAGTCATCTGTCACGAGTCAACAAAAATATAAAACGTCACATTATGATTTATTTAAATGATTAAGTTAGTAGAAGCCCATTTTTATTTTTACACGTATTTCAGCTACTCATAGTCACACTGACACTGATGTTTACAAGTTTTAGCCACTACAAATTCTACTACACATATTCATTTTAGTACTGCATACAAAATGAAAATGATCACAATCAAGGCAGTAATCCAGAAGCCTCTATAAAGCAGGATTAAGTTTCTGTTCAGTCAATACTGTAGTAAGGACGTAATGCGCGCGTCCCCCGTATTCCTTCAGCCTATCCAAGTGCGTCACGTGATAGGCCTCAGAGTAGTAGTTTTGCAGTAGAGAGAGCGTGCTAACTAAGCGAAGATGTAATCTCTAGTCGGTGTACGTGCTGTATCTTTTATATAATTAGTAGTAAATAAACTTGGAAGCTTTTACCTAAATACTTTATTGCTGTAGATAAATAGACATAATTACAAGCTAGGAACCCACGCATAGTAGTTACACAAATTACTACAGTGGTGGCAGCGGTGGGATTTCTAGCTACTGTATGAGAACAATGAGAAGTATTAGAACATCATGGACGAGGGAGTAACTTCAATGGAAGGAGGTGAGCAGAACATTATTATAGGCCCTCTCGGAGCTGGAGAGGAGGTATATAGGAACATGTTGGAGGTTCCCGTGTTCACAGGCTGCGAGGATATTGAACAATTCGTTCAAGAATTCCGTGAAACTGCCGCCATTGCAAGATGGCCGCCAAGAGTAACTCTTACAAAACTGCGGATGGCACTGACGGGAGAAGCCAAGCCGTACGGGTGGAAGCCTAGCATAAACGGGATCATTGCTACACTACGGGCCCGTTTTGGCATGCCCGTTGCCGTCGCCAAGTCCAGACTGCGAGGATTACTCCGCAAGACATGTACACCGCTTTCTGACCACGCCACTCTGGTGCAGAGACTGGCACGGACCGCGTATAGCGATCTGCCAGAAACACACAGACGGCACTACACATTCGAAGCCTTTGTACAGTCTCTCAATTCTTTGGACTTCCACCACCAGTTACAAGCCAAGGGAGTGACCACAATTGAGGCTGCAATCCAAGAGAACAAGGCCTACGCTGGAGCCGAACGACTCTATAAGACGGAAGAGGCCGTGCCCCAGCCCTCTAGGGAACCAGACTATCCGGTCCGCATAGCTGCCGCGACCACTAAAACCCCCATAGAGACGGAGATAAGCCGCTTGATGACTAGACTGGGACAATTGGTGGCGACGATAACATACGACCACTCAAGGAAGAGCAAGAGGACGGCAGCAAAACCCCCCAGACCCATGATGCGACGCTGGGAAAGCGGCAATCAGGGGCACCGCCACCTGAGCGGCCCACGATTCAAACGGCAGCAGAAACCACAACCTCCCCGGAGACCCCCAGAGCTCCGCGGACACACACAGAGAGAAAAACGGGGTGGGTGTCGCCAAGAGCCCGTACGGGCCCAGCGACACACCCCCCGTCAATGGCAAACACCTCGCCGTACCAGCCAACCAGGTCGACCACGAGACCCCTTCTCTCTGCCTCTCACCAACCGCTTCAGTCCGTTACCAGTAATGGAACAGACCAGCGAGGCCCCTCAGGGCATCGGGGAGGATCAGAACACCTCCCCGCAAGGAAACTCTCACCGGCCCCGCAAACCGCGGAACAAACGGGCACAGCCCCGTTCGGCCGAGACCGAGCACGCTGGGGGAATACGGGTACAACCTCACGGAGGCAGCTACTTCTTGCCAGGGAAGGTGGCCGGTAAAGCTGTCACCTTCCTGTTAGACTCCAGGTGTACCACTAATATCCTCAGCCGTCGGGTCTTCAACACCCTCCCTCTCAAGGAGAGGGGAGCCTTAGCTCCCTATACCGGGGAACCGGGCACCCTAGCTGACGGGTCACGGATTCCTTTCTACGGTATCATAGAATTGGCTGGGCGCGTCCGCGACCAAGCCATTCAGGAAACCTTCGTCATCAGCCCACTGGAGGAAGATGCCATACTAGGGATGCCGTTCTTGAAGAGACACGGGTGCCATATTGACTTTAGCAAGTCAGCCATGCTAATGGGCGGCAAAGAGCTCACCTGTGTCGACAAGTTCGGTCGTCCTCTAGCGGGAGGTGTGCAGGTAGTACGCAACTGTACTATACCCGGCCGCTCCCGGGCTACCGTTCACTGCAGAGTGAACAATAGCCAACTCTCGGGGCTAGGGGTTGTCGAAGGTGCGCACTCTAGAATCCAACTCGCCAGCAGTCTTAACCAGCTGACTGATCGAGGAGAGATCTTGGTGCAGTGTGTCAACCCCTTCTCCGAAACGGTACAATTACCGTCAGGATCCATGCTGGGTCGATTCCACTCCATCCAGGAGGAGGATGTAGGGCCGTCGCTGGGAGCTGCGACGGAAGGTCCCCAACAGAGCCCGTCAGTTAGGCGGGGGACCGTCCCATCACACGTCAAAGAGCTATACCAGGCAGCGTGTAACGGCTGCACGGGCAACGTGGAACGCCAGACTATGGCTCAGTTGCTACGTGATTATAGCGACGTGTTCAGCAGTGGGGACCATGACGTCGGCCTGACCACGGCCGTCCGTCATGAGATACCGCTGGCTGCAGGGACTACCCCTATTCGGCAGCCCACCAGGAGGCTGGGACCCGAGAAGGAAAAGGAGGTAAGCCAACAAGTCCGGGATCTTTTGGACCGCGGCCTCATCGAGCCAGCACATAGTGCGTGGAGTTCACCGGTCGTTCTGGTCCGAAAGAAAGACGGCAGTTGGCGGTTCTGTGTGGATTATCGCAAGCTCAATAGCGTGACCATACAGGACGCCTACCCCTTACCCAGGATCGACGAATCTCTGGACGCCTTAGCCGGCAGCAAGTACTTCAGTACGCTAGACTTGTTGAGCGGCTATTGGCAGGTCCCCCTCAGCCCAGACGCCCAGGAGAAGGCGGCGTTCATCACGCGGGACGGCTTATGGAAGTGGAAAGTCCTCCCCTTCGGACTGACTTCCGCCCCCGCCACGTTCCAGCGGCTCATGGAACAGGTCCTCAGTGGACTCCACTGGAAGACACTGCTAGTATACCTCGACGACGTCATCGTGATCTCCCCAGACTTTCAGACGCACGTCAGCCGTCTGCGGGAGGTCTTCGATCGACTCCGAGGCGCCAATCTGAAGCTCAAACCCTCCAAGTGCGCTCTCTTGCAGCCAGAGGTGAAGTACCTGGGGCACATCGTCGGCCGCCACGGCGTGGCGACGGATCCTGAAAAGGTACGAGCTATAGAAGATTGGGTAACCCCCCAGGATTTGACCGGGCTGCGGGCTTTCCTGGGGCTGGTAGGGTATTACAGGCAATACATACCAGACTTTGCGGGGGTAGCGCAGCCGTTAAACCGGCTCACCGCAAAGGGGGTGACCTGGCAGTGGACTCCCGTCGAACAGAGAGCGTTCGACTGCCTCAAAGGCCGCCTGCTGGAGGCCCCTATCCTGGCCTATCCAGACCCTGCCCTGGAGTACATCCTCGATACTGACGCCAGTGACCAAAATGTCGGCGCTGTGCTGTCCCAGGTGCAGGAGGGCCGCGAAGTAGTCGTGGCCTACTACAGTAAGTCTCTCTCGCCCACTGAACGAAATTACTGCACTACCCGAAAGGAATTGCTGGCAGTAATCAAGTCGGTGAAGCATTTCAGACCTTATCTATACGGCAGGAAGTTCCGCTTGCGGACCGACCACGCCTCCTTGATTTGGTTATGTAAGAGAGCAGAACCGTCCAGCCAAGTCGCCCGATGGCTCGAGGTCCTAGCTGAGTTCTCTTACCGGATCGAGCACCGACCCGGTAAGAAACACGGCAATGCTGATGGACTGAGCCGGCGACCGGACGAGGGGTGTAAACAGTGCCTCAACATCGAGAAGAGGAACGGAGGTCCTCCAAAATCCGAGTTGAGAGCACTGAACCACTCTGAGACGGAGTATGGCTGGGACCAGGGTCAACTCCTACAGAAGGCCGCTACGCCCCCGGAGGCTATCCAACGCCTCCGTGCCAATCCTGTCTTGGCTGATAACGTTAGGGAGCTACGAAGACTCCAGGAGGACCTCCCTGGAGTGGTAGCCGACGTATATCGTGCCAAAAAGGAGGGGCGACGACCCAGTGAAGAACAACTGCGGCAGGGATGCACCGAGTTACGGTCGTACTGCCAACGTTGGGACTCCCTGCGGATCGGGCCAGATGGTCTGCTGACCATCACAGTGGCTGCTCACAACAACCAGTACGGCAGGAAGAGGGTGATCTGCCCAGCCGCCATACGCCGGGAGTTAGTATGGGACACCCACAAGCAAGCCCACGCCGGGGCGAGCAGGGTGCTCTCCAAGTTACGACTCCGGTGGTACTGGCCCGGCATGGAGCGTGAGGTGCGGCATAGAGTCAAACAATGCGAAATCTGCCAGGCCAGCAAGCATGGCCGTCTCCCTGGTGAAGCGGGACGGCGTAGGTTATATGCTGGAAGGCCGTGGCAGGTGGTAGCTATCGACCTAGTCGGACCCATGCCCGTCACCCCCAGAGGAAACAGTTGGATCCTAGTATTAACCGACCACTTTACACGGTGGGCGGATGCCCTGGCTATTCCAGATGCGTCCGCCCCCACAGTGGCCAGGGTGCTGGATCAAAATGTATTCTGCTATCTTGGACTACCTGAGCAAATACATTCGGACCAGGGGGCTCAATTCCAGTCCCAACTGTTGAGCGACCTCTGCCGCCTCTGGGGAGTAAACCAAAGCAGGACCACCCCGTACCATCCTCAGGGCAACGGGGTGGTGGAACGCAACAATCGCATGTTGGGCGATGCACTGCGCAGTCTGCTCCTCGGCCGGGGTCAGGAGGAGTGGGATACGGTACTGCCGCAAGTCATGCGGGCCTACCGTAGTACACCACACACCAGTACGGGGGAAACCCCTAACCTCCTGATGCTCGGTCGAGAGACGCGAGTGCCTGACCACCTCACATACCACATCCCAGAGCAGGACTATACCATCCACGAGTATGCCAGTAAATTGATAGAGGACCTGAGGGCCGCACACGAAATACTGCGGGCGAAGCAGTGGCAGGTACGGCGAGAGGACTCTCAGGAACCACCTCTCTATCGAACTGGGGACTGGGTGTGGATGGTCAACTACCGTAGGCGTCGAGGACAAGCGGCTAAGCTCCAGCCTAAGTTTGTGGGACCCTACGTAGTAGTTGAGGCTATGCCCAATCATACGTACAAGTTGGAGCGATCTGGACAGGTCTCTGTCCAGAACGAAACCCGCTTGAAACCGTATTGGGCTAGCCCAGGAGCAGCAGGAGCAGCCCCCCCGTTGTTGGAGCCCAGGAGGCAGACAGTAACGCGTGGGCGGCAACGGCATGGACCCGAGTACGAAGTGGTCGTGCCGCGGGGAGAGGACTTGGTGAGGCAGGAGACGCCACTCCCACCAACGGAAGTGCGCCCACCGCCCCCAGTACCAAGTCTACCCCCACCACTTCCGGTTCCGCATCCGCGTCCGGAAGTGCAAAACCCCCCCGTGGGAGGGGCTCCATCTGGAGACAACAGCGGAGAGGGGAACACCACCACCAACGGCGGGCCAGAAACACCACAGGTGGAGCAAAATAGCCCACCAGTGAGTACGCCGCCCCAACCAACAGCTACAACTCCCTCTCCAGCTGATACGTCACCTCCCCTGGAACGGGGACAGCGTACTAGACAACCCCCAGCATACCTTCAAGATTACATATGTGACCGTGTTACAAACGGCAGTTATGAAAGTCTAGCTGGGCGCCGTACGGAAGGACTGGCAGCAAAGCGTGGGAGTTGTGAACACCACGGAAATCTCAACTTTTGCGAAGGCGGAGTAGTAAACAAAACTACTACGCCCGGGGCAAATAGTTCCAGCCGTGCGCAACAACCACGCTGCCCAGTCTTTTCGTACGCTGACGTTGTCAAGGGAAGACGCATTCAAACTCAATCCACGGACATCCAAGCTTGAACGCTGAGTATGATTACAAATACCGGGTTCTCAGGTAAGCTTGCTCTGAGCTAACATTTCCACTCATGGAAACCAGTCTACCATCAGTCAGTTCTGATTTAATCGCCTTGATTGAATCACAACTACTGGGGACTGAGTCTTACGTGAAAGGCGACGAGAACATAAAGATGGCCGACGATTTACTAGATCTGGAGCTTGACACTATGTCTCTCTGTCAGTCTACACGACACGAATCAGTCCCTCGAGTGCTATCTGAAAAGATGTATGACTCCCAGACTAGTAACAGTCGGTTGTCATCAGAATTATGGTGTAAAGATCATATTCGATCTAACAGTAATTCTGCTCTTTTAGATACCGCTCTCTCTCCTCTCTCTGGTGACATGCCGTCACTAGAAATGGCTTGGAACGAGGAACCCGTTCCCACTACTCTTCCGGAGGCACTCCTACAACAATCATGCTGGGTTACAACAGATACAGAAACACTGATACGAGAGCACAAGGGAGACGACCAATGCACCACTTGCCGTTTATGCCAGCTTCACTTCACTACCTCACGAAGACTTCGAGTTCATATTCCCCAACATTATTTCACCACCTTTTGTCCCTGTGGTGAATATAGTTACCACAGGGACTACATCCTCCGTCACCAGCGAACTATGGGATGCCATATTGGACACCTGTTCGAAGTCGACGAACCCTCCTTTCCACAATTCCTTAATCTCATCCGACCGTTCATATCAGACCCAGTTCGATATGAACGGCTGCGTCAGGAGTTCCCCGCACCCAGGACCATCACACAGGGACCCTGCCCTAAACCACCCGGATATAGGAAACCACGCGTATCCCGTTCCTCACCCCCCGCACGCACGGTGCCCCACCCCGACTCCATACCAAGAGTCGTGTTACGACGCATCGATATACCACAGCGATGGCGTCCCTCCCCCCCTGTCTCCCCAAGGCCTTCTCGTAAACGGCGTTGGCCATCTTCATCCCCCAACCGACACTCTGCCCCTGCCAGGAATCTAGGCGAGGCAGAAGAGCGGATACGAGAATTAGAGAAAGAGGTGCAAAGACTGACACCGAGAATCTCCGCCGCCGCATCAGAACTCCGGACCCTCTCTGCCTCTGTAGCCCGAATGAAAGGAAGTGCTTGAAGATGATGTCCCTCCTCTCCCTATCCGTGATGGTACAGCAGGTGGTGCCCCATTACAGACCTTTCTCACGCCGGTGCTCACAAACAATTACTCAGTGTAACAATATAGTAACCTACCAGTATACAGCTCTACCTCTACAAACTATCCCTTATAAGTGCCTCCCGCCGGTGCCATTGTGTATTTACTGTTATATTTTTTTATATATGTATGTGTTTCTTATTACTGTACATAGCCATGTTTTTCTCTTATGTACCACACGCTCTCTCGGTTTTTTTTATATAGTTTTATAACGTTTTATGTTCGAAATTATTGTATCTGTGTTATCAGAAAGTAGGGCTTTCTGCTGGGGGGGGGCGGTGTAGTAAGGACGTAATGCGCGCGTCCCCCGTATTCCTTCAGCCTATCCAAGTGCGTCACGTGATAGGCCTCAGAGTAGTAGTTTTGCAGTAGAGAGAGCGTGCTAACTAAGCGAAGATGTAATCTCTAGTCGGTGTACGTGCTGTATCTTTTATATAATTAGTAGTAAATAAACTTGGAAGCTTTTACCTAAATACTTTATTGCTGTAGATAAATAGACATAATTACAAGCTAGGAACCCACGCATAGTAGTTACACAAATTACTACAATACAACTTAACTACTGCTAGTACTAACTGTATCAGTATTGGCTATTGACCGATGACCGAGTCCGATGACATAATACCCATATCCGGCACACCCCTTCCACCCTCTAGGCTCCAGGGCGGTCCATTATGATGACCACTTCGAGTTATCATCATAATAATTATTATCACTCTGTTGGTTCGAGTACAATACTGAAGATGTCGACGATGCAGCAGACTGTAGTGTTGCTTTGTGAAAATCGCTTGAAGCAGCACACAGTTAGTAGTCACTTAGTGGTCAGTGGGAAGAATGTATGAAGTTTGTAGTTGGGGTTTGAAGTTTGGGCATGATATCTATACAAACGCAGCAATTATTAATTCTCAACTTTTTGCTGCTTCTACGATTCTTTATTTTATAGCAATGTGAGGTACAGTGTGAACAAATTCAAAGGATTTACCACTTCTATAAACACCATACTGGGTCAAAAACTTTCTAGTACTCTGCAAACGCCAAAATGGGCAGACAACTCATTATAAATATCATGCGGGGTAGACAACTCCTTAATGCTCCACGAATACTGTTTTAATTGAGCTTTCTATTTCTGTATTCAGTAACCAGTTGTAAATATTAAAGATTCTATCTATCATCACAATTCTTACATCTCTTGTAACTTCTACATTAATGTTGGCATCACCTTGAGCTTTTAATTATTACTTGGAACAAATTTGTAAAGATTTCTAGCAAAAAGACAATGCTGTTATGTGCAGATTTCATGTATAGTTTAAATGAATACTGCAAAAAACTTTGACTAAGAATTAATTGCTTTATCAACATTTGAAGAATATTATCTTACGTTGCACATGATTAAGAATAGCTAGTGTGATTTAACAATGAAAATATTTATAAGCGACTTGGTTGGCCCCTTGATTCGCTGCAGCTTGTATCACTGTGCAGTGATTCCAGCTGCAGGCTTCCTCTATGTAGCCTGAGCTCTAATCAACTAGTAACCTTCTAAACACATATATGGTTATATCAGTATATCATCAGTAAATGTAGTCGCATGTCTTGCTTTCATTCGTCATTTATCAAAATGCATTGTTCCACATGCAGTGTAAATTTATTAAACAAATATGAATTACAATTAAAAGTAACAAAACCGTACTCTATTTCCCCGAGTACATATAATAAATCCGCATTGTCTTTGGGAATGATGGAAAAAGTATAAAATACATCAGTCAACTGGCGCTTTGATGATCTACTTAGTAAAAAGGAATAAATATATTTTGAATTTAGAGGTCTAAAAATACTCATAAGTGGAATATCAACTCGGTGTAAAACATAGAAAACAAAAAGCGTGCAAATATGAAGAAAAGCTAATATGAGCCAAAAACAAGCCAAAAGTTACATTATGTTGAAAGAATCGTCCTGAGTAGTGAAAGTAAAACTTTGAATCACTGATTGGTGGTAGTACTGGTTGGTGTATAATTTAAAAGCTACACATGGTGCAGATGTGTGGAAATAATTATATGAGCCAAAACAATAGCAAAAAGCCACACAAAACTGAAATGATGTCTTTGGAGAAGTAAGAGTAAAACTTTAAACCATTGGACAGTGGTTTTTCCAAATGGCATTATTAGCCAATCAAATCCCCTGTTACAAGTTCCAGTCTGCTAATGACTCATGCCTTTGTCTGGTTGGAATTTGCTGCCAACACAGCCTTAGGAATGCTTGACTTAGACTTAGATTTACCATCTGGTAGGAAATCGGGACACGCTATCAGACCCTTCGATATCTGATCAAATCTTTTCATTAGGTCGTAGTTTATCTACAGAAATAATTATATAGTTTATCTTGTAAATAAAACAGGCAAGGGGCAAAGGCTACACATAAGTCCAGAGGCTAAGAGATAAATATACAGAGAACTAAGGCTAAGTAGGCGTCACTTACCTCTTGGGAGACGACAGAATCTTTCTCGTAATCAGGGTGATTTGCTACAAAGTTCCGGATATACCTACAGTTTACAATTTAGACTGTAGACTATATTTAAAATATCCCAGCTTACCTAGCTGTAGTCTATATATAATATCCCAGCTTACCTAGCTGTAGTCTATATATAATATCCCAGCTTACCTAGCTGTAGTCTATATATATAATATCCCAGCTTACCTAGCTGTAGTCTATATATAATATCCCAACTTACCTAGCTATAGTCTATATATAATATCCCAGCTTACCTAGCTATAGTCTATATATAATATCCCAACTTACCTAGCTGTAGTCTGTAGTTTGCCAGAAGCCCGTTTACTTATAAGGTCAAGGTAGCGACTGACAGTACATCTAGTATCCACGTCTATTTCTATGTTGTCCATGTAGTCCAGTATAAAGGGTATGAGTCCAGTAAACTTGTCAGCGTGTCCATTTATTATCTCATCTATACTCAGTTCCTGTCATGTGGTACACACAACTGATTGAGTGACTCAAACTCACCATCAGTGAATATTCAAAGTGACACATCACCAGCTCAGTGAACAATTGATGAGCTTTATAACTTGATACAAGTTATTAATTTTATGTTAAAATTCATCACATCAATATAGAAAACAACTTCTAGTTATCAGGAAGACTAAGTCACCTGTAAGTAAGACTCAGAGCAAGGCCTTTGGTCAGAGGTAGAAGTTAGGGTGGTGTATGATGTGTCCCCGCCATTTATTGTACTTGAAGAGTACTGATTCTTTTTAATGCTTGCAGACAAACTCGTACGGAAATAAAATCTACAATTGTAAGGGAGATAACTTACAAAAAACTAATTATTACTGGAAGGCAAAGATGGAGAAGCAACTCCAAATGCAGCCTCATTACAGAATTTTCTAGATTTTCGTAACTTTCAACAAACTGGATGCTATTAAATGTTCTACATTCCGTACTAAAAGAATAGTCAAAAAACTGAGTGTTCAAAAGGTTCTAGTAATTTGATTCAGAAACTAAAAATAGAAATACTATTTAAAAATGTGAAAAGTATGATCACTGTATGGGCAGCTAGTAGTAGTAGTAGTATATGTACAGTGTTTGAGAGAAGACAATTTCCTACCTCTCCGTAATCACAGCATCTCTCTTCTGAGCTTTCTTTATGTTCTCATCCACCTTTGATATGGGAATGAGCATGTTGAGATTGTAGGAGAGGATAACTCTAGTCAGCATCACCACAAACACAGTGAAGGCAGCATTTTCAAAGTCCGTCAGTTGACATTCGGTTGGTCTGAATTCTACTCGCCATCCGATCTGACTATTGGCTGGTGGAGGTTTGAACCTGACAAGGAGTTGTTAGAGTGAGTCAGTATGACTCAATGTGATTATTACTATGACTCGTACTGATTACTAGTATGAGTCATAGTATGTGACTGACTATGAATCATAATGATTACTAATATGAGTCATAGTACATGACTAAGACTTACAGTACTATCAGAGTATAGTTTGAAGTTATAGATGATTCATAGTGTGATTCACAGTGACTCACACTGACTAATAGTATGATTAACAGTAAATGAGAGTTGCTAGTATGAGTATGTATTTAATATACTGTATAAAACTGAAATTAGTAGCAATATAACTTACAGGATAAATATCTACTTAATATGACTCAACGTTCTTTCCAGTATGACTCGAATTAATAATGAAGTAGTTAGTATAAGTACATGATCATAACTTATAGTAACTAATAGCACGACATGTGAGTATAACTGTGAGTGAGTGAGTGAGTCATAATTACCTCATATTCTGCCAGTTAGTGGACTGAATATTCTCAAAATGATCTGTTTCATTCTCATCATCACTCGTGAGTTTCTCTTTAAACAGAGAGATTGGATCTCGTATGAAGAGATGGGCAAAGTGCTTGGCTAGAAGATCGTCTATACCTCCTTCAATATTGAAAAGAAATCATGAAAAACAATTCAGTTTCACTCAACTAAGTAAACAGTCCATGGCATATCACTTGTAACACTTTTGATCTCTAAATATTATTTACTACCTTAAGTTAATAATGTACCTAAAGTAACTAAAGTAATTAATTATATTTATTTATTTATTTCACAGCACAAGAGAATGTGAACAGACCGTCACGTAATCGCTGGAATATCTCCTGGTCGTACACCATAGGGATATCATTATATTTACTCCCTTCAGTGGACAAGTAACTGTCTATTGAGTCGTATCGAGATTTACTTATCATAAATCTGTCTGTCTTAAGAGGCACCTCCCCCTTTTCTTCTGCGGTCCTGTCATCTACTGAAGCTGAAATCACACTCCACCTGCAATAGAGTAAACACAGTTTTAGCTTTTAAACTGTAATTTAAATGTAGAACAATTGTCACAGGTGAGTAATACACTATGACACATGTCACAGGTGAGTAATACACTATGACACATGTCACAGGTGAGTAATACACTATGACACATGTCACAGGTGAGTAATACACTATGACACATGTCAGCAATGTAGTAAATATCACACTGCAGGAAGCACCTGACACTCACCTGTGATCAATGTCAGCAAGGTACCCTCTATATATAGGAGAAGATGCGCTGAGTGCCATTAGAATAGGAGTAAGAGGTGTCAGCTGGTCATACAGGTGTCTTGCTTCTAGTAAATTACTTGCCTGAATTGTCACCTGAAGGCAGCTCATGCCCAACCCAAAACCTACCGTGTCCATGTAAATATGATTGGGTCTACAATAGCCAATCAAATAACACCTCACATATTCAGATTAAACGGCCCATATTGTAGGATAGTTTTTCTATTTCTTAAAGTTGCTCAAGTCAAGTTTATTACAAACAGGGCGCATTGGTGTCAACTAAAATGCCAAGTATGGGTGCTAAAAGGATATATATTATTATGATATCTATTCAAACTAAATGCTAAACTTTTTGGTATTTTCAAATATTTTGTGATTTCCCTTACAGCATCTAAAAATAGTTATCTTTTAATTTCATGGCAATGGCACTGGAAAATATCCCGCCAATGGCCATCACAAAACTGCAGAGTGTACTATACTTGTTAATCTGACAGAGAACTCTCGTAAGTTCAAAAGGTCGCACACACTTACTTGGCATCAGCACTGCCCTCTGTTGGGAGATCCTCTATCCACGGTTGAGGGGTGTTTACATCCACAAATATCGGCGCATTAATATCCACTTTCTTTCCTCTTCTTTCCGGGATGTTCCGAGTCAAAGCCTTGAATTTTTGACGAGTATTGTTGATTGCCACATCGGGCCAGAACAGAGATCTGTAAAATGATCTCTAGAGTTACATATAAACTTAGTCTCTGAAACTATTTCACAACATGTGTTTTGAAAATGTTTCTTTCACTTTCCTTGTCTTAGTATAGAAATGGTAAACACTATGACACGTGTCACAGGTGAGTAATACACTATGATACATGTCACAGGTGATTAATGCACTATGACAGAAATCACAGGTGAGTGATACACTATAATAGATAAAATAAATACTTCAGAACAAGGTAAACGTACCTTGATATACTAGTTGCAGGTGAAGGTGGTTGCTCAGGGTAAGTAAAAGACGGACAACCGAGTCTTGGGAAGGAAGTAATAGACAACACAGTCTCATCAGAATGTTCCAGAAGTGAGTGAATGTGGTTCCTGCGTCTATTCATATTATCTTCTACAGCCTTGAAGTGTGAGCTCAGGGCACCTGTTAAAATAGAGTAACATGTGCTTGTCGTGGTCCACAATTGACACATTAAAGAGCACCTGCTCAATCATGTCCAGTGAATTGACATTTCACTATTCAATGTATCCAATAAACTATAAAAGTTGAAACCACTTTTGATACGAAATTCATTACTACTAGCTGGTATCTTTTACAAAAATCAATACATACCAAAGGGTTTTCCAGGCATGCCCTCAATCACATAACTAGAGTACTCATGAGCCCAGTCTGCATCTGCACAGCCCTGAAAGTAAATTGTCCAATTCTATTGCTTTTCGAAGAAGATTATTTGAGGGTCAATTCACAACCTCGGTCTTTCATAGACAATCATTGTGTCAAAGTGAAAAGAAGTTTGAATATATTATAACTTACAAAAAAGATTTCCTCTCCCACTACAGTCGATTTAAATGAAAAAGATGAAGTAATGAATTCTTCTACTCAACCCATTGCTGTGATTTTAGTAAAGTTAAAAGGGGCTATAAAGGGTGGAAAATGCTGAGCTGATACAAAGTCTAAAAATTTAAAAAGAAACCTACAGACTTATCTACTTATGTAGTTGAACTTTTATGCATCGAAAATTTTAGTCAAAACAATTTTTTTCAAAATATCATATGAAAAGCAAGGAAATTAATCAAATGAATTTATAAGAAAATATACATACAATATGAATTTAAAACATATAAAATCTGCAACTGCATCATTATGCACACCAACAGAGAACATAAAGAAGTCTAACCATCCCTGTCCTTTCCAGTTCTGCTAACTTCTCCAAGTAGTACTGAGCTTTTAAACACACTCGGGCTGTACGGTTAGCATCGTCAAACTTTACAAAAGTGTACTCTACTTCATCACCGAAGTAAAGACAGTCATTGGTGCGCTCTGTAAAATTTTAGTGTAAAACATATTTTACCATTTGTATGACGTATGATATAACCGGCATTACTTTAGCAAGTAAACTTGAAAGTGTTCGGCGCAAGAAAATTTTCTAAACTACTCTGTAACTTTGAATTGTTAGAAATGTATTTAGAAGTCCAAATGAAAAAAGAACTAACTTGTAGCAATTAATTACAAATGTTAAGTCTAAGTAATGAAAAATGATAAAACTACCAACAGAAACTAAGCTCATAATCATTACAACTGTTGGATAAAAATACAACATTAGACTTGGTTCACCCTTTGAATAACTATGAATAACTTTCATGTAAAAAAAATACAATTGAGAATGAGTGAGTATTATTAAATTACAATTAGACATTATAAGTGATGATTACTTAAAGATTGTGACCTTTATTTTTGTGATAGACGTTGATAAACTGTTCAATCCCATGATGTCTAACGTGATTAGCATAGTACTTAGTCTCCTCCCAGGAAAGAGGGGTGCCCATTGACAGCAACTCCATTTTCAGCAACAAATGTAGGTTCTATAGGCTATTACTGCAAATGGATTAGTAGCCACTTAGTATCGAAGAAATACTAGGGATAGTTTTGTTAGCACGCAGAAAGACTAGAATCTTCATATTTTCCATACTTTGAGATTAATGTAATCACACAGTCAACAGAACATTTCATATTCAACTAGTAGAATCTCAAATTACTTGAGCTACTAACATTAGTACTACAAATATTAACCACTACTAGTTCTACTAAACATACAACTAATGAATGCAGCATTACCTAACCTTACTTACAGTAAAAAAGCAATGATTTGAACAATGCAACTCATAGAACACATATTCATGGTTTAACAAGTGACCAGTCAACTAGTACGAAGGCCCATTGGTTCAAATGAAGTTGTTTAAGAAAACAAAACTGTTAGTATTTGTATTGTTTAGGCCTATATGTATAAGGATTGGGGTCAGTTACAATTGAATTAAGTACAATTACACCTACATGAAAAATTATCAATTACTATCAGAATAAAAAAATAATCAGTTAATTGGAATTACATGGTAAGGTAATTAATTACAATACAATTACTTCCACACCAAAAACCAGAAGGAATTTTCATAATTTGTATAATTTTGTTAGCAACATTCACGATTGTTAAAGCCAATTTGTATTGACAAACTGCATTGTTCGTAGCAATTAGTAATAGGGTGATACAACACTACATTGCATCTGATGTTTATTAAATGGTAAGCATGGAAAGAAAAGTATGAAATATTTTTTTTAAGATTTAAAAGTTCGAAGTAATTAGGATATGTAAGTATAAATAAATTGTGAAAATCAATTACATTAGATGTGTAATTAATTGCAATTATATTAAATGTGTAATTGATTGCAATTACATTTTGTAATGTCTATGGCATTGCATTATGCAGTCATGTAAGCTGTTTTGTAAATACTATAATCGTGCTGTTTTCTTTTATGTAATAAATAGTCTCCATCTTTGTAATAGTCATACTAATTAAATCTTTAAAAAGCCATTATATATATCATCAGTCTTGAAGATGTGCTTGCTGTGATTAGTTGTGTTTTTAATTGAACTTTACTTATGATACCATTACACATTTTATGCATCAATTACAAATTACATTCAATTACATGCAAAAAGTGTAATTAATCACAGCCAATCACAATTACCCCTACCATGATATGTATTGTACCTAATATGTTTCAGGTTCAGACCCCTAATAATGTCTCACATATGTGGGTGTGCATGTGTAATAGACAAATATTTTCGAACCAATGGATCTTCGGACTAATGGGCCTTCAGAATATTTACCCGATTTAGTATTTATATTTATATTTTTATTCACCATTACCATACAGTAACTATAACTGTTAGTATTAGCATTCGCCTTTTGCAAAATGACTAACTTCAGTGGTTTGATAATGCTTGCACTTGAAGTAAGAATAGCCTATTGCTATTACTATTAGTAATATCAAAATTGAGTAAATCTAATACCTACATTGACACAGGCATAATAGTTACCAACAGTATTAATACTATCTCTAATAGTAACAATTACAATAATTTAAATCAATATAAAATAATAATACTCTAGTACAAATAATAACTAAACCTATCTCTAATACTGCGAGTGTAAATGTAACAGTAATGCAAATCTTGCATGTAACCATTCGTATTAGTAATACTAATACAAAATTTCAGCAATCTTAATACTAATAGTAACACTGCAATCTTAACTTAAACTATAAGTATACATATATAAGATTAAGTAATGTGCTACTCTTAGGTTACACTTTATAATGATTATTTAATAATATTAATGGTTTCCGGTAAAAATAGCACTGGTAAAAATGGCACAGATAGAAAAGTAGCAAAATTGGCACAAATGTGCCAGTTTTACCTAAAACCAAAAATATTGGCATTACTATTACTAATAGTAACACTAAAACTCATTGTTATACGCTATAGCTATACGCTATAGCTATACGCTATAGCTATACGCTATAGCTATACGCTATAGCTAGACGCTATAGCTAGACGCTATAGCTATACGCTATAGCTATACGCTATAGCTATACGCTATACGCTATAGCTTTACGCTATAGCTATACGCTATAGCTTTACGCTATAGCTATACGCTATAGCTTTACGCTATAGCTATACGCTATAGCTTTACGCTATAGCTATACGCTATAGCTATACGCTATAGCTATACGCTATAGCTATACGCTATAGCTATACGCTATAGCTATACGCTATACACTATAGCTATACACTATAGTGTATAGCTATAGCGTATAGCTATACACTATAGCTATACATTTACAGTATTAGTATTACTATTATTCTTGCTATTATTTTCAGTGAGTACAACTTATACATATAGACTTAATCACTTAGGCTTATACTTATAGTACTACTAACTTTGATTTGGCAATGACATTGAGTGACTTATTGATAATCAATATCATGATGATATAATCATAATGATGACACCAACAGTTAACATGCCCATGGTTATCATTGAAAAAATGATACTCATAATGATAATGAGGATAACTAGTATAGCATTAACTATAAGTATAAGAATGACTATGAGGTTGAGTATGGACTATGGTAATTTAAATTACTCTAACAGTAACACTACTTGAGTACTACTACTACTACTAGTACTAGTAACTGTGACTGTGAGTGCATCTGCCTAGTGCCTTTGGTATTGCCGTTGCACTTTGCAGTAATTACCAATACCTGGGCCTGAGAGTGAGTGAGTGATTCTGATTGCAGTTGCATATAGAGTTGTAGTTAAACTTTATGACTGTTAGTGTTGTCGTTATTGCCTTTCCCTTTGAGCTTGGGCGTGGCAAATATTAAATTTAATAATTATAATAATATTTATATTATAATTACAAAGTTATAGCTATACTTATACTATTATTAAATTTATCAATATCTATACTTATAGTAATAAACATTTAATATTCACATAAAACTCAAGTTGTAGAATTCATTCATTCAGCAAGTCTCCCACCTACAACTTTAAGTTTATTGTAGAAACGGCAGCTTCCTTCGCGACATGCTGAGTGATGCTTGAGTCACCTCCCGGCGCTGCCTTTCCTACCGGTATTGTTATTTATGTTAGCATTTTCAAAACGCGGAGACCTTAGAAATTAGAACTCGCTTGAAGCAGCGCAAAGTTGATGGTCAATAAGCGCTTCTCTGCAGTCTCTAGTTCACAGTCGAAAAGGTTTATACAAGGATTTCTATCAAAAAATGCACTCAGTGACCCTACACTCTGTTTTGTATCTAGCAATTCCTTATATCCTTGGCACTGAAAGGTCTACAAAGTGACCTCGCACGCAATTGGCTTGACCTGCCGATAACATAACTTAGCCGCGAAACCATGTCAAGAATCAATTTTAAGTCGGTCTTTAAAACGAATATACATAACCTAACCTAACTTTAATGTTTTTCTACTTTTGCGTTAGTTCACCATGTTTATTTCAAAAAGCAAATATTATCATTGAATGTAAGTGCAACTCTGGTTCAAAGATGTGCCTCTAATTACAACCACTGTGTGAATTAGCTATGGTAAGGAAATAGCTATGATAATGAGTTACCTGCCCATTTCGACAACACCATAATAATATTATTTTGATGGTAATTGAACCATTATTTAGTTATAGTTTTAGTTCCGTGATTCGTCCAATTGAAGGGCTGCCGAAGCAAACACTTCGACCTTTGAACCAGTTTGTTGGAAATAACCCAAGTACCTAATTGCAAATCGTAGAACAGAGGTGCGCCAACAAGCAAACACCATTAGCTGCTTACCAAACTACAGTTGGCTAAAAGAATCGCTAAAAGCAGTGTCGAGTTATTAATTACTGGTCGTGCATTGGTTCATGGCCTCACATTTATAGCTGGGGTTTGAAGTTTAGACAACAATGCGAATGCAAACTCCAAACTTAGCCACCCCAACTTGGTCCTGCTTTTAGCTATTTCCTTTCACGTATCGGTTGTGTTTTGTTTCACGAAAAATGAAAAAGTGCTGAGTAATATTTGGACAAGGGCTTTTTGCAAGCATCATAGTAACGTCTAGATTTTTCAATCCCATACAGTGCACACCTAAGCAGTAAGCTATAGCTATAAACATTCACTAATTATGTTAAGATAAAGATTCCATTTCACGATAGTTCAACACTTACAGTTTGAGTTACTCTCACTCTGTCTCTTACTCTAGTTTTACTTTTAGAGTTACAGTTAGTCTTACTCTTAGTCTAACACAGTAACACTAACAGTAACTCCAAGTCTTGACTCTTAACTTTAGCTATCGGCTTTTACTCTTAGCCTATCTGTATCACCTTCAGTAAGACTATCACTATGACTATCACTGTGACTATGAGTATGGCTATCACTATGACTATAAATATAATATTATTATTAATAATGATATAAAAATAAATATTAAATTTAATATAAATAAGCCAGTCCTATGTATGACTAATGCTATGCCTATTGGCTATTGCAGTATTGGCATAAAGCATTGCAACTATTACTAAATTTTGAGTTAAGAGTATCACTATGACATTGGCTATCACTATCAGTATGAGTATGGGTTTCAAATTGAATATAAATATCATCTTGATCTTAGACATAACATTAACTTTAACTCAGGCCTGTCTTGCAATCTACGATTAAAAGTAAGTAGGACTTAGACTAAGACTTAAAGTTGCAGAAACTAAGTCTAATTTTTGCTCATAGTCATAATAATACATTTAGTCTCAGTCTGGTAGTAATCAATGATGTTATAAAATTAAAAATAATTAGCAATTACTTGTGCATTGTGATTATATTTATCATCATAATGCTTATTTATTATCATTATGTTGCTGTAACGCATACTAATATTCATAATAATTACAAAGATGCACTCAACTTTTACCCTATTTATTATAATCACCTAATGATAATCATAATTATAATGGTAGTACCAGTGGTAATCAAATTCAATCAGAATTAAAATGAAGTTAAATCATCATAATTTTTAATTTTTGGATATTATCAATGTAGCCTATTATTAATATTTAATATTATCATTGAGTGAAAACTTTGTATTTATACTTATAGTTGTAGTTATCCGTAGTTTTATAGTGAGCTTATATAAATGATATCCTTATACATATACTTATAGTGATAGTAGTAATAGTCTTATGGGAATGGAAATGTCCGAATCATTAAATAACTGAATCATATTCACCATTACAATGTATTATTAATATTAATTTATATTATCCGCATTATTTTGGTTGAATATATAGTTAGGCTACTTACTGTATCATATTTCAATTAATCATTATCATATCACTTTTGGTAATCTTCATCTGGACTGGTTATTATAATACAAGTTCGAATGTCAAAATTTGTTATCACTTTGATTGCAAAGCATAGACTAAAGCTAAGCAGAATCCTAATATTTTCTCTCTTTTTGCTTTTGTTTATTATTAAAATAAGTTGTTTGTATGCTATTTCGTCTTTTTCTATTATCTTTTCTCTTTGTTAATTATATAGATGAATAAATCAAAATTATTTAGTCTCACTTGGTCTGAGAGTCCTAGTTGCTTATAGTTATAAGTAATTTTTAGTAATAGTAAGCCTAGGGCCACACTGTGCGTATTTTCGCATGCGAAAATTAAAATCTTGAGTAGCAAAGGTGTCCACTGTAGCGTCAGTGATGCTTGATAAATAAAGCTTTCATTTTTAAATCGCACTCGCTTTCAATAAAACGCAATTTACTGGAATATAGCACTAAATAAAGAAATTGGGCTCGCTGAATAGCTACCAGCCAATTAGGTGACGACGACAGAGACGATTCGCACTTGCGTTGAAAATGCAGAGCGACAAGTGCGAAGGTTTTCTCAACGCGCACAGTGGACACCTTTGCTACTTGTGATTTTAATTTTCGCATGCGAAAATACGCACCGTGTGGCCCTAGGCTAAGTGTTTCAGCTATATCTGTAAACCAAAGTTGGTAACATTGTTATTTATAGGTATAGCTACTTCTGATGATGGCTTCGGTAAAGTCTTGTTTTGGGTTGTTTATAGTGAATTATTGCCTGATTGTGTCATCTTCATTTCCTAGTGGTGTGATATTCACAGATAATTTCTGCAAGATTTCTTTTTTATATTCACAAAAACTGAAATTATAAAATCTGGTCCAATAAATTACTATGTTTAAAACTTGTTTTTCATCTTCAAATATTTCAAAATCTATTATTTTCTCGTTATTCATTTATACTTTGAAACTTTCCAATCATCATCTACTATAATTTAGTAGTGTGCAGTTTTTTATTTGTTAATTTCAGGTAAAGAAATTGTGGCAGGCAATTAAAAGTTAAAGAAATAATAACAATAATAATGAGTCTCTTATTTTGTGTATTAAATTATTATATCATAGCTATTATATGCATAAACAATTCTAAAATAGTATAAAATTTATAAAATGGATTGAAAACATTTAATATGTTGCTAGACTTTAATTTTAATGATTTGTGAAAAGCTGAATTGTTTTTTTGTATTATCTTCTATTGTTAATAAAGTATGGATGTATTCAGTGCAGTAATTATATGCAAATTACAAATAGTAGTGGTTAAGAATATTAGCAGCTCAAGTATGTGTTAATTGGAATGTGGAGTTTTCTGTTGACTGTGTAAATATGCGCTACTGTGCAAACATACTAATCTCAAAGCATGCCTCTACCATGTCCCACTTTACAAGCCATTGACTCCACTACTAAGTAGCTGCTACTCTATTTGCAGTAATAGCCTATAGGACCTACATTTACTGCCTGAGATGGGGCTACTGTCAGTGGGCACCCCTCTTTCGTGGGAAGAGACTAAGTACTATGCTAATCATGTGAGACATCATGGGATTGAACAGTTTATTAACCTTTATCACAGACTTAAAGGTCTGCATTGTTATGTAACAGTTCTCATTAGCGTAGCCTCTCTTAGTATTATCTGTTATCAGTCCGTAAAGATGACCACTTGTTGTAGTTAAAACTTTGCACAAGTAAAGTAATGAAAACTTTTGAAATTCGAAAAATCTCTGATATTAAGTATTTTAATTTCTTAATTCATTTAAATTTAGTTTGAAAAAGAACCCAAGTGTATTTGTTCTGAAAACCTTGTATCACACATCAAGTATTATTTTATTACCAGGTAATTGTTTTTGGTTAAATGCAGTTTAATTTTAGTTTCTTTATTATAGTAGTTGTGTTAATGTTACCTCAGCATAAATTATCAAATAGTTTAGATAGTGTGTCATTCTCTCATTTAATATACTTTTTAATGGATTTTCATGAACTGGTTCTTTTAATTTAAACATGTAAATTAAATACACCCACTTTCTTTCCAATATTTTTCTAATCAACAGTAATATTCATCGTTTTGAAAATATTGTACAAATCGTGAAATATGTTTTACTCTAAAATTTTACAGAGCGCACCAATGACTGTCTTTACTTCGGAGATGAAGTAGAATACACTTTTGTAAAGTTTGATGATGCTAACCGTACAGCCCGAGTGTGTTTGAAAGCTCAGTACTACTTGGAGAAGTTAGCAGAACTGGCAAAGAAGGGAAAGGTTAGGTTTATTTGCATCTTTGACAGGTGCAGATTACGATTTATCTCATACATTTCAGATGCAGATTGATTGCGTTCTTATAACTTCTGCAGTTTATTTAATCATTTCCTAGTTATACAAGTTTAATCAATTCCAGGTTTTTTCAAATATTTTGAAAATTTTGTTAGTGGATATATTGTTGTGCATAAAGTTCCAAGCACACAGTTTATTAGGTGTATAATCTTTTCCAACTTTTCTCATCTACCTCTCAGTTGTGATCAGAGTTCACTGTTGTACTAGAACAGCCATGACATTTCACCTAGAAGAGATCATTACCTTTTCTTCAGTTTAGATTGCAATGGAAGAGCAACTGATTTCTGTATCACATTTTAAACTTGCTCTCACTCTGACTCTTGTCACTGCTGTTGCCATAGTGATCGTGAAAGTTCAAGGTTGTTAATTTTAGGGCTGTAAAGATGTAGAGTGGGCCCATGAGTATGCCAGTTACGTTATTGAGGGCATTCCCGGAAAGCCCTTTGGTATGTAATTTTTTTATAGTCAGATACAAGCTAGTTAAAAGAGGTTTCAACTTTCTTTTTATTGGATACATTGCATAGTGAAGTGACAGTCCTCTGGACATTTATGAGCAGGTGCTCTGTTGTGTGTCAACTATAGAAAACAACAGGCACGTGTTACTCTATTTCAACAGGTGCCCTGAGCTCACACTTTAATACTGTTGAAGACAATATGAAGAGACGCAGAAAACACATCTACTCTCTTCTGGAACATTCTGACGAGACTATATTGTCTATTACTGTGTTCCCAAGACTCGGTTGTCCATCTTTTACCTACCCCGAGAAACCCCCCCTGCCTACATCTAGCGTCTCCAGGTATGTTCTCAACTTCTGCTTGAGTTGTTGTTATGGTATTGTTGGGTTTTTTGGTGCACTTTTCTGTCCGCAATAATTGAATCATGTGTTTTGATGGTACATACAGCTTTATTTCTATTTAATGGTGCACCTGTGAGGTGTGTCATAATACATTACTCACATGTCACAGGTTTCTCAGTGCATTTTTCACCTGTGTCAAGTGTCATATAATGTATTGTTCACCTGTGTCACGTGTCATATAGTGTATTGTTCACCTGTAAGGTGTCTTATCATACATTGCTCACCTGTGACATGTGTTATAGTGTATTACTCACCTGTGACATGTGTCATAGTGTATTACTCAACTGTGACATGTGTCATAGTGTATTACTCACCTGTGACATGTGTCATAGTGTATTACTCAACTGTGACATGTGTCATAGTGTATTACTCACCTGTGACATGTGTCATAGTGTATTACTCACCTGTGACATATGTCATAGTGTATTACTCACCTGTGACATATGTCATAGTGTATTACTCACCTGTGACATGTGTCATAGTGTATTAATCACCTGTGACATGTGTTATAGTGTATTACTCACCTGTGACATGTGTCATAGTGTATTATTCACCTGTGACATGTGTCATAACGCATTGCTCACCTGTGAAACTTGTCACTTTTATACTTCATTACCAATTATATAAAAGAAAATGGAAACAACCGTTGATGAGTAATTTCAGAGCTTTTATGATCATTTCACAGGTCACTGTTTTGGCCCGACGAGGCTATTAACAATTCACATCCGAGATTCAAGACTCTGACTCGAAACATCAGAGAGAGAAGAGGAAAGAAAGTGGATATTAATGTGCCGATATTTGTAGATGTAAACACCCCTCAGCCGTGGATAGAAGATCTCCCAACAGAGGGCAGTGCTGATGCCAAGTAAGTGTGTGTGACCTTTTGAACTTACGAGAGTTCTCTGTCAGATTGACAAGTATAGTACACTTTGCAGTTCTGTGATAGCCATTGGCGGGATACTATTGAGTGTTATTGCTGAGAAATTAGAAAATAGCTATTGAGTTGAAGAGATAATTGTCGTCAAAGGGGACATCTGTTCACTCACACTTGACAGTTTTATTTGTTACATCACTACATCGTGTTTGTAACCAACTCTCATACAATATGGCCTATAACATAATTATGTAAAGTGTTATCTGATTGACTACTGTAGACCCAATCATATCTACATGGACGCTATGGGATTTGGAATGGGTTTGAGCTGCCTTCAAATGACGTTTCAGGCAAGTAATATACTAGAGGCAAGACACCTGTATGACCAGCTGACACCTCTTACTCCTATCCTAATGGCACTTAGTGCGGCTTCTCCTATATATAGAGGGTACCTTGCTGACATTGATCACAGGTGAGTGTCAGGTGCTTCCTGCGGTGTGATATTTACTACATTGCTGACATGTGTCATAGTGTATTACTCACCTGTGACATGTGTCATAGTGTGTTGCTCACCTGTGACATGCGTCATAGTGTATTACTGTGACATGTGTCATAGTGTATTACTCACCTGTGACATGTGTCATAGTGTGTTGCTCACCTGTGACATGTGTCATAGTGTGTTGCTCACCATTGACATGCGTCATAGTGTATTACTGTGACATGTGTAAATTTGTATTTACTCTGTTGCAGGTGGAGTGTGATTGCTGCTTCAGTAGATGACAGGACCGCAGAGGAAAAGGGGGAGGTGCCTCTTAAAACTGACAGATTTATGATAAATAAATCTCGATACGACTCAATAGACAGTTACTTGTCCACTGAAGGGAGTAAATATAATGATATCCCTCTGGTGTACGACCAGGAGATATTCCAGCGATTACGTGACGGTCTGTTCACATTCTCTTGTGCTGCTGAATCTCCATACTTTATTTCCGGTTTTCTACTTTCTATGTCATATCTTTTGATCAAGATTTTCTATTAATGAAATTTTCAAATGTAAATTTAAATGGATTCCCTGTGAAAATAAGGTCAAGAACTATTGCTTCAATAAGTTAACATATGTGGATTCAGACCAAAACAGCTCGAGTTTTAGTGAGGATTTCTGTGAAGTGTAATTGCATTTCTTGTAAATGTTTCTTGCTTTAGGTATAGTGAAGTGCAGACGTAAATATGTTTTTCTAATGGTTTCTGTTTCATTTCACTTCTCAAAGTATTATGATGCTATAGACTGTTTGGTTCTAGAATAAGAGTAGGTTTTAGTTGAGTTCCTTCGATTATTTCTAATGATTTCTGTTGAATTTTGAAGGAGGTATAGACGATCTTCTAGCCAAGCACTTTGCCCATCTCTTCATACGAGATCCAATCTCTCTGTTTAAAGAGAAACTTACTAGTGATGATGAGGTTGACACGGATCATTTTGAGAATATTCAGTCCACTAATTGGCAGACTATGAGGTAGTTATCACTCACTCACTCACAGTTATACTCACATGCCGTGCTATTAGTTACTATAAGTTGTATTTCCTGATCGTGCAGTTAAACATACTAACTATGCAAGGATTAGTTTGAGTCGTGCTGGATATAACGTTGAGTGATATTGACTCTAAATCAAAGATATTTATCCTGTCAATTATATAGCTGCTCATTTCAGTTTTATACAGTATATTCAATATATACTCATACTAGCAACTCTCATCTACTGTTAATCATACTATTAGTCACTGTGAGTCACTGTGAATCATCTATAACTTTGAGAATTACTCTGATGTTAGTAATAGTAATAATCACATTGAGTCATAGTCACTCACTCTAACAACCAGCAATTACTGTAAGTCATACTAATAATCACATCAAGTTTTAGTAAATCGTGTAACTAGGACTTTGACTGTAAATCTTAGTGACTCATACTCTTTCTTAGTCATGCTAGTAATCAGTATGAGTCATAGTAATAATCACATTGAGTCATACTGACTCACTCTAACAACTCCTTCTCAGGTTCAAACCTCCACCAGCCAATAGTCAGATCGGATGGCGAGTGGAATTCAGACCAACCGAATGTCAGCTGACAGACTTTGAAAATGCTGCCTTCACTGTGTTTGTCGTGATGCTGACTAGAGTTATCCTCTCCTACAATCTCAACATGCTCATTCCCATATCAAAGGTGGATGAGAATATAAGGAGAGCTCAGAAGAGAGATGCTGTGATTACGGAGAGGTGGGACATTGTCTTCTCGCTATAGCTGGGTTACAGAAGTTAATAGGTCACTCAGTTAAACACAGCAAGAATTTAAAAGTTCCCATCGATATACAAATTCATGATCTATGTTTCAAATGAGCACAACTGCTGCATTGCAGAACTCTTAGAAACTTCAGTTTCTCAACTGACATTTCCTGCTTACTGTCTCGTAGCAATCATATTATGTGGTTTTGTAAGTATCTCCCTTACAAATGTAGATTTTATTTCCGTAAGAGTGTATCCACCAGCTGCTCCACTCCCGATGCTAGTGCTTGTATTAAAAAAAATCAGTGCTCTTCCAGTACAATAAATGGCGGGGATGCATCAAACACCACCCTAACTTCTACCTCTGACCAGAAGCCTTGCTCTGAGTCTTACTTGCAGGTGACTCAGTCTTCTTGAAAACTAGAAATTGTCTACTCTATTGATGTGATGAATTTTAATATCTAATCAATAACTTATATCGGGTTATAAAGCTCATTAATTTATCACTGAGCTGGTGATGTGTCACTTTGAATATTCACTGATTGTGAGTTTGAGTCACTCAATCATTTGTGTGTATCACGTGACAGGAACTGAGTATAGATGAGATAATAAATGGACACGCTGACAAGTTTACTGGACTCATACCCTTTATACTGGACTACATGGACAACATAGAAATAGATGTGGATACTAGATGTACTGTCAGTCGCTACCTTGACCTTATAAGTAAACGGGCTTCCGGGAAACTGCAGACTACAGCTAGGTAAGCTGGGATAATATATATAGACTACAGCTAGGTAAGCTGGGATATTATATATAGACTACAACTAGGTAAGCTGGGATATTCTATATAGACCACAGCTAGGTAAGCTGTGATATTATATATAGACTACAGCTAGGTAAGCTGTGATATTATATATAGACTACAGCTAGGTAAGCTGGGATATTATATATAGACTATAGTTAGGTAAGCTGGGATATTATATATAGACTTCAGCTAGGTAAGCTGGGATATCATATATATATATATATATATATATATATATATATATATATATATATATATATATATATATATATATATATATATATATATATATATATATATATATATATATATATATATATATATCTGGTAAGCTGGGATATTATATATATAGACTACAGCTAGGTAAGCTGGGATATTATATATATAGACTACAATCTAAATTGTAAACTGCAGGTATATCCGGAACTTCGTAGCAAATCACCCGGATTACAAGAAGGATTCTGTCATCTCTCAAGAGGTATGTGACACCTGAATAGCCTTAGTTCTCTGTATATTTATCTCTTAGCCTCTGCACTAACTAGTAGCTGTTTCCCTATTTTATTCATCTAATTAGCTATATAATTATTTCTGTAGATAAACTACGACCTAATGAAGAGATTTGATCAGATATCGAAGGGTCTGATAGCGTGTCCCGATTTCCTACCAGATGGTAAATCTAAGTCTAAGTCAAGCATTCCTAAGGCTGTGTTGGCAGCAAATTCAGACCAGACAAAGGCATGAGTCATTAGCAGACTGGAACTTGTAACAGGGGATTTGATTGGCTAATAATGCCATTCGGAATTACCACCAACCAATGGTTTAGAGTTTTACTTCAATTCTCCAAAGACATTATTTCAGCATTACGCAACAATTGCCTACTGTTTTGGCTCATATAATTATTTCCACACATCTGCACCATGTGTAGCTTTTAAATTATACACAAAAATTCCAAATTGTACTTTAAAGTATTTTTAGATCTTTAGAATTTAAACCACAGTCTTTATCATATACTTATAGTACCAGTATAACTGATTTATTTTATAATTTGTTTATCTTGTCACTTTGCTCAAAGATAATGCTGTTTCCTCAGCGAGAAAGACACTGTTACAATCACTTAGATCACAATTAATTTTAAATATAATACAATTATATTGCATGTAAAACAATGCATATTGATCAAGATAAATGTTAGAAAATAAATGCATTTAATTACACTTTCACTTGAAGCGCTTTGTAAGTAATCATACCATTTGGTTGAAACCTTGCAAGTAAAACTTTCTGCCCGCAACATGAAAATTAAATGTAAGCTAGTTTATTACTACTACTAGTCTTATACTTCTAGTTCTACTGGTTTTGTGAAGATGAGAAAGTTTCGCTATTACTATAACTATTAGTATTAGTTGTACTATTACTATTAGTATTACTATTAGTATTTATTAATAATGGTTATGATAACATTCAAGTGCAGTAGTACAGAAAATTCAATGGCTTAAGTTGTTATTTCCCATGACAATTTCTTGTTTGAGGCACAAAAACATAAAATAACTACCGCCACTGCAGGGGCAGTTGTACTTGTAAAATACAATAATTACTATAGTAGTAAAAATAAATTAATGCTCTACATTCTACACTATACTAATCCGGAAACTTCTTACAAAGCTTTTAATTATGGCCGAACAATCATTTGCTTGCAGCCTGTGACAAATTAGTTCGTGAAATAAATGTTTTTTTTTATAGCTAACGAGAGAGGTTATCGCCTTTCAAACAAATTACTTTTAAACGCTTTTGGTTACTAAGGTTTAACCTCGCAGGTCCACTTTTATTCTCTCTGTAAATTATCAACAAGTTTGGAATAATCATAATCATAATAATAATCATATTGTGATTCGACATCAGACAAAATGACAAACTCACAATGTGGATGATTCACTTTGAATGATATAGTATTATATATATTTCATCAATGTATTTTGTTATCCTTAAAACTTAGGAAGCTAGATATGTGTATAAGAATGCATAAAGATGATGTTACATTAACATGATTCCCTAGTTACTAGTTACTGTTAGACAATGGTTAATAAGTAAATAACTATAAGTTTGACTTAGAATCTCTATAACTATTACTCTTACTATTAGTATTAGTATTACTATTACATTTACTATTACCATTATTATTAGTATTTCATTTACTATTAGTATTAGTATTACTCTTATTTTTAATTTTAGTGTTAACTTTTATTTTAAACCACCTGACATGAGATACTTAGTCTTATACTTATAGTTATAGTAATAGTTGTAATCATAATCATAATCCTTAATTGTAGCACTAAAACAGTTGCTGTTAGTGTTACTAATCTGATAAGATTAATGGTAAAACTAACTGTGTTAGTGTTTCTTTTACTTTTACTTTTAGTATAACTATAAGGCGTTTTACTTTTAACCTTACACTATAATACTCTATAACTATCACTTACTAATTATTATTACTATTAGTATCACTATAACTAGCATAACTAAGTCACCAAGTAAGTAAATCATGATCATAATATTCATTAAATTTAATTTTGATACAGAGTAAGCAGTAGCTGTAAGTAAGAAATTCATTAATAACTAGCAGCAAGTCTAACATTAAATTTTAACCTTTACCTTAACGTCACCAGTTGCTACCAGTCCCTTATGTGCAGTGATTTTAATTCTATAGTTTGCCTGGCAATGTGAATGTTGCAATTTTTGAGTTGATTATTGCTTATTAGCCTTAGCTTTAGGTTTTATGAGTTGCGTAATAAGTAAATTAATTTTTCTTTTGTTGATCAACTTTTCGTGCCACTTATACTGATAATGATAGTGTTAGAGACTCAAAGTACATTCTTATCATTTTTCTACATGCAAATTTCACAAAAATGAAATCAAATTTAATTTGTGAGCTCCATAAATAAAATTAACACCAATAGTTTTAATTTTAGTGTGAATATTTGATATTTGCACATATTTATACTTTCTATGTGAGTAGGATTCTATAGTATAAATTATATAATTAATCTCTGTTATCTGTCATTTTGATTGACAGACAATATAGCAGTGCCTTAAACTACTCTTGTACTGAACTGTACTTAAACTATTTGTATTATGCTTTTGGCATCAATGTTTTAAACCTCTCAATTGTGTTCATTGTTTGAAACATGAGTAGTTACTAATAACTATCACTTATAGCATTCTAATCATCAATTATTATGACTACTTCTATTATTTATAATAATTAAAATTATTAGGAAAGTTTTTTATAATAATGTATGCATAGCAACTATCATTATTTTCTTATTGAATATTACAATTCTTCTGTTGTGAAAATAATGCCAAAGTTTCGCAGGCAATAATATTACTGTGATGATTGACTTGTTTATTTACCTGCACATTGTTTTACTATTAACCATTTAAAACCATAATCAAAGTTTGTGAGTTTTTCTTTTGAAATAAATGTACCATGCCTGTATTAATGTAAATATGTTTTACTGAATTATAAAATTGTCCATCAGTAATTTTCATTTTACATAAAAAAACTCACGCAAATTTATAGTCACCATCCCTGTAAAAAAAACCGCTGATGGAACAGGTTTTTTGTTAAATCGGGCTAAGGGCTTATTCAGATGAGGCACTTATAACTGGATGCTCTTCCTAACATCACCAATGGCCTTTGTCAGGCTTCGAACCCACGACTTCTTGTTTACGCTCTAACCCCTAGACATCGGCTGCTCCCTATGCTCTTCCTTTACACGCTTATTCTAAATATGACATTTCCAGATACTTAGATAAAATTCTTAGAAATGGATGATGATGAACTGGGGGAGTCGTCAAGCTCCCCGCCCCTTTCAATGGAGAAAGTAAAGGAAGAACTAGAATATTTAAAAGATGTACCCAAAGCAATAATCTTCACTAATCTTCCTTCTTCAATGTTTGACAAAGACAGTCAAAATACAATCAAGGTGATGGTAGTTTATTTGCTTGATCTAAGCTGTTCTTTCAAATCCCAGAATATTCTTGAGAAATTCTTGACATTTAGACTGGCTTATCTGTAAAATATATATGTGCAACTGCAAGATGCTAACGCAAAAAAATTATTTTGTAGATCTTTTTATCAAACCCTCTCGGAGATTTATTGGTTAAGTAAAATATTTGTGAACGAAAATCAAACATATGTTAAAACTACATAATGTGTATCACTGGTGCTCAGTTTTATTATGTATTGTCATAACGTTTAGTCTTCTAGTGCATTTTCCACCGGAAATATTGGGTAGAATACAGTCCTCCTGTGAATATTGTCTACCATTCAACACCAAGTGAGCATTTCTTGATAAAAATTAGATTCCTTCAGTCAATAAGCTGGTGAATAAGCAACGAAGGAGCTGAAAATTTTAATGTGACTTGTTTTGTAGTCTGAGTTTGAGTTTACGCTGCAAAAGTACGACAGCAATATCAAGGTAGCTTACCTGCCCAACTTTCGACGAGCCAGAGTGGAGTTTACATCTGGGTCTGTTGCAGCGCTTGTGAAATTTGAACTCCACAAGTCTCACCTGAGAGGAAATGAAATTAAAGCTTTCTTTGTTCAGGTAACATCACTGAGTACTAGTGAAAGTGGGACTGGCAGCTGTGTTACTAATACTAGAAGTAGTAGTAGCAGTAGTAGTAGTAGCAGTAGTAGTAGTAGCAGCAGTAGTAGTAGTACTAGTAGTAGTAGTAGTAGTAGTAGTAGTACTAGTAGTAGTAGTAGCAGTAGTAGTACTAATAGCAGTAGTAGTAGTAGTAGTAGTAGTAGTAGTAGTAGTAGCAGTAGTAGTAGTAGTAGTACTAGTAGTAGTAGTAGTAGTAGTAGTAGTAGTAGTAGCAGTACTAGTAGTAGTAGTACTAGTAGTAGTAGTGGTAGTAGTAGTAGTAGCAGTAGTAGTACTAACAGCAGTAGTAGTAGTAGTAGTAGTAGTAGTAGTAGTAGTAGTAGCAGTAGTAGTAGTAGTAGTACTAGTAGTAGTAGTAGTAGTAGTAGTAGTAGTAGCAGTACTAGTAGTAGTAGTACTAGTAGTAGTAGTGGTAGTAGTAGTAGTAGCAGTAGTAGTACTAATAGCAGTAGTAGTAGTAGTAGTAGTAGTAGTAGTAGTAGTAGTAGCAGTAGTAGTAGTAGCAGTACTAGTAGTAGTAGTACTAGTAGTAGTAGTAGTAGTAGTAGTACTAGTAGTAGTAGTACTAGTAGTAGTAGTGGTAGTAGTAGTAGAAGCAGTAATAGTATTAATATTAGTGGTAGTGGCAGTAGTGCTACTAGTAGTAGCAGTAGTAGTAGTAGTAGCAGTAGTAGCAGTCGTACTAGTAGTAGTACTAGTAGTAGTATTAGTAGTAGTACTAGTAGTAGTAGTAGTAGCAGTAGTAATAGTAGTACTAGTAGTAGTAGTACTAGTAGTAGTAGTACTAGTAGTACTAGTAGTAGTAGTAGTACTAGTAGTAGTAGTACTAGTAGTAGTAGTACTAGTAGTAGTAGTACTAGTAGTAGTAGTACTAGTAGTAGTAGTAGTAGTACTAGTAGTAGTAGTACTAGTAGTAGTAGTAGTAGTAGTAGTAGTACTGAAGGTACTATTTCTCAAGGCCAGTATTTACACTGATTATTTCATGTTTGTGATATGTAACAAATAAATAAATCAAACCACCACTACACTTGCAGACCCCCTCCCTATACAGTACTCCTGATAAATCCACTCTCAATCCACCGAAGTTAGAGAAACAGTTTCTTATCTCTCCGCCCGCGAGTCCACCAGTCGGCTGGGAGCCAATCACAGAGCATGAACCGATTATTAACTACGACCTGGTGCAGGCCATGTTGGTGCTGGGACCAGGTGGGTCAGGCCATATAGTTATTGCCGAGAATTATCAAATTTTGTTACTGAAAGCCGTAAAATGTCCTCTTTCCCCAACAACTGTTCACTTGTAATAGTAACTATTATGTGTTCCTGATCTTGAGGTTTTCCAAACTCAAGTTTGAATGTTTTTGTTTTTCTGAGGCTAAGCTTGTTGGCTATAGTGAAGGCCCAGTGTGACGCGGGTCATAGCTTTGAGTCCTGACCATTTGGTGATGTCAGAAAGAATGCCTGATCATAATTGTCTTTTAAAATCCCCAAATTAAACTTAACTAAAGTAAAGTTCCCCAAACCATGTTGACAGCATAGTAAGAAATAGAGTTCTGATCTTTTAATCAGGGGTGGTTAATTTAAATTAACATTGAGTTTATTTTCTAATTATAAATTGTATCAACAAAATAGTATATAGGGGCAGACATCAAGTAGGTTAACTGAATCATTTGTCTTTAGCAACTGACAATGACCTCTCTGTTTGGATATGTGACATTTAATCACCTTAGAGCTATAGATTTGTACCAGTGTAATTCTACTTGCTTCATCTAATTCTGTTCAACCAATCAGCTTCCTTGTTCTGTAAAACTCGTATAATTTTTACACGAGTCTCTAAAATTATAGCCCAAGTTCTAATAAAGTGTTTTCATGTTTTAGAGGGTGGATCACATGAACTTCACTCTGGTTGTGAAGCTAAGAATATTCCTAAAATAGTGATACACCTCACCCCAGACGACAGTTCTATTGACCCTAGCAAAGCTTCTAATGTGTCGATAAAGCAAACCAAGCGCCCCCCAATGTAGAATCTTTTAGGTCCTGCACTACTCAGGCAGCTCTGCTAGAATACAAACTCAAATTTCATTAGACAATTGAGCCGTAACTGCAGTAACCATAGTAACAATTTTGACAAGTTTGTCTTATATCATGTAATTATAATTGTGTGTCCTTTCTGTCAGAAAAAATGTAGTACTATAATATTTATGCATCTAATTTTTACTAGTCACTGTATACGATATTTCTCCAAAGTCTAAATTATTTTATTTTCTCTCAAGTAGCAAATAATAAAAAGTTTAATAAAAGGAAGTTACTTTATTCTAAATATCTTGTCATGCTGTGGAATAGTTTAGCAAGCTCTTGATTTGCTGATGAAAACATAAGTGACCAATCATAGGCTGGGTGACACTCAAAATGAGTTAAGCTATGTAATTTACTGCTTGCTCCAGCTAAAGTACCCTGGCAAAGATTTTTGATCATTTACAAGTAACAGACACAAATCATTGTTCATTGTTGAATTCCTATAGAGTTGGGTAACACGTAACGCTAGTAGTACACGTAAAGTAACTTTTCTTTCTGAACTAGCTGACCATGCGCTGAATTAATTGTCATGGTGAGTCTGTCGTGAAATACTTTGTATATCTCTGCCCGAATCTATCAACTATAGTATACAATTGCATTATTACAATTGTTGGTAACATGAACTAGAACTATAACAATTGTATAATATTCAAAACTTATTACCTAGTTTTGGAGATACTAAAATTGCTGCTAGACATTTTATTTTCAGTTTTGTGTTCTCTAAATTGTTATGATAAATGGTACAATACTTAAAAATATGTTTTTACTGCTAAGAAGCCCTGCAGTGATTGAGACAATGTGGCTGAGAACTGACCAATGAGCTAAAATTAAAGCTAATTAAAGTTATAGCTCAATGGTACTGACAATATAAATTATACTGGACAAATTTGTAATTTCCATACAGCAATACAATAGATACTGCAATACTGAAAAAAAATTCACCAAAATCAAAAGAGTTGCCAAAATCAGTCAAGCCACATAACCATAATGCACTGTGTGTTACATAGTACAAGTATATTATGTATAGGTAGCCTTGTAAGTTTAGATCATCTGCTATTGCACAATTCTCAAATGCCAAGCCAACAAATGTAGCGTTGCTAGTCGGTAATAAACTTGAAGAATATGATATCAATTAGACAATGTTTCGTCAATATTTTTTTAGTCAGCGGTTTTGAATGAGAGTTTTAAAAGACCTCCACCAATCACTAAGCAGATTATCAGCGATGTGAAAAAGTCAATCGAGTTTAAAGCCGCACCAAATTTGGAGCAGCTGAAGAAGGAGGCCTACAGTGAAATTAGGCAGTGTGAAAACAATAATCTTATTGGCCCTTCACAAACCTACACACCCACTGAGGCAAGTACGTCTGCGTCGCTCTGTGGTTACCTAGCAACCACATTTCACCTAGCAACCATATATCACTTAGCAACACAATGACAGGGAAGTGTTACCATAGAAACGAGTAAACTATGCGAGAACAGCAGACAACTTGTCAAAGTGAAAGTTAATGTAACTCACTGAGCATTGCTGTAACTAACGCTAAGTATAATGTATCATGCTTAGTAATTTGCTTTCATAGAGTTAATTATTATTTATACTGTGCAATTAATAATAATCATAAAAATTTGTAAAACACTATTACTGTTACTATATTATATGAATTACTCTATAATATTTTTAATTTACGTTTATAATTTTGCCTGACTAATCTATACGGTATATCTATTTTGTTTTCAATTTTTTAAATCGTTGCAATATAAACACATATAGGTACCAATAAATTTGTGCAAAACACAAGTAGATTCAAATACATTATTATTTTTTGTGATTTCATATAGGTGTGGTGAGGCTGGACTATAACCCCTCCCAACATTACAAGGATTTAGACTCGGTGCACTCTGCTAAGCTAAACCAGTCAAATAGAAATGACAAAGAAAAGTCTGGAATTAAATGCTGTCATATAATGTAGGAGTTGTCACACCTTTCACAGCTGATGATTTAGAGAATACTCATCAGACAAACTTAGAAATACATTTGTAATATTCTTACTAACAATATATGACTAAACCAAAAATATGAAAACTAAAATTACATTTTTGAAAATAGAATTTATATTTTTCATAAAACTTGAGATATGGGACAAAATAATCATCACATTTGAAGTTATCTGTCCATCATATACAACGGGAATCCAATATTAACAGAGATTGTTCTTTCTGCAAATAAACAGAACTTGGGTAATATTTTGAGAATAAACAGAAAATACCTGCATGCATGCTACACAGTATTAGCTTATTATAAATACAGTATAACTGCAGAGGTTCCAGGGCTATACTTGTAGCCCTATGCCCATTTTTCAGTGGCTCTTTTAATGCTGAAATTGAGTAAAAGCTGTTTTATGTACTCTGATTAGCACAGTATAGGTTAATTGGAGATAAATTACTTTATTAAAATAAAATTCATGTTGCGTACAATCTTGCAAACCCTATGTTTCGGCCGACAATTCTGAGCTTTGCCCTCATGCGAAAGAAGTTGCCCACGCCTGCTATAGTTCATAAAGCATGACTCGTTTTCTCTGCTGGCTTAATTGACAATAACGGAGAATTTTTTTTAACAAAATTGTAATCTACATTATAGTTGAGAATTCTTACAAAAAATTTCTCTATATAACATTGTAATCTTGAAACTACCAGACTCGAAAGTCTGGTGAGATTATACCTGCACTCATGACAACTGGTTAAACATAAGGAAGTATTTCAACAAAATTCACTGTTGCTTGCCAACAGCTGTGGGCTACTCATGTATACTTGTCAAATGTTACGCACCATCCCAGCTTCTTGATAGTCTGGCAGAATCCTTGACACGTTCCACTGCTGGTAATAAATTACCCACACGTAGTTTCGCTATCAGCTATAAATATAAACCATGATGATATACCATTGCCAAAGCACATATTGGTTTAGTAATATATATTGCATGATATTGAATGACTTGAGGGATGATGACTACTCATTAAATAATAAATCAGGTGATTTCTTTATCATTGTGGAACTGATACTAAATATTGCTAACTTTGACTCCTAATATCTATAGCAGAGTAGTTTTATTTGTTGATTCTCACTCAGCAGCATGTGTAGCCTCTGTTCTAAACATAAATGAGTGCCACAGCAGCAAATGTAACAGGATACAACATAAATCAAGAGATATCATTTCCATAATCACAATGTTATATAATCAACAAGCATAGACCTGAAGTAATTCAAGATTATATGTAAAAAGTTAATTATAAAGCCAATATATACGTTGAAATTAATTGTCTTTAGCTGATAGCCAAAATACATGGGAATAATTTAATACTGAGTATCAGTATAAGGAGCAGCCTGTGGTCTAGAGGTTAGAGCACTGACTTGGTAAACACGAAGTCATTAGTTTAAACCCCCAGTAAAGGCCATTAGTGATGTTAGAAAAAGCATCCTGTCATAATCAGCTCTGTGCCACATATGAACAAGTCATTAGCCTGATTAAAAACAACCCTTTCTATCAAGGGTTTCTCACAGGGAGAGTGGCTATAAACATCTTTGAGCTTTTATATAAGTATATAGCCCAATACATATAACTTCATGTGTTATTATGTTATTGGCATGACTAAAAAATTAACTGTATTTCTCTGAAACATTATCCACTACACTTACTACACCATTGACCCATGTGTGTAAGTTGTAAGTTTTGGCTTTAGATACTGAAGCTGTTTTTAACATAAGTTCTTTAGTTTTGACAACAAACTGTAACATTGACAGCACCCCATTAAAACACACAAGTTGGAATGTACTCTACACTAAGCTAAATTTAGGGAGAATACCACTATACACAGCTGGAACAACCGTAGTATACTTGAAATGCTTATTACAGCTTTTATATAACTTTGTAGCTTTTGTAGCTTTTAAAACTTAAATGAAAGCTTTTATAACTTTGTAGCTATAATACACTTGAAACAAATGACAAAGCAATGAGCTGCAGGTTTGCTGTATTTTAGTTCAAACTGTGGATTATGTATACAATAAGTTAGAAAAACAAATATAAATAATCTGTACAACTAATGAGATTAAAAATAGAGAATTCTAAAAAACTTAAAACTTTGTGTCACAAAGCTATATTTTTGAAAAAATATCTAAACTAGTTAGCCTAAATAGAATTTTATATAATAGCAATTGTTGAAAAATTAAATTTAATATTCTTTTTTGAGCAAGAGGAATGATGAATTAGGTAAAAGTGACCTTGACCTTTATTAACTCCATCCAACCGGTTTCCACCTAGGCAAGTAAAAGTTGTCACTAACAAACCCGCTAGCAAAACTAGTGTTAGGTTTAGCAAACTTTGAAAAGTAAAACGTTTCCCCTCCAGCGAACCAGGCGGCCCAGAACCCAAATGTACCTCCGCTGATTATACTGTGGTTACAATTAGAGAGCGTCGCGAAGTCATCATTGCCACTTCCTTCCGCCCAGTATATGCTGTAATTACCTCCGAAATCTTGGAACATGTCTTTTGCCAACTTGAGACTGTCTGTAGCAGCAACGAATATAACATTGGAGTTGTTGAAATATGATGTCACAGTTTTCAAAGCCGTAGAATAAAAGGAAGAGTTTGCAGCGCGATATCCGTACTGCAGTCGAAGATCCTCGAGTAAATCCCCGATTCGGATGTGTACGCCAACAAAGATGGGGGACGCAACAGAACCGAACTTCTCTCTAGCTTTATGCAGGGTTTGGTGTGAGCTCGTCTCATATTGTGGTGTAAATCTGAAAATATCTCTAATTGCTTTTTGTTCAGCCTCACTTTGAAAATATTTCCACGATTGTCTGTATCCACCCACCGTCAAGTTTTTGCCCTCAACTTCAATTGGATAGTATTTGGTAAATCCCCCTTCACCAGCGACAGTCCAATTTTTCATCATATAAAATGGCAATAGTGGAACTGTGGTGTTGAAGGTAATGAAAAGTTCTTGTAACCACGTCACCCATTCGCATTTGTCTCCTTCCTGTGCCATTACGAACGTGGCGTTATATTTTGCAGCTGCGGCAATAGCCGAAGCCAACATAAATATCTTATTTCCAACTCTTGCCTGGCCACATAACCATGCTTCAAATAAAACAAAACAGTAAATTGTATCCAAAAGGTTTAAACGGTTGGTTGACATGAATATTTAATAACTTAATGAAAGCATATATCAGGGATTTATAAGCTGGGTAGTTTCTGTGGTTATCAAGACAAATTGGATTTACAAATTTATGGAACCGGAGAAAAATGTGGAGTTGTCTTCTTTTCTATATGACGACTAGTGGTAGAGTTGCCCTACATGTATTATACAGCACACATAGCTAGAAGGACAAATATAGTGCATGCCATGCACAGATTTCTCATTTACAATCGAAAGTATAACATTTATAAAAAACTTCCTATGAAAATATTTCCAAGCTGCAACATTATTAAAATTCCAACTAGTCAAATGGCATTTTTGAATGTATTCTAATGAGTCCAGTAATTTTCTTTCCATTTTTTGTAGGGCGTTTTCAAAGAGAAGACAAATGCTTAACATAATATATGGAATAACCCTTACCTCTCTGTGTCGCAACGAGTACTTTGCCTTGAAAACAGCTGGTGCAGTTTCCAGCATTTAATATTCTCTCTGGCACTTTTGGAGCAGCTGTGGTGGTGACAATACTAGAGTTGGTGGTATAGTTACTACTCCCACTGCTATTAGTTTTAGTAAGAGTAGTATTAGTGATGGTAATACTAGAGTTGGTGGTATAGTTACTACTCCCACTGCTATTAGTTTTAGTAAGAGTAGTATTAGTGATGACAATGCTAGAGTTGGTGGTATAGTTACTACTCCCACTGCTATTAGTTTTAGTAAGAGTAGTATTAGTGATGACAATGCTAGAGTTGGTGGTATAGTTACTACTCCCACTGCTATTAGTTTTAGTTAGAGTAGTATTAGTGATGACAATACTAGAGTTGGTGGTATAGTTACTACTCCCACTGCTATTAGTTTTAGTAAGAGTAGTATTAGTGATGACAATGCTAGAGTTGGTGGTATGATTACTATTACCGGTACGGTTAGTTTTAGTAAGAGTTTTAGTAGAGTTAGCGGCAGGAGCAGTAACTTTAGCAGTACTAGTACCAATAGAAGTACTACTAGCAGTAGTAGTACTAATGCTAGTAGTACTACTAGCAGCAGTTGTAGGAGTAGCAAAGTCAGTAGTTATAAGACTAGCAGACTGATGAGTATAGGCTTCATCCACTTGAACTGGTATGAGCGCCGAGTGTTTAAATTTTCCCTTGAGAGGCTCAGTGTAATACGCTTGATCATTGGTGCAGAGTCTGATACAAGATTTGTCATTGGTTGATAAGGAGTTGCAGTTGCATACGAATTGGCTAGTTGGAGAGATATTCAGGTAGACTGTCAAGCTGATGAGGACCAGTGCAATCAAGAAATAAAGGACAATTTTCAGGCTCGCCATTCGCCAAGCCCAATTTTTCTACAAAGCAATAAGGTATATGTAAGAAACTCAACGGTAAAGTATCTTAATACACTGCAGGGAGAGAGGGGAAGGGGTTCTCACAGGGGCGGAGACTATAAGAGCAAAGATAAAGATTGAATTATATCAACAGATCACAGAAACCAACTACAGGACTTTATACAGAAGAAGTTATTTAGAAAAAACTTTTGCAGTAATTAATTGCTATGAAGCATTAAATGAAAAGAGGATGGAGATTGAGACTTAGTTTTAGGGAACTTTAGTTGTGAACCATATAAATGATCACACCTGACACATTTATAGCCCTCCATCTGTGACTTAATTTATCATTTGGATGATTTACTAAGGATTAACTCAAGTTAATCCCTTATAGTATAGACTATAGTATACATACTAAACTGATTTTTCAGGATTACTCAATGCTAACCTATAATTCCTGTTAAACTAGCTTACCACTGCATGTATCAAAGAAAAATTAATCCTAATGTTTTATCTCTAATTAGGCTATCTTTGTGATGCTGTAGATAGCTGAGTTATATTTATTATAGCTGCTGTTGCCATCAACTGCTCATCACAACAAAGTGTGTAGTAAACATAAACATACACGTATAAGCTTATAGCTACGATGAATACCGATGTTGAGCAACACTAATTGAATTGCCGTTATCACCAGCATCACTTGCTCTTGTCAATCTCGTAATGACTGTCAGACTATGTCAACAAATATACTATCTATAACTATAGCATATTTTACCCCATGATTTGCATTCCAAGAAGCTATACCAACTATGTGCTAGTCATACTAATATATCTAACTTGAATTGGAAACATATCCAACAGCTGGACTTTAGTGGTTAGTTTACCATCATAATTACTGTTGCATTTGGCTAGCTCTCAACTCAACATAACAGGTGCCGGTGTTTTAGTATTTAACTACACATGTCTATTCTTGCTGCTCGGTGCCTCCTTAGCTAGAGCTAGTCTTAGCATAAACTTATATATGTCACTATAATGAGATGAGGAAATAACGGTCAGAACCAATTTTAGAAGCCCAAGTGTGGAGTTGAGTTAACAACAAATGAGATATTGTCAAACAACGGACTACATGCTATAAGTGTGCATGACTCCAGAGTATGCTACAGAAATGGAGAGTGGTGCATATTTTTAGTTGTACTCACAGCTCTGCTGGAAATGGTATTATGGAACTAAATCAGCAGACAATAAAACGTATGCTTGCATGCTCTGGTGGAAGCAATGACAATGTTAATGTTAACAACAATGCATGGTGTTAATTATGTATATCTGAAGACATTGAAAATGTAGCACTCCAGAATAAGTCAAAAAGAGTTGTAAGAGATAAGAGACCTCCTGCATGGTTGGCAGACTTTCATACTTTTGATTAGATTTTTATGTTATTAGTTATGATTATACAAACATCACTGGGAGTGTAGATTATGCTTATGTAGTTTTCATTACTGTATTATTTCATTGTATTTTGATTGCTCACGTTAAGCTGTGTAAGTATTGTAGATTACAAGTCATGGCTTGCTGGTAGCCTTTTAGCTTTGAAAATTGGAAAGCAGTGAGCTGCAACTTTGCTCATGTTTTTTTTAATCTTCGGTTTTTGTGCTCTAGTACTGCATGGTGAAAGTTTTTGTTCAGTTCGTTTTAGTAATCAATTTAGTTGTACTCCGAAAGAGTTGAACAGCCGAGGTTGTTGATAGGCTGCCAGGGAAACCTGATGACTGAAGAAGTAGTAGATAGGCCAGTGAAGTTTAGAGAACTGAGTAGGATGTATAGTGTTGTGTTTACCCAGTGGTCCCGGTGGTGTGATGGTTAGCACACTTGCTGTGGTTCGAATCCCAGTGGAGAAGATTATTTACACTAAACTCTTAAAGTTTTTATAATTTGCTACAATTCAATCAAGAACACAAGTTTTTCCCTCTTTCTTGCTGCACCTTATACCTCCATCAAGCTAAAATCAGTCCAAGTGAAAACTTAGACACGCACATATTTTTAATAAAGCTTGGAAACTGATAATTGCTATAATATATTAACTTGAATGTGGTATAGCCACGGTAAGGTTTGTTCCTTTAAACTGTTTGAAAGTGCACTATATATAGGCATGCCTGTAAATAGTAAATTAAGTGTGAAATATATAACTATAACATAATAATTATATTCATCATAAGATATTACTTTTACTTTCATGTAACCCATTATTTGGCTCACTGAATATCATGAGCAGATTTCATACTCGATCATATAGTTATATCATGGTATAGAGATACACTGCAGAAGTTTGAACTAGCATTTTCAGCTATCAATGTAGAAATCTGCAAAGCTATTATTTAAGACAGGAGGGTTTACCACAAACTAGCATATCTGAGTAATAAAACACAACCTATGCTGCTGCCGCAATGAAATCCTTATATCACCAAGTGGCTTAATTAGAGTACCAGGTTTTTAACTACAATTTCAAATCAAAGCGTCAGTGCTAATATGCAGGGGCAATACCAGATATATGAACATAATAACTGAAAGAAAAGGGGGGGGGATAGTGATTATCCTATAAAACAGCCCAGAATGTAGAAATAGAGAAATTGGAAATATAGCCTGTGTTATAGATCGAGGATCAATATTACAACAGATTACCAACTCACATCTCAAACCTAAACCCTCGTTACTGTAGAAGTTGAACTTTCTTACCTGATGAAAGCCCTGAGCTAGAATAGACCTATAATGTGACTAGCTTACCTGTAGTCCAACTGCCGTCACTAAACTAATCAGGCTCTAGTTCATAGAGATAAGCCGAGAGTTTTCCTATTTACCAACGAGATAACAGGTTCCTATGTAGCTAGAGGTATACTGAATATATGGAAAAGGTTGCTTATAGCATAAAGATAATAACAAGCTTACTTCGTTGTAACAATCAGGTAAGATAGTTAACACGCTGGCATTGATTATACCTTCGGTTTATCTACCTTCATCATAATAAGCAAGCATTTAACATCAAAAAGGATATTGCTTAATAAACTAATAAATAGTTAACTATAGGTAGTATAGTAGTTGTACTATAACAATCAGAACTATAAACTTTATGCCTTAGTAAGTTGCTAGCACACAAATAGTCACAACACTCTGTCATAATTTGTCACAAAGCTGTGACAAGCAAGTGAACACTGGCGATTTATAAACCACTCAAGAAAGGAATGCCATGAAGTTTTGGTGTTGATAAAAACTCTACAAACAGTAGGTACTTTAAAATTATGTGTTGATTGAATCCTTATTGTTTTAAAAACTGATTCGTTGATTGACTAAATTTGAATATTATATGTCTTTTCGAAATATTTGGCAGCTAATTCAAAGTTTAACTGTAATGATGCAATCAAAACACAGTAAATAAAACATTATGATATGTAATTATAAGATGTATGTGTTTGCATGTATGGGCAGCACGTATAAATATCAACGAAAAATTAATCTAAACATTTTATTCAATACTCTTAGGGCTACCAAACGGGACAAAGCGGAGATAGGTGAAAATTTTATTCAATAGCATGGAGTGGATAAAACACCGCTATGCGTTTAAGCACGCACTCTCAGCACACAATTGTAGCTATATATAATTATCATCATATGTACATAAATATATCTACTGATTAGAACTTAAATAAGGACTAAAGAATAATTGCTGTATACTAATAATTATGGTAATACATTAGGCCCTCTGTAATTACGTAAGGGTAAGGCACTTTTGTTGAACAATAAAATAAGTATGATCCCAAGTCTAATAGACATAGTAATAGATAAAGACACCAACTTTATTTCTTACCTTACGGTGTTGTACATTTGATGACATCATATTGTAGATTCCGGTAAATAATGATCCCGTAAACAGTTCTTTGTAATCCTTGGCAAAAGATAGAGCCACACGGTCAGATGTTTGTTGAGATACAAGCAAACTATTTTGACATTCACCTTGTAAAAGTCACTGCAATCGAATGCATTGTTATGTTATTGAAAGAGACAGCACTGTACTACCATGCAATGGCAGCGTATATTATAATCATCACCAATTAACTAAAAGAAAACAGATAAATAAAAATAAACTTTAAGTTAGTTCCGAGTTTCCTTAGAAGTCGACAGCCCAGGAGTTTAAAAAGACCTCTAAGGGCTACGAGTGACACTATAGTTACTGCTGAAGTGTTAACAAATTAGCTCAGCCATGACATTATAAGCCAACCCACTGCATGCTCTAACTCTCAGATGTTTATAGAGATGAAACTTATTAGGAGTGAAGATCCAATCGAGTGGTCTGACAATCACCATGCACTAATGGAAATAACATTCACAGTGGCTTATATTTCAATTTAAAAGACAGTTGTTTATCAACCCCATAGATACAGGGATAAGCAAATGGCAGCCACATCAGGCCCTCCTAATGTTTTAGTCAGGTCCTCAGCCAACCACTAGCAATTCTAAGAATTTCATTGGTTTCTTAATCATTCACAGAATGTGTGTACTAAGCAACACTGGCCAACCATGAACATGACTCATGAGCAGATTCTGGCCAATGTATAGTTGCTGAAACTAATAATTACGCTACGTTTCAGTGAGGATAAGCATAGCAGCATTACAGTTATGTGATACTGCTGTAGCAGATCAATTTACCTATTGCCGCAACAACAGTTAGCTTCTACACTTCACCAGTAACCAGTGAGAAGTACCCTACACTAGATAAACTGGAACTAAGAGTACTGAGCATACTTGGTTATGCTTATAAATTTGAATGCATGTTTTCTAGAATGAACCATAAAAAAAATAGTAATAGAACTTGCTCACCAATGAGCATCTGCAAGATTTGCTTCAAGTAGTCACACATGAACCCATTACTAGCAGTGAAATTAGTGCTATTATGGCAAACAAAAGTGTTTTTCATACTTCTCACTAATTACAGTTCTATAAGCCTAGTGGACCCAATCAATTTTTTTTGCTGCTTTCTTGCTTATAAGTGAACTATATACAACCTGTTGTTAAATTAATAAATCGTCATATTATGTTTTGTATTCTGCAATTCATACTCTCAGCCCAGGAAACGAAAAAAAAGCAAATTATATTAGCATTTGGTAATGCAACATTGTATATATACTTACATGTAGAATTTACAACGTACAAACCTGGCCCTTCTTACTCCTTAAATCTTGAGATGTGGCCCGATTTCAAAAACATTTGCCCATCCTTGCGGCATAGAACTTTTTTCAAAGAAATGGTGTAATGACAAACCATAATATTCAATACCATGGTACTTTTAAAACGCCATCGAAGTTATAATTGAATGAAAGTTAAAAGTCAGAATGTTGTGTTGAACTGTACGCATCATGCAAGGTTTTACGTTGTGAAAATAATGCAGGATCCTTAAAATATTAGTTATATATATATATATATATATATATATATATATATATATATATATATATATATATATATATATATATATATATATATATATATATATATATATTATATATATATATTATATATATATATTATGCTCTCACTTAATGCTCAGCAATGACATTCAGTGATTGAGCTCTCTCACCATGGTCACAAACTCAAGCTGCTAGCATTTTGCAAGGCTCGTGACTCCTAGGCGACCCCTAGAGTCACTTGAGCTCTCTGGCTTGAGTTTACACACCTTTTAAATATGCTTTAGTAGAAACATAAGTTTTACTATTGCGAAGGTGTGGGCCATGGCACTCTGTTCTGTGCTGATGAGGGGACAAACCCCGAAACAGCTGCTGTCCACAGATTGAGGTATATATATATATATATATATATACATATATATATATATATATATATATATATATATATATATATATATATATATATATATATATATATATATATATATATATATATATATATACATATATATTTAGAATATATATATATATATATATATATATATATATATATATATATATATATATATATATATATATATATATATATATATATATAGTAAAATGAGTGTTTATAAAACGTTACTAGAGTGCTCTATAGAAATAAATCTAGAGCACTGAAATAGAATCATAGTGGCTAATTTATCTGACGAGTGCACATCGTTCTTGTGTACGAAACTACTAGTAATATATATATATATATATATATATATATATATATATATATATATATATATATATATATATATATATATATATATATATATATATATATATATATATATATATGTGGACTTTTTATATTTATATATATTTATAGGCATATATTGCACAGGCACAGGTTGCATGTAACTAGTATTACATTATACACAAATAATGTATCTTATTATATAACAGTAAAGCTGCATTATTTTACATTCACTCAATCAGTAGTTGTGCTCTCTCTGTCTCTGCACATTAGGGAGATAACTGCTGATCAATGAGGTCTGCTGAACCATGAACTTTCAGTTCTAAAAACAAGCACCTGCAATCCACAAGCTTTTAACTGTCGGACCACTGACTCATTGCTAGGTGATAGCTATTGTGACATCCCATGCACTTGTAGCTTTAATTGGTCTTGTTTTACAGCAGATGCACCATCTAATGAACTATATTGCATTCAGCTACAATGTTATAGAAGAAAGTCTCCAATTCAAGTTAATGGAATACCAAATATGTTATCATATTAGTTTAGTTAGTTATAAATAAAAAATATTTTATAAAAGAACAAAAGAAAAAAATTAAAACAGTGTAACAATTTGTTCAAACAAAATTATTTTCTGTATTATGATCCATGCACTAGTGGTTGAACAGCTAAAACTTGATATGTGGTAGTAGTTATAATAGATTCACTGTTAATTATAATTTATATAGCTTTTATATGTGATATTGCACATTAAATTGTAAAAAAAATCATTAGTTGATAAAGTATATAGTACACTAATTGTAGAAAAAACATATATTATAGGCATTTGGTACAAAAATCAAAAGATGCATGCATCTTCTATATATACAATACATTCAATATATGTGAACAGGTATCCAGGTAGATAAAAAGAACTCTTTTGGGTGGTGATGCAGATAGAATTTACTGCCTGGCCTAGCGAGGTCTGCAAAATACCAAGTCTCACCGCCAGCGAGCCAACCCACCCAGAAACTAAATGAACCACCACTGATAATGCTATGGTTACACTTAGTCAGAACTGCAAAATCTTCTTCTGCTGTCCCGTTTGCCCAGAAAACGTTATGCGTTGTCTGCAAGTCTCCCAAAATAGTTCTGCCAACGTCAACACTATCTGTTGCCACTACAAAGATGACGTCTGTTTGAAAATACAGGCTAGCTGCCTTGAATGCAGACTGATAAAAAGTAGCGTTAGCCGTCCGACGGCCATGTTGAACTCTGTGAGGTTTCAACAAATCACCTAATCGCATATGAACGCCTATAAAGATTGCATCTTTCCCGGAAGAAAACTTTGCTCTAGCAGAATGTAGAAGTTTATTTGCTTTTATTTCATATTTAGTATTAAGTCTAAATAGTCGCCTGACACCATCTTGTTCAGCTTCACTTTGAAAGTGTTTCCACGATTGACGATACCCAGACACGGAGAAATTGGTGCTCTGTGGTTGTATTGGGACATACTCGTTTACTGGTCCTTCTTCTACTCTTCTCCACCAGCTTATCTGTGAATATGGCAAATGCGTCACACTTGTGTTGAATGTTGCAAACAGATCTTTCAATACATCAATCCATATGCACCGTTTATCTTTCAGCAGCACAAACTGGTAGTCATACTTTACAGCTGCCGAGTAAGTAGCTGCCACCATATACAACTTGTTTCCTAATCTAGTGTCTCCGCACAGATAATCTACAATAAGTATATGTGATAACAATAAGCTATTAGTATACAATCTCTGTAGAAAAACAATTGGTTTTGAGCAAACTACTATTGATTGTATACCTATATATATATATATATATATATATATATATATATATATATATATATATATATATATATATATATATATATATATATATATATATATATATATATATATATATATATATATATATATATATATATATATATATATATATATATATGTATATATGTATATATATATACATATTATTATATTATCATATTACATTAATATAGATTTATTATATATTTCTATTACATTAATATATGTTTATTCTATATTTATTATCTATTTATTTAGTATTGTTGTTGGTTTGTTATAATGACAACAAAATCAACAAATTCGATTTTCTAATCCGTGTCCTGTTAAAATTATGTTTCCTGCTTATCAGGTATTCATATCAGGAAAGTTAGGCTGATATCTCTAATTGTGTAGGGTCAAAATTACACCATTGTCTTTGTGGTGTAATGGTTAGTGTGCCTGCTTGCAAGCTGGAGGTCTTGGGTTCGAGTCCCTGCAGCAGCAAAATTTTTAATGGCAGTTTAAGTGCATGCAGTATAAGTAGTACTGCAAGGGAGTTGAGAGACCAGGGGAGCCTGAAGACTGAAGGAGTGGTAGAGTACTGAGTGAGAGTTGAGAGACCAGGGGAGCCTGAAGACTGAAGGATTAGTAGAGTACTGAGTGAGATGTGGTGTAACAGAGAGGGCAATTGGTTTACATTAAAGTTTACTGATATATCACTGAGCAGACTAACACTCATGTTGCACAGACAATCAACCGTACCTCTTGTTGTAGTGATCATTATCCTCGGTTTATCAACCTCGAAGGTAACATTTCTAGATGTAGAAGTTGATTCTTGAAAGTCTGAAGTGCTCTCTGCTAAAAAGTCGGGAGTCACGGGTTCAGTTCTTGGATTTTTGGGAGAAGTGTGGGCATCGGAATGACGGCCCGTAGTATAGGATTTAATAAGTCTTATAGAACTTTCTGTGTGTTGGAGAATGTTTTCCTGTTTGTGGTGATAGCTAGGTTGAGCATTGCCATGGGACAAGTTGTGATAGGCAAAGGTATAGATGGCATACGCAACAATCAATGCAAAAAATGTTCGTCGAATTGTGGCTCTTCTCCGAGTTGTTTGATTCTGAAAATAGAGAGCAGCTATATAAAAAGTCTAATATTACAGGAACACCCAACATATATTACAAATTCTTTTCATAAAACTGTATTATATATAACATACAATTATACTCCCATTACATATTGGGCAACACCATGCAGTGCTATTAGTACTGGTATATTATACAAACTTTTTGGAGATGCAAATTATAATGATTTCTCAAAAAGAAAAGTAATTTTCCCTATAAGGTTCAACTAGAGGGGGGCAGGCAACTGAGGGCCCCAGGGTCACCTGTGGCCCTTTGCCCATTTTTCAGTGGCCCTTTTAATGCTTAAGCTAAGTAAAAACTGTTTATATATGCATATAGGCTCGATGCCAATTTATACCCAGATATAATAAAATTTAGTAGTGTAAAATATTGTGGCCCTTTGTTTTGGCTGATTTCTGAACTTGGCCGTCATGCAAAAGAAGTTGCCTGCCCTTGAACTAGAACCGAGTCTTACAAGAGTGGAACATCTGACACTAGTTTTTACGGGACGGAGCAATATTCCGAAGGCCCATTAGTCCGAAGGTCCATTAGTCCGAAGGTCCATTAGTCCGAAGGTCCATTAGTCCGAAGGTCCATTAGTCCGAAGGTCCATTAGTCCGAAAATTAGTAGACACATGATAGTAAAGAGCATCCTCACTGCGAATATCATTGATTTCACTCACAATATAGTTTAAGTTCTTGCTCTGTTAATACTGTATGTGGGTGGCCTGCGTGTTGCCTACTTGTGATTGTTTAGCCTGAGATTACACTATGACCAGAAAACAGCTGCATCATCTATCAACATTCCATTACGGCTGCTTTATAAACAAAGTACACAGCAAGCTATTCACTAGCTTGTCAGCTAACAAGCCTGTAATTAATAATGTAATAAAAATCACATTTGCAGTGTATAAATCACTTATATTTTATAGAAAATCTATAAAAGCTATTGAAAATTTCAAAAAAGTTGCTTTGAGGAACAGAAAGATCTACAACATGGTTTTTAAATTTCGATTCTATAGCACAATTAGGTGAGGTTTTATTTGGCTCGACTGAATTCTTATATACTAATAGTGTGGCCCCAGCCAGGCAGTTACATCTAGAAGGTTGCCCTTATCTACATATCTTATGGATATGTTTGGTTTGGTATATTATGGTGTGCAGCTTTGGTTATTTGATTTTAGAGTAGTGTCCAGGATGTTTATAATTTTTAGTTTTCAATGCATTTTTACAGATATCCCTAATTAAAGATATTTTTAATTACAAAGAGATATTTTCAATTGAAATAGATATATGTATAATTTAATTAATATAATAATGCAGTTTAGCAGCTTACAGATAATTAAAGAGATTGTATGTGATACCAAATAATTAACTACCAAGCCAGAGATTTATACTATTACATTCAATAGCAAAATTCTAAAACAAACCATTATTTTTTGATGCTAACTTCAAATGCAACCTTTTTTTATAAGTTATGAGGTGCCCGGTAATTTTTTACAAAAATACAGTACAGTAGACACAAAATGTTTGCTTGGCTTTAATTTTACCGGTTTCATGTTTTTACTTTAGTTGTTCAGTTTATAAATAGTCAACATTAAGGGCCTATATAAGCTGACTGACTGTAGCTAGAACAGAATTGCAGTCCCCTGTCATTTTTACACTAACTGTAAAATAAGTAATACTTATTAAATGCTAGTAATTTATATAAAAATAGCCAAAAACAAAAAAATAATAAAAAAACTAATACAAAAAGTTACAATTAACCTGTTCTATTGAAGCACATTCCAACATTAAATAAATAATAAATTTTATAAATGATAAAAAGATTTATAATGAATTTTTTAAAATTATATTTAGCAAACATCAGTATATCCTAGATGCAAAATTACAATGGTTTGCTAGAAACAACACCGGCATGGTAGTCCCTAGTAACTTAAGTCTTAAATCGAAACTTGGAGGAAGATTTTACCTATTTTCATTTAGTTATGAGTAGCCTATATATATGAGTAGCATATATATTTATATATATATATATATATATATATGTGTGTGTGTGTGTGTGTGTGTGTGTGTGTAGCAGTAGCTGGCAGCATGTTTACATGCACACTGTGTGTATGCTGTTTCATAGTCCATCGTCATAGCATATTAATAGCTCCTAAACAAATAAACAAAAATGATGTGTTCCAGATCCCATTGATCACCCAAATTGCACCACCAGCCCCAAGTAATTCCAAATAAGGGAACAGAAATATTCTGGCGGATTTGTTGTCTTAGGCTTTTGCAATACACTTGATTCATTGATTGTGGCTTTTGCTGCGCAGTTGTAGGAATTTATTGTTTTGTTTAGGAGCTATTAATATGCTATGACGATGGACTATGAAACACGCATACACACAGTGTGCATGTAAACATGCTGCCAGCTACTGCTACGATATGTGTATATATGTATATATATATATATATATATATATATATATATATATATATATATATATATATATATATATATATATATATATATACTATAAGTATAAAGGTTGCAATTGACTAAGATATTTTATTTAAAATCAATTATATCACCTACAAATTTGTTTCGTAGCATGAAATTACTGCCACTCATCAGGGTGATGTATAAAATAGTGAAACAACAGAATTGGAATGTAAAAAATGTATGGATTTAAAATATAGCTAGAGTATTAAAAGCAAAAATAGGCATTATCATAAAACATGCAATTGCATAAGGAAACCAAGCTGCCCACTGAATGGCAAGTGCTTACTCTCTAATATTATCTACCAGGCCACCATAACATCACCAAACAGCTCAAATACATACATCGGACTATGTGAAACCAACTTTAAAAAGCGCCTATACAATCACACCTGCTCTTTTAAGCATAAAAGAAACAGAAATGCAACAGAGTTGAGTAAGCATATAATTATGGTATCTAAATGACAAAGGCACCAGCTACACAATCAACTGGAAGATCATTAGTCATGTGCCCAGCTATAACCCCAACTCTAAACGTTGCATGCTATGCATTTTAGAAAAATATTATATTATATGCAAACCCAGTCTATGTACATTAAATAAAAGATCTGAGTTAACATCAACATGCAGGCATAGCTCTAAATTTTACTTGAACCGGTTCTAATACATGAGCTTTGTTTTAAGATAATGCCTATTTTTGCTTTTAATACTCTAGCTATATCTTAAATCCATACATTTTTTACATTCCAATTCTGTTGTTTCACTATTTTATACATCACCCTGATGAGTGGCAGTAATTTCATGCTACGAAACAAATTTGTAGGTGATATAATTGATTTTAAATAAAAGATCTTAATCAATTACAACTTTCACACTTATAGTATTTAGCTCAATTTTCATAGAAAATTTTGAGCACTATTTGATAACTGGTATCATAATATACATTTTACATATTATATATATATATATATATATATATATATATATATATATATATATATATATCTCAATCTGTGGACAGCAGCTGTTTCGGGATTTGTCCATATATATATATATATATATATATATATATATATATGTATATGTATATATATATACATATGTATATATAAATATATATATATATATATATATATATATATATATATATATATATATATATATATATATATATATATATATATATATATATATATATATACATATATATATTGGTACACACAAATATATATAACTGTAATGGACTATACACAACAGCTGCCAAAGGTCATCATTGAACAGCTGACTAAGCTGGAACTGTTCAAATCATAGCAGCATGTTAATGAGAAATTTATAGTATGGCAACACACTCATAGGACTTGCAACAATGTTGTAAGCAGGAAGCTGGGGGCAGTCATCCGGATGTTTGTCAGAGGGTGATTCTGCCGGGTTGGAGCTGGCCAGATTTAGTTGCGAAAGTTTGATGTTTACCCAAGTCCTGGTGTATATAAGATGCTGTCTTTTCTGTTCAGTTATAGAGGTTTTTAGCTTGTAAAGAGGAGAAATACACAATAACATTAAATTCCAAGTGATCACACTAGTCATTATGACCTTCATCCAAACGGAGGGAAAATTTTGATTAACGATGGGTACAGATACCAAAAAAACAAAATGACAAGCCATAAGATATTCTGGAGATGTTGGCGGACAGCCTGTAGAGCTTCTCTTCAAACTGATTTGTTTAATCTAGAGGAGGAAAATCCTAACATCACAATATTGCAGGTATGTCAATGCATTTTGATTGTTGGAACAGAAAAAAATATAATGTATATGTAATAGATTCACTATTTCATGCCAGTTTTAAAATTTCTACACTAGCCTGGTCATAATTTCACCATTTGTATAGGAAGAGATGTTAACAAGATTGCTTAAAGGTAGCAGTGATTATGATAATAATAAGCTACATATATCACTCTATAACTGTATTTATTAATTGTTGCCCCACTTCGCTTTGTTTCTATTGTTACTTTTTCACATGCATTACTATTATAATCATTTTCAGTCACTCTGGCATTGTCCTGAATTTTCTCATAAGTTTTAAGATGATCAAGCATTTTCGGCATCATCTTGTGGTTGATTTAATTATTATTACTTCTAAATTATACAACTTTAGGTTGCAGAACATAAAAATCACGGTCAAGAAAATGACCTCATCGCATCATCAGCTCTAGCAGAGCAAATGCTAAAAGAGGTAGAAAGAGATCCAAGTAAGCCAACTAAAAGAATTTTTGACGAAACTGTTCAACGGAACATAAATGTTGATCAAGTTCCAGAGTATCATAAAGTGAAGTCAATATTAGTGAGAAAGAGAGCTTCGCTGAACCCTGCCATACCTCATGAAATATCTGATGTGGAATTGGTAGGACAATGGAAAAGAACATGGGCAGGGAGCAGATTTCTCTCCCACCAAGATAATGAGTGGGGGATCCTTGTATTCGGAACAAAAAAGAATTTCAAGATGTTGCAACAATGTAACATTGTGTATGTTGATGGGACATTTAAAACTTGCCCACTACCTTACAAACAGTTTATGACGATTCATGGGTTATTTCATGGAAGACCTCTACCATTTGTAATGGCCCTCATGGGGGGAAAGACAGTGGGACAGTATAGGCAGCTGTTTCAGCATGTTAAAAGCAAAGTGAGGGAAGCAACAGGCCACCATTGGCGCCCAAGAACAATAGTATCTGACTTTGAAATTTCTCTTATCACAGCTATTGAAACAGAGATGCCCCAAGTCAGAACATCTGGATGCTACTTCCATTTTTGCCAAAGCATGTGGCGTAGAATACAGAATGTTGGCCTCAGTAGGGGTTACAGGCACTGTAGCCGCCTTCGAAAACATGTTAGGAAATTTATGGCTATTGGATACTTGCCTCCGGCATTGGTCCGACAAAATTTTCGATTGCTAGCCACTTCAAACTCAACACAGCAATTAATAGCCCGCCACCCTGCTCTGTTAGAGTTCATCACATATATAGAACGAAATTATTTAAATGGACAGTTTCCTCCAGCCTTTTGGAATGTATTCCACCGGAATGGTGACTCAAGAACCAACAATCATGTTGAAGGTAATTTTATTGTTCTCCCAGTCAACGAAAATATATTTGTAAACGAAGAAAGTATGCAATATAGCCATATATTAGCTTTCAGCTAATGAGTTTTCCTCTCTTACACAATTGCCTTAGCTGCTGTTTGAGCTTATTTATGGGGCTTAGTCTGCCATAGCTCAAATAATTAAATGTTTTTTAGTGGTTAAATTTTACTTGCCCAGATAAAATATCTGGAAATTCCCAAATAGTATTTTGTGTCTAGGTTAGGTAAAACCTGATGAATCTAAAATTGAAGTTATTAAAAATAATAGGTGTTTGGTATTTAAAAATTTGAATAATTTCCAGCAATTTCTTTTTATCAAAGGTTTGCTCAAAAAGTCACAGTTTTTGTTAATAATTTATTTCCATTTTTTAGCTTTTAACTTTGTTGCTTTACTGTCCAAAAGAATTAAAATTACTTGGCGTTATTTATCCTGAATAAAGTCGAAATTGAAGTAAGCATTCCTGCATACACTTATGTTAGCAATAAAAGCTTTATTTATTAATCTCTATTCATAGTAGTGTATTAGAAGGAGAAATTTGAATTAATGGTAATAACTTTTGCAAATGAAATTAAAAATATTCGGAAAAAGTCCAAAAGAGCTTTGAATAAAATTTGTTCAACTGATCTGAGAATAAAGTACCTGATGGCGTAAGTGCTAGTTAAGTTGTTTTTATTGCGAGAGGTGCGCAAATACAAGTATTTGAAAAAACTGCTGCAGGTATAAGTCATATGTATACATGTTTTTAATATAAAAGTATTTTCAAAGGAGGCACTAGAATAATTAATTTAAAAGGTGATTAATTATATGTTCCCATTTAACAATAGGGTAGTCATATATTGTATACATTGGTTACATATATAGACTAGCCAAACTAATTATAAATATATACTAAGCAAAGATGATAAAAATGTATTTATATAATTCCAGGGTTTCACTGCAGATGGAACGATACTGTTGGAGTTCGGCATCCATCATTGTGGTATTTCCTAAGGAAACTTAAAGATGAACAACGACTGCTTAATGTTTCATCTGCTGCTGCAAGAAGAGGAGAGGCACCACTACCAAAAAGGCGAAAATGGAGAGAGCTGGAAAGGAGAATTGAAGCACTGAAGGCAGACTATAATAATGGGGATAGAGATCTGACGAGTTACTGGAGTGCCATAACTTATGCAATAAAGGCATATGTTTAACTGACTACATAGATGTTTCAGATAGTATTAAACTTTTACTGATGTTTTATTTGTGAAAATCATTTATTTGATATAATATATTATTGGTCACAGAGAACTAAATAATGGTGTACATGCAGTTAGATGTATATCATATCCTATAATTATTAGAGATACAAATCCACTGAAAATACATTTAGTTAAATTATGCATATATCAGTTTCAATTAAAAATATCTCTTTGTGATTAAAAATATCTTTAATTAGAGATATCTGTAAAAATGCATTGAAAACTAAAAATTATAAACATCCTGGACACTACTCTAAAATCAAATAACCAAAGCTGCACACCATAATATACCAAACCAAACATATCCACAAGATATGTAGATAAGGGCAACCTTCTAGCTGTAACTGCCTGGCTGGGGCCACACTATTAGTAAATAAGAATTCAGTCGAGCCAAATAAAACCTCACCTAATTGTGCTATAGAATCGAAATTTAAAAACCATGTTGTAGATCTTTCTGTTCCTCAAAGCAACTTTTTTGAAATTTTCAATAGCTTTTATAGATTTTCTATAAAATATAAGTGATTTATACACTGCAAATGTGATTTTTATTACATTATTAATTACAGGCTTGTTAGCTGACAAGCTAGTGAATAGCTTGCTGTGTACTTTGTTTATAAAGCAGCCGTAATGGAATGTTGATAGATGATGCAGCTGTTTTCTGGTCATAGTGTAATCTCAGGCTAAACAATCACAAGTAGGCAACACGCAGGCCACCCACATACAGTATTAACAGAGCAAGAACTTAAACTATATTGTGAGTGAAATCAATGATATTCGCAGTGAGGATGCTCTTTACTATCATGTGTCTACTAATTTTCGGACTAATGGACCTTCGGACTAATGGACCTTCGGACTAATGGACCTTCGGACTAATGGACCTTCGGACTAATGGACCTTCGGACTAATGGGCCTTCGGAATATTGACTAGTCACCAGTTTTTACAAGCGGCTTTTTAAGTGATGACTATAAATTTATCAAACTTTATTTTGATAGTTTGGGATGAAATTTCTTTGAGTTTGACTCTATATATGTATAAAACATCTATATCAGATTTAATAAAACGTCCCCCCCCCCCCCCCCAATGTCTATTATATAATAATACTCAATTTATAATCAATTCCTTTGATTTATTTCACCATTATATAATTGATGTGTGACTGCTAGGTAATATTCAAACTATATCCCACATTGTTGCTCTCCTGTAATGTGATAGATATTAATTGGTATATATAGCAGCACGCATATGTTAGTACTTCTACAGATTTTGAAAAAATGTTTTTCTATGATATAGTAGGTTTGGGGGAACAAATTTGTAAGTTCGAGACATGTGCACAATTATTGCATGAGCACTACTGCAGTGGCCATGCACATATGGGATATTTTGTGGCTGCCACTATAAACTCTGTTTATGTAATGGTTACAATACATAGCATATATATATATAAAAAATAGTGGCTCATATAAATATTATATGCTATATGTTCTGTACTGTACAACTAGTTATGATAGAAGCTAAAAGTAGTTGCAGTGCATGCTTTTTGAGCATGTTATATACATTGTATGATGCAATGACTTAGTTATACATCTTGCCTGTTTTAATAATTATCTGGTGAATCTCTTGTGCTATTTTTACATGGTAATTGATTTGCCAAAATTACCATCCTCAAAAACAGTTTTAGAGAAGGGCAAGACTGGAGCTTGTATACACAAGTTTTATGCATCTATTATTAGTTATTGATTTATTATTCACAAAATATTTTTCATATTTTGGCATTTTGTGGCTTTGGTCATGCAGTTAATTATAGCCATCTGTAAAATAGCTTTTCTGAGTTGAGGCTAGCTCATTATCTGTGCATGACATGATGAACTTAGAGGCTGATAAATTAAACACTCCCAACTGCAAGCAAAGGATTGTTCTTCCTCACTGACTGCACTCGGCCATGTTTATGGAGCTACTTTTTAAACAGCTTTTACAGTTTACAGCTTTGAAGCCTAGAGTTTCAATCAGCTGATGAAGGGAATCAGCATGCAGAGGTTAAAGGAATGAGATTTTGTGCTGCATAAGTGATGGTATATTAATTGCAATTCAGTCTAAAACTTTACTGAAAATACAGTTTATTTGCTTTTATAAGACTAAAAAGTACCAAATGCTAACTTCAATATACAAAGTTTTTGAAAATATGATCATTCAAGAATGCTAATTCAATAAGGCCACTGCATACAAACACATGCATAAAGAGTGTGTGCCTCAACTAAGTCACCTCGCACATGTCAAAAAAACTAAGCATGCATACAGAAATGACTTCGAATATCAATGCCTATAATATGAAAAGCTGCTGACAACTATATTATATACCCACATTAAATTAGCAATTTAAGGATTTACAGCTACATACACTGCTTGACTGAACAAAAATATGTTCACATATTTGCTGTCATATTGCATGTTTAGTGTGATTAATGCTTTAAACGTTATTCTTTAAGTTATAAAACTGCACAACTTTGAAGTGCTGAAAAGTTTTTGAATGTAATGCTTCATGCAAATATAATTACAGAATAACTTTTTGGCCCCCATACACTTGGATTAGAACCACATTACACTGCACATAGTGGCTGCACTGGGCATTTTCTCAGTTACATGTAGATAAAAGCCACTGCATGCGTAGTACATTGCATAAATTACATACATGCATAGTGTAATTTATATTATGTTCAACTATCAACTTTCTATCATCTAGTAATGCAGTGCAGAATGTTACTTTATATATTATTATACACTGAAGAATGCTGCATCTGTGTAACTTGATCACGTTCTATTATTTAAATGTTAAGGCATCAAAAGGTTAAAGGTGAATATTTCATGGCTATAGCATAGTGTCATGGATAGTTATAAGAGTTAAATAACAGCTGCTTTTGCAAAAAGGAAAACCATAAAATGCTTTCAAATCTGTTATCTATAAAGAAATGCTGTAAAACAATTTTCAAGCACTAATTATATGCATGGGTGCTATATTATATTAAAATTTATTTACACTAGGAGAGCAATAAACTATCCTGTAGTTTGGATTTTAAATTTACCACAGTCAAGCTTAAAATGTATAATATATGAGTATTATGTTATATATTATTATAATATGGTGTCTGGTAAATTGGCACGGGTAAAATAGCAAAGGTAAAAATGGCACAGGTAAAATAGGACAGGTAATAATCATAGCACAAATGGCAAAGTAAGTAAAAATGGTACATTTTCAATATTAGGGTCTGAGGTAAGGTTGGGTGTTTATGATTTGGGGGTTTAGGTTTGGAGTCTGGAAAAATTTAACATCAGTGTGTCATTTATCCTATTTTTCCATTTGTGTTTTTATTACCTGTGCCATTATTATAACCTGTGCTATTTTTACCACTGCCATTTTTACCTATAAAATCATATAATATACGTATTTACCTATACACTTGTTATTACAAGTTTAGTATGGGGGGGGGAGGAGTATTGAAAAAGTTGCCCGATTTCAAATTTGGCAGTTTTTCAAGCACCTTTAAGAGTTAGAAATATTTAATATAATAGTTTTTTATGATAAAACACAATTTGATTAAATTTATAGCAACAATGATTTGCAAAGTTGAACTCTGGAATCATATTATAATAACGGCAGAGCAAATGTACATGGCAAAGTACGCCTATATAATATATAGCAGCTATATAATATATAGTAGCTATAACAAGTGTTATATACTGTTATAATAAAGTCAAGCCTACACAATCATGCTGGAGGGCTTGCGTTGTTTTAACTATCAACTGAAAATAGCTAACATATGCTGGCACTTATTATACTCCTTTGATTTACCCATCTTTATAGCAGCTTCAGATATAAAATTGGATAGTTAACAGTTGTACTATAGCATAAATACTCTCAATATTCAATCTGCCTATATTCAGCACTTAGTTTTAGCCATAATATATTATATATAGTCGCGTGGTTTTGTTGGTCTAGTTTAAAGAGACCGGGTCAAAAGTCCAAGAGTTTATTGGTTTGAGAATGTTGCCTAATAAACTCATGGCAGACGCAGACAGAAACTGCAGTACGCATTGCATATAGTGTTAAACAATAAAGTAATAACATTTCATTTTACAACGCACTTTATATAATTCGGACCAATGGGCCTTCAGACTAATGGGCCTGCAGACCAATTTGGACCTTCAGACCAATGGGCCTGCAGATCAATTTGGACCTTCAGACCAATTTGGACCTTCAGACTAATGGGCCTTCAGACCAATGGGCTTTCAGACCAATTTGGACCTTCAGACCAATGGGCCTTCAGACCAATTTGGACCTTCAGACCAATGGGCCTTCAGACCAATGGGCCTTCAGACCAATGGGCCTTCAGACCAATGGGCCTTCAGACCAATGGGCCTTCAAACCAATGGGCCTTCAGACCAATGGGCCTTCAAACCAATGGGCCTCCGGAATATTTACTGTATATAGTTAACATTAATTAAATACAATATTCAGGTGGTTCAAATAATCTTATGATGTGGTTACACTAAACATAATCTGAAAGTTACACCTATACCGTCTTTTAGTAAAAAGAGTTCTTTGGAATTTCTAGAAAGATGTTGAATATAATACTATATATAGAGGCTTAAATGTAATCTGCGTAAACCCAGAAGGAAAATGACAAAACTATACATTATAGTGAGTTACATTATAAGCACACACTCGCAAACAAAATAAAATAAATGACCACACAGTAAAGCCATAAATGTCATATGCTAATTATTAATGTTTATCTATATATTACTATTACTATTGGTAACTATGATAATATAATGTAGGTAGGTATAATTAACTCTTTATTTTGTTGGACACTAAAATATAAATTTTATATGTTAGTCATAAAGATTAAGACAACAACTGTTATAGTTCTTACCCAATGGTGTATATTTGGTGACTTCATATTCTATATTCAGGTAAAAAGTTCTTTATAATCCTTGACAGTACAGATAGTTATAACACGGTCAGATATCTCTGATCATATACAGGTATAAACTATTTTGACCTTCACCTTGTAAAAGTCATTGTAATCAAGTGCCTGTATTACCATACTATATCATTAGACAGTACTTTATCAGGTTATAGAAGACAGCAATAGATGTGTATATATAATCACAAGTAAAACTTTATATGCATCATGGTACTCAATCTCAATCATAAATCTCAATGACTACATAATCAAGTCAATGACGCTCATCAATGATGAACAGCCAATCAAATGTGTCTCAAAACTGACATAGACATCTGATTGATTGACTACATTTTTAGCCCCTTTCCAAATGTAATTCACATACGCATCATATAATATATGCGTTAATTTTCGTTATATATATTATGTAGCTGCCACTAACTATATATAAGATGAGTTGTACTGGTGCTGATGTTAGTAACTTTTTTATACTTATTCCAACTGCAGCATAGGAAACTGTAACAGTAGGTTAACACATTAATTTATAATATGGGTTCTTGAAATAACACAAAAAATTTCTTTATGAAGTTGTAAAGTATTCAAACATATTTACAAATTTTGAATTAATCACCTCTTGTTTTCTTTTAGTAGCTATAGCTAGGAAATGGTATCATAAGTCTACTAAAAATATTAAACTATATATAATAAAAACGACATTAAATAATAACTGCACCATTAGACAAATGTTGAGACAAGTAAAAGTAAATGTATAGCTCATAAACAGAGATTAAAACTTATATTCAATGTTGACTTGAATTAGTTATAGCTGCAGTATTAAAATACTGTCTTTTTGTCCATGAAATCTGAAACATTTTGGAAATCTACAATTTGCAGATATAAGATAACACCACTCAATGCTTTCTTTAGCTTTTAGCACAATCTTAAAGGAACTGGTAAATGCCTATCTGTATATCATACTGCTAATCTAATGTTATATAAACAACTCCAAAAAATCAAGCTTAAAATTATTTTTCATTTTATATTCTTTTGTAGCACAGCTCTTAGCTAGCTAGCTATAATCTGTCTAGTTTTGCTTCATTGAATTGATAATGAGGAGCTAGTTAAAATTATAAGCATCAGTTATGGTGTAAATTAGGGATAGCAGTGGTTTTGGGGTTAGAGCTGTTAATTAGAACTACTAAATTTATTGTCAAAACGAACCCGAACCCAAAACTAATAAACTTTTCTTTTTCACAAAAAACCACACTCCCTGCGAGACTGAATAAAACACACAAGAGTGAATATAACATATAAAAGGCAACTCCCAAAACTGGTAACCAATACGTATGCATGAGACTAAATATAACATGTAGTGTAGTGTTGAGTTTACCCAGTGGTCCCCGTGTTGTAATGGTTATAGCACACTTGCTTGCAAGTCAGAGGTCTCGGTTTAGATTCCCAGTGGGGGCAATTATTTTTCAAGAGCATTTGCCTATAGTAAGCACTATATTATAAGTCATGGGTTGGAGCCTGACAAAGGCCATTGGTGATGTTAGGAAGAGCATCCAGTCATAATTGCTCTTGTGCCTCATCTGAATATATCATTAGCCTGATTTAACACCCTCACCCCTCAGAGGTTTCTCACTAAAAATGTGCGAGAGTTATGGTGTTAATTTACTTTGATACTAATTCATATTTTAAACTCAAAATGTAAAATCTCTGTTATAATTTAGCTATTTGTATTGCATGATTTGTACCGCGCATATAAATGTAGTGAATAGCTGCATAATTCTTAAACACTGAGAAGGATCAATGGAGAGATTAGTTTATGACTTCAAAGAACAAAAGTAAACAGTCAAAATATTATAATAGTATAATTAAATGGGCAGCTTATGTAACAATCAATATGTTTTACAGCCGTTTGATCAAGTTAAATATCTTACTGAAATCAACAGACTTGGCTTATAGTTAAACTGTAGCATCAATATTAGTTTTATAGGTTTGAATTTATTGTCATGATTGCATGAATTTGTATTTATATTATACTCAATGCTGGTGATGAGAGCTATATTATTATTATATATGCCCCTCTTTACATGCTGGTAGCATGATATATATATATATATATATATATACATATATATATATATATATATATATATATATATGCTATATATATATATATATATATATATGTATATATATATATATATATATATATATATATATATATATATATATATATATATATATATATATATATATATATATATATATATATATATATATATATATATATATATATATACATATATATATATATATATATATACATATATATATATATATATATATATATATATATATATATATATATATATATATATATATATATATATATATATGTATATATATATATATATATATATGTATATATATATATATATATATATATATATATATATATATATATATATATATATAGCATAAAGAGATTATGAGCCAAATATACCTGGCATGATCAGTATTACCAGCATAACCAGTACCTTATGCTACTAAATGGAATTAAATACATTATAATACTGTTTGTCTGATATTCCCTAAAATAGCAAGAATGGCTATAAGGGTCATTGAGTGCAGTGTTTATATACATCTGAACCAATGACATTACAGTAAACACCTTGTCTAGACCAATGGCACTGCAGGTTACAAACTTTGCCAATAGCAAAAGTTATAAAACAATGGAAAGCAGTTGAATAAATAGAAAATATATATTTGACTAATTTAATACTACCAACTGTAGCCAAGAAAAGTTTTTCTTTAAACAATGCTTCTGTTTGAATAAATATAATCAGCCAATGAGATTCAAAAACATAAGCTACCAGCCAATGAAATTTAAAGGCATAAACTACCAGCCAATAAGATTAGAAAGTAAAAGAATAAGGGTGAGATGTAGCCTCAGATGGAGATTGACAGGTGCAATGCTCGAGGCCACACCCACATCTCCTGTCTCCACAACAGTCTACTTGGTAGGTGCAGAATGCTGTAAGAAAAGAGGTCATGGGGTTATGGAGTTCAAGAGGTCATGAAGGTCAAGAAGTTATGTTGTGTTCTTGTATTTTAATTAAATGATTTTAGGTAAAAATGGCACATGTATAATAATGGCACAGGTATACAATAATGGTATAAATGGAAAAGTATGTAAAAATGGCAGACAAATTTTGAATTTTCCCAAACCCAACCCTTAAATTCCAACCCCAAACCCCCATCCCCAAACCCCAAACCCCAAACCCAAACCTCCATTCCAAACCCCCCAACACTCACTCAAAAACCTTATATTATCGAAAATGTGCCATTTTGACACCGGACACATAATTAAATATACGAGAAAATTTAACTGCATGCTTATATATAATGTATTGTGTCTTTCATGCAAAATGATAGCTGTATTAACTGTAGTAACATGCAAGTATATTATAAAAAGCTATTACAGCTACGTGTTCCAATTATAGTTGCGTATTATATGTTTATATATTTATATTATTCTATTCTTATTTTATACTATAGAGTAATAATAATATGGTACGCAATTTAGATCAAAGCCAGTTTGTGTTAAATTACATTTTTATCTTCAAATTATTGGCCATCTTGTAACCAGAATAGGAGTAAAGACTGATGAAATGTCAAAGGTCACACTGCTGTTATATTATAGTATATATTTATATTCAATTCGATACAACTGAGATTTTAGTATTATATATAGAATATACTAACTGTACATGACACATGGTGGGTTACTTCTTTTCTGTATACCAAAGTGCTGCTTGAGTTTTATCTCATCATGGACTAACCTAAGGGAGACGCAACATTCAACATCATTGAGAAGACAACTCCCAAATGTTTCACGCAAACTGAATTCTACTGCCATTGCATGGCACTACAGCTGGTAGTTTTTTAATAGCTATTTTATATTGATAAACGTGCAGCAACTGCAATAATCATTAATGGCGATAAAAGTTAATACTGATGACACTGCATATATATTCTTATTGCTATTTGGAACAGAGTGAACCATCTTAACGATTAAACTATTATTATATATATCTTATAACACATATTTTAATATTGTTAGCTATAATATGATATCATGAACTTGTTCCAATTCACTAAGTTGACGTACTAACCTAGCCAAAAGTGACCTAAACAAAATTGAGTTTTCATTCTCGATTTCTTCTTTTGACATATCACTCTCCTCCAGGATTTCTTTTGACTGTTGGTCTAACAATTTCACAAATACCAAATATATTGTTGAAGTTTTTGAAAATATAATTAAAATTCATTTTTAGAAATACTAAAGTTATATTTTCTTTGCACACACAAAGACAGCTCAAGATGCTGTCATACGACATATAGATATTCCAGTGAGAGATTTACCTGAAAAAGATTTACCCAGGGCACTGATGGAAAGTGACAGATAGAGAATTGACAAAAGAAACAGGTGCTTCATGTTGCTTAATTTTTGTGCAGGTGCTCTTGAATAAAATTCTTCTGACACTTCAGGGTTTTCTTAAATTACGCAGAACAAGAAATTTCCAATATATCCTTTTACCTGCAGGCATATGTGTATTATGACTTAGATAAAACTTGAATAAAACCGTCCAATTTCTATATATTATGTTCCAACACATTACATTATACAACTTTTAATTTGTAACTAAACATATAGTATAATTAATATCAATTTTCTTGCTTACAAAATCCTAAACCCCACATTTTCCGTTAAACAATGATTACACAGTTAGGCTTTGATTTCTATACTCTGTCCAATAATTTATAAATATAGGCAACTATTGTCAAGTACTTTTAAAGCAACAATTTCTGTGGAAAATAAATGTGGTAAAACTTGAGGTCTTGTGGAATGATGGTGTTTTCAAAGGGAGACAACTTCTATTCTATGAGACATGATATACGTCAGTGTTGGTTTGGTTCTTGAAAAAGATTTGTATATTATCTTGTGAATCAGCTATATCAGATTTAAAAGAAGAGAAAATTTTTCAGAAGAGGGGACACAACTCCACAACATATGCTAATCACAAAAAGTTGTAACTTTAGCTTTCTCTCTTATAGTAAAACATCATCGCTGTTGTTGGTATGATTTAAGTCCTAAATTTCTCCAAATCTATTTCATACATACAGACATGTGCAATTAGGAAAATTAACTCCATGCATGATGTCAAAATATAATGCTATATACAGTGTCATTTGAACTGGCCACACATGCAAGAGCAGATAACTTCAGTTTGTTTCAGCATTTGTGTCTGCTATAACATATAGATTTTACAGAATATATTTGCTGTTCAGCTAAGTGCAGGTAACAAATCACTATATACTCATGCATCTACACTATAAGTAAATATGTCTATATAGGAACATAGTTAAAACAAAGCTAATGCTGAAACAAGCATTTTGAGACAGGTCTTGGTTTGTATACAGGAAAGAAGATACCTTCCTGCAATCACCACAGTAGAAGGAATATAAATTAGTATACAAGTGTTCAATTGCTTTACATAATCAGGTTTATTGCAATTGATTTAAGCTTCACTTGCTTTACTTGCAGAAAAGGACAAAATCAGTAGCTTGCCTTCACTGTGTACAACTCCTCAAGTTTTCAAACCTACTCAAGTCTGTTTAATTAAAACACCTTTCTTAAGCAAAAAGCTGCAACAGCTAAAGTTAAAGAGCATTTCTAAGAAAGCATATATATTATACGTACCAGTTGGTGTGTTGAAATACTCTCCTTATTATAGTAGCTGCATGTCTACTATATACTGCCTATAAACATTAATGCAAATGAACTCTCAGTAAAAGATATAAATAAACACTCTATCTCTCCTCTAACCATCTTTTAGAGTACAATGACCTCATTACAAGATCAAACTATTCAGATGTAAAGATAACACTGTGTATACTATGTGTGTAACTTTGTAATTCAGATTATAGGTCAGTCCTTCTGTAGTTTACATTACAAAGTTGGTTTAGATCTAACTGTTTAACTCTCTATAATATATACTTCAACAAGACTTTTAAAAAAATTTATTTAATTTAAAAAAGCATAAATTGGGCATGAAGTAATTTTTGTATATAAATCTTTTAAAACCCTTAGTACTTGATATAATAAAAAGAACTTGCTAAAGTTTATGCACATGACGCGCACACAAGTTATAATTGAATAAATAATTTAAGTTTTTTGCTAACATGCATTATATTCTAACACCCTAAAATTATAGAATATGCATGCATTTTTCTCTTTGCCATACTCAATAAATATATGTTATCAAATATTTTGATTTATTTATACTACAGAAAACTGTTTCATCATAATATAAAGTTACTATATTTAGATATCAGTTGGCAGCCATCTTTAAAAGTGTAATTGTGTGCGGTATTATCTTAAAACAAATAAACTAAAAATATCATCACTATATAGTCGTATAACTTACATCAACTAGTTAACAAATACTTGCAACTATTTGCTTATAAAATGAATTGTGTGCTTTTAGTCAGAATTATTTTATATTTAATTTGTGTTCTTGCTAATGTCAGCTGTGTTGGTAAGTTGTCTTTAGAATTTTACTTTTTACCTGTTTTATTTTGTACGCAGCTTAACTTTAAAATTTTGAATTTGCATGGCTTTTTAAATATTTTTATTTTTTAAGATGCTAAAAGTTTTGAATTTAAGTCTTAGCCTAGGGCCACACGGTGCGTATTTTCGCATGCGAAAATTGAAATCACAAGTAGCAAAGGTGTCCACTGTGCGCGTTGAGAAAACCTTCGCACTTGTCGCTCTGCATTTTCAACGCAAGTGCGAATCGTCTCTGTCGTCGTCACCTAATTGGCTGGTAGCTATTCAGCGAGCCCAATTTCTTTATTTAGTGCTATATTCCAGTAAATTGCGTTTTATTGAAAGCGAGTGCGATTTAAAAATGAAAGCTTTATTTATCACGCATCACTGACGCTACAGTGGACACCTTTGCTACTCGCGATTTTAATTTTCGCATGCGAAAATACGCACAGTGTGGCCCTAGGCTTACAGCAACCCTAGAGCTGAGCATGGCTATAGATTGAGGTACGTTATGTTTTATTATATATAATGGCAGCAATTAATTATATTATTATAGTACTTAATGATGAATTTCACGGAAATTTTAATTAATTCGTTAAAAGCAATAACTATAGTGCTGTAGCCTACTTATATTTGTTTTGAGGAATAATTGGCAATAAAATGGCAACTTTTATTTTAGGAAAAATAACTTATTGAATCAACTATTTCTAATCAAGCGTTCACCAAGCTGCAAAATGTTTTGGGGTAAGTTTAAAATTTGTAAAAATAAATTGTTTAATATGGCAAGAATTTTAAGCAAATCAAACAATAAAAAGCCACTCAAGAATATTGCGTATATATAGTGAAAATAACGGTTTCATCCCACTTAGACGCTTCCCACTTGGACGATTTTGAATTTGGTACAATATATACTGTATATAGTAATATACAAATATAATTGTTGCATTTACTGCTAAACATGAAATAAGCTATACCAAGCCAGTTATTTGCTTTAACTCAATACTAGTTTAGCTACAGTTCATTTTATTCAAAATAACAGAATAAAATGCACAAATGTATTTCGTGGTATTATATCGCATACTACTATATTACAACTTTTTTTTATAATATTTTTTTGTCTATCTTTTACCTTTAAGTTTAAGGTTTGTGCAAGATGGCTTCTTATTATAGAAGCATTGTTACTGTAAGTGGCTTGCTGATGACTTCTTTGTTTTCCAATTATGTGCTAAATAATAGCATAAAATACATATATTACACTAAAATCTATAAATATTGTCTAAGTAAGAAGCGTCCATGTGGGAAAAGTTTAAGTGGGATGAAACCAAAATAACATGCGAAGCTGTGCCACTATAATTTAAATATAATAAAGTAAATATTTATATATAATATACATACTAACTGCAACGTACTGGATATTCTAGGACCATGCCATACATCGTCAGACTGCTGTGGAGAAGCATTGGGTTGCAGTCAATGGGATCACATCTGCAAGCTGAAAGTCTTTTGGAGTGACTAAATTCTTGTAGAACCTTCCTTAAATCCCATGACATTTGAAACTGAGAATATTTCTTAAGCTTTTATTTAATGTTATAATATTTTGTTTTTTGTATAATAATTATTTTTTTATAATGTTTAAATATAGTCAAAACAACATTGATGTATTGTATAATAAAATAGAAAGTTTAGCAAATTAGATAAGTTGGCTAAGAAAATACATACATATATATATATATATATATATATATATATATATATATATATATATATATATATATATATATAATATATATATATATATATATATATATATATATATATATAGTAGTTTATTTGTTTTATCAAAATGTCTATAATATACATCATGTCTGTAAAATAGAGTATTAATATAATTATATGCAGGTCAATTATACAAATAATTTTGGTTTTAAATATTTTTATAACCAGTATAAATGCTAAAGTATTTAAAGTGTACTGTAAAGTTTTCAAATAATGAACCTATATAACAGAATATTTATTTTCATGCACTTAAATAGGATATTGAAGATTTGTTTTCCTTCATTTTCAACAAAATTTGTTTTTATTTCTAATTCCTATATGTTAAAGTGCTATAGTTGATACAAGTATCAATTGTCATCTTTACAGCTCTTATAAATGTCAGTTTGGCTTTTGTTAAAAAAGATGCATGATTAACATTAGTTAAACATGCTGCGGTCATCTATAATTATGATTCAACTTCATAATAATATATGCACTTTGTTTGCATGGCAGCTGTGCAATTGTTACTGTGCATGATTGGTGTTTTACTCAATTCTATAAATACTGATACAAATAAAATGGTATAAATTGAGAAGAATGATTTTATCACTAGCACAATATAATTCAATAAATAACAATGTAACACCATCAATTGCACTTGAAAGATGAAAACAATAAAACTACATTATAGAACATTAATACGTTATGTAAATGATTTTATGGTTATATAAGCTTTAATTAAGCAGATAACGCCACATTAAATGCCTGTATATACTTATATAATTATCATTTAGTAATAATTGAATTATATTAGTAGTCATTATGTCAACAATGGTTACTAACTAAGAAACCTAGGGAGTATAGGGTAGGAGATAAATTATAATTTAATTTAAAAAAGGATTAGTCTTTCAAAACAATTGTAAAATAAAAAAATCTGCAGACATTTGAAAAACTTTTATCAAAATGATTTTATTATTCTTAATAAAATTTTATTACATAATCTTTTGACTGTTGCTTTTCACTGGTTAACAGTTTATATAGAATTGGTGTACAGTTTAAGCTATTAAAGTATTTTATTTGTAACTGTTTAAGGCAAGTGCTAGATAAAGCTGAGTGTTTAAGCAAATAATACCTTTCTTTAAGTTGACTTTAATATTAGAATATATAATACGTGACAAAGAACTTGTTTTCAGCTTTATTGGATTGATGTAAATACCTGTTTTATTGTTTAGATATTTTATCTTAAAGATCTCTTTGTTTAAATCTTATCCAACTATAAATAACTTGTTGAAAAAAATGTTTTTCAAAAAGTTAAAAATATTATCTTTTTATAGCTGTTGCTCAAGCTGTCAATTTGCTAAAATTATGTTAAAAATACAGCTTGGAACTTTATAAATAGCATTGAAACAATAACAATTGAAGAGCACCTGCTATAAACTGTTGCATTTGGAGCAAAACAGTGACACTTGTTGTAGAGCACCTGCTGATACCAGTCGTATGCATACAACAACCAACTTGAAGAACTGTCACAATTAGAGAATGAAGAAAATTTATCTGGTCATAATTCTTATTCTAACAGTTGTATCTGCATATGACCCAAGAAAATACAGCGGTATGTATTATATATGACATAACATCTATTGTGGCTGCAGCAGCATGCAGACGCAGCAACAAGCTATATTGGAATATTTAGAAAATAAAACTGTTTTGACACCCATTGAGTAAAAGTTTCATATAAAGACAAGTGATTAAAGGAATAGCTATTGCCAATTTAAAAAAAAAGTAATATAGTTTCACAGAACAGCTGCTCAAGTTGTTTACGACTTTGTTGCAGTTATTCCAGGGAGATAAGTCTATACACATCATTACTTTAGCTTTGGTGGTACTGAATAATGCAACGTTGAAAGTTATTAGCCACAAGATTAATGAATAGAGTTTCATCTTTTGTTTTGGGTCATCAACTAACATTCCAGTAATAAGATTGGATGCAATGTTTGCATATATTTCATATACACATGATATTTATTATGTAAATAGTATATTATGATAAATATTATGATAAAAAGAGAACATCTATTATAAACCAGCAGAAAATAAACATCAGCTATAATTAACTTTCCATGGAATCTGAAAGCTTTATTTGTAGTAACAATTAAACAGCTTGTTTTCAGTTAGGGCAATGCAGTCTAAGTTGCCTGTATCCTTCACAAAAGCAAACTTTCCTCTTTCAGTTCTTGAGCTTTACTGACTCATTAAACAAAAACTTCCAATAAGAAGCTATTGCAAAAGCTTTTTTGTAAGGCTTTCATCAATCAATATTTTACTTAAAGCTATAACAAAAAGCTCCTGCAACAATATGTTATTCTATAAAATTAAATTTTGTAAAACTTAACATTTCTTAGTTTATGTTGATTTACAAAAATTTTAAAAACTTCTAATTTTTTAATGCACATTTTTTTGAGTCTATAACTTCTAAATGATCTTTCTAAAAATAAATGAAATTTTAGTATACTTTTATTATGCATATATCCTATCTAAAAAATTTTTATAATATTTTAATTTAATATTGTCTTTATTTTTAACCAGGCTATGAATATAAGAGAATGGTAAATGCTTTCAACCATAAAAGAGACGAAATAGGTTATAGCAATCAGTATGAAGAAGAGCCGTAAGTTTGCTGTGAAATTCATTTCACATAGAAATGAATTATAAATAGTAATTACCCAGGCAACAAGGACTATTGTAAGTTAAGGTCACAGTCTAGAGTCATCGGTTAAAGTCATCAGTTAAGGTTATATATTAAGGTCAAAGGTTAAGACTGTAGGTTAAAAAGTCAGAGGTCAAGGTCATAGGTTAAAGTCATAAAAAATTTGCTGTAATAAGTTAAGCAAATTCTTTAATTGCCTTTAATGTACTAGTTTTTGTTCGTGGCTTACGCTACTTATTTGTTTTGTAAGACTTCTACACACTGCAGTTGCTGATACAAAAAATTGTTTTTACAAAAACATCACAATTAGTCTTTGCAAAAAATATAAAAGCATTAATATATATAAATGAAGTATACATGGTGCAATATCTCAAACAGTTTGGTGGTGAGACGGCTTCTGAGACGTGATGAATGCAATGGGAACAGTCTGTGGCAGACAGGGAGATGGAGGAGAGTGGCTCCACTAAAGATATGCAGATACATGCCTATCATTCATAAATAACTCGTTGTGCTTCTGGTGTCAATATTTATGATTTTTGTTGTATAATATTTTAATGCTTTTCTGCTATTTTCAATTATCTTTGCTTATTTTGCTGTTTTGTTTCAGTGTCATATATTATACGTATCATACACGTATATAGTAACAATGTCAATAGTATTTTTATTTGCATTTTTTTTTAAAATGAGGCGAATGGACTTTTAAAAGCTGTTATATATAGTAGTAGCCTACTAATTGAAAAATATATTATAGATATTGTCTCAGTGTTATACATCATGGCTGTCTCACTGCTTATCTGTCAACACTTATTCTATATTCATCTGTTCAAAGCAAACTCAAAAAATATGCTTGTGCAAAAATATTATTTCAACAGTTGAAAAGAAAAGAATCTGTCGAAGTAAAAAAATTATCTTTTATTTATTAACTTTATAACTCTCATTCATCAAAAATACAGGCAAACAAATTTTGAAGTCAAACAAAATAAAATTCAAGTTCAAAATTACATTAGCTAGTCAATTAAAGAAAAATGTTTGCTAAAGCCACAAATTACTGGTCTTTACACAAAATTTGATGGTTTCATCCATGTTATATTGTGTCCCATAAAGTTGTATATATTGAGTTATTATTCACTCCATTATCTGCTTATTAATATTTTTTTAACCTCCAGCACCCAAGGCACATGTTTTGTAAAAGTCTTGGCAGAAAGAATAAGATCCGCAACAATCCGAATCTTTAGTGCACTTCTCTGAAATGAGTAAATAGTACCAACAACATTAAAGTGACTATAAAAAAAACTTAAAATAAGTTTTGAATAAAAGCAAAATAATAATAAACTTCAGAGCCAAAGAATCAAAGTAGTTAAAATCAGTTTTCAAAATAAAACATTTCAAATTTGATATGTTAATGAAAGCCACTTATACTGTTTACAACGCGTTTGTCGTTGTTTTAGTCATTGCTAAATAAACTTAATGCTGCCTTTCTTGTTTGAATAACATCATGATTTTAAGGTATTTTAGGTTTACTCACATGTAAACATGTAAATATTTTGTTTGTTTGTTTTAGTGTGATTTAGTTTATAGCAACACCAACATTAATAGATATATATATATATATATATATATATATATATATATATATATATATATATATATATATATATATATATATATATATGTATATATATATATATATATATATATATATATATATGTATATATATATATATGTATATATGTATATATATATATATATATATATATATATATATATATATATATATATATATATATATATATATATATATATATATATATATATATATATATATATACATATATATTTATATATATATACATATACATATATACATATATATATACACACATATATATATATATACATATATATATATATATATATATATATATATATATATATATATATATATATATATATATATATATATATATATAAGCTTACCTTGTCTCATTTGACATCCTATAAATGCGTCTCTTTTCTTCAACTCACGTGGATTCAACAGAATCTTCCTTTTTGCATAGAAAATTCAGATTTATATAAACAACTTAAAAGTTGTGTATAAAATAAAATTATTTTTATTCCATAACAAAAAATGCTTTTTTCTTTTATCTACGTGGTCAGAGCATTGGTATGTTTTAGCACACTTGAGCTATAGTTTATTTGAGTGTTATAGCTATAAACATTAAAGAATAAATAGTAGTAGCCATGCAGCAATCTACTGAATCAAAAATATCTCATTTTACTTTTGGATCATAACAAATAAAAATTCATTATGAATGACTAATAGATACACTCATTATACAACTAAATCTATCAGTTATTAAAAACCACCAATCAGTGTTACTTAACTTACAGCAAATTCATCCTGTCATCATTTTGTTCCAAGAAAGCTTCAGCACGTTCCTTCTCTACAATTTTAACACAAAATACATCTCAGAAACCGAATCAACTAGAAAACTTGAATGACAGTTTTAAAATAATTGTCAACTTACCAGAATTAATAGCCCTAGTAACATTGAGCATTAGAATAGATAATGTCATTAGAAGAAAGAACTTCATGATGCCAAGTGCTTGTCAGGTGCTTGTCAGGTGCTTGCCAGGTGCTTAGGGACAGCACAGAGCAGGTTTATATATGCTACCTACTTAGTTAGAACGAGTTGTTAATTGATCAACTCTATTTATTTTATCAAATCACATATCAAATACACATAAGCTAGAAAATTCTAGTTTTTTAAGTCAACTATAAATGACAGTACAATATATATATATGTGATTAGTAATTTTTATTATATATTTTAATTTCTGTATTGTCTATTGTTTTTTTTCAGTTTTTGAAGTGCGGAACTGTAAAACTTATTTGTTCATTTATTTTGTTGTTCTATTTTGTTTTGTTGTGGTATTTAAAACAATATTGTGAATGTACATAAATTAAAATTTACTTCTTTTGTATGACTATTGTGAGCTGACAACAATATTGGCTGCAAAGTGCAACAATAATATATATTACACAATGCATTAAGTGTTTGCTGTAATCATTTGTTGTTTTCCAACCTAAATTATCATTTTGCAGTTTAAAGGTAACCTTTGTTTATCTTATTAAGCCTTACGGAATTAGCTGCTTTTACTTTTAATACTTAAAGAAATCCATTCAATCTATTTTAGGCAATTTCCTTTTAGTCAAGCAATAATATTTTACTTGATTATATTTTCTATAGCTGGCGACTCCTGGTAAAATAATTTTTGCAAAAACAGTAAACATTCATCTCATAAAGTTTTTCTGGAATTGTATAAAAAAATGTTATAAAATTGTAAAACTAAATGCTATAATTGTAGCGAAATCTATAAAGATCACAATAACAAAACAATAGAAGCCATGCATTCGAAAACTAAATTTATTGAGACTTCACATAAGCTAGGAAAGCTTTTCCCTAATTCATCATAGCTTTTCATGTATACCATCACAGCTATTCTAGCTATATATTATGCTTTTTCCACATTCATTATGGCTACTACCCATGCAATAGCTAAGCTTTTTGACTGGTATAAAAACCCAGCATTTTTACTTGTATAAAAACCCAGCATTTTTATTTATATCTTTACACTCGAGAGTTGCACATGCAACTTGCAACTACATGCACTTATATAACTGATGATGTAACCATTTTCACATTGCTATTTTTTTCAGTCTGCAGCAATAAATATTTCTATAATTTAAAAAAACAACAAAAGTGAAGCAATTTTTTTATTTTATTGTTACTTTTTCCATGCATATATTATAGGCCATCTCGTGATGTATATGGATAATTATGTTTTCAGATTTCAAGGTTACTTTGATATAGGCTATAATAAACACAATTCACCAAGAATCAGTAAACCTCATCTCTAAAAACCACAATGAATAAACTGGAGAACACACTTGCTAAAGTTATTTTTAAAGATCAAGTGTTTCATTATCTATTAATAAGCAAAATTCTTTTTATTTTGCATGTAAAGCTATTGAACAATGAACGCAATATTTTTTAATGCTTGCAGTAAACAAAAAGATTTTTTAATATTTACAGCTTTAATTTATAGCAGTGCATTCAGACATGTTATAAAAATGTTAAATGTTGGTCAATTAATTTTGACTGAGCACCAAATCAATAAGGTTTCATTTTAACTCAATGAAATTATTTTTCTGGCCAAATCAACTATATTAGACTAAAATTTGTGATGGTAAATATGCTCATTAACTTTTATAATATATTTTATTCATTTGATGAGAGGTAAAGTATTTTTATAAAAAAAAGATTTTTTCATCTATATATTGTTGAGCGAGGTTTCGTCACAAAAACTGTTTTGGTACGGACTCAGAAGATGATTCAATAAATCTCTCACATTTATTTAAATCGTAAAAACTATAACAATCAATAATACTATACATACATAATAATGGTGTAAAACTTATATGATACAAATAGCAATTGTTAAAATATTAGCAGACATTAGGATATAATATTAAGATATAAAAGCAATAAAACTGCTCATAAAACACATAAAACATCATGTTAAAAATAGGGATAAATGATAATACCTTTTTAGTAGCTTTGTCACTTAACTTAACAAACACAGTAGGTAGCTCAGCTTAGGCTACATGAGTGACTGCCTTTTTGGAGTTTCTATGCTGCCTTAAATACCAGAGCAATCACTGTAGCTTCGCCACTAACTATAGATGAGTTGTACTGGTGTTGGTTTTCGTAACTTTATTTTTACGTATTCCAACTGCCATAAGAAACTATAAAAGTAGGTTAATATATACAATTATAATAGGTTTTTAAAACAAAACGAACAACAATTATTTATGACATTGTAAAGTATTCAAACATATATGCGGATTTTAGATTAATCACCTCTTGCCTTCTTTTAGTGGCTAGCTAGGGTGAGTTTGACTCTAGGAAATGACATTGTAGGTCTACTAAAAATATTAAAGTTTATAATAAAAATGACAACAAATGATAACTGCCATAGACAAAGTTAATTAATTATCAGTTAAGACAAGTATTAGTGCATATTGTAACATAAACAAAGATTGAACTTGTATTAAAAGTTGACTTGAATTATTAGTTGCAGTAAATTACTGATATGAGTAAAAGTAAAACTTTAAGCTACAAATTAGGATTCTATCCTGTGACAATCTGATCAATAACTGGAGAGCCTGTCTTAAGAAATTGTAATTTTATGAGAAATCTATTATAAAGTAAACACATAGCTATGAATTTTATCATGAACCGACCACACCGGTATTTCAAACTTGTTAAACTCCTAAACATGTTAAATAAACCAAATATTTATTATTTAGTTGAAATAGATAAACAATACTTAAGGAAAGCTTCAAATCATACAAATACTGAAAAACAAAACTAACCTGTGCCTCTTGAAGTTAATTCCAATTCAAATTCATTTATATTTTGCTAATTATATCATTAAAATTTATTGTTATTTATGCGATGGAACTTGCATTGCTAGCGGCTACTATTCTACTAACTGTAGGGTCAACGTCTGCACTGAAACATCCGGGCTGCCAAGACGTAAAGCTACAGCCAATGGGCGAGGGCGTGCTGTTATCTAATTAATGAATTGACAACTATTGCAGTCGTTGCGTTGCGTATATAGGCAAGAATCACGTGACGTGATCATCTATTTGAGTAGAACGTTGCGCTAAGCGCAACGTTGAATGCTTAATAAACTGTTGGATATTCATTCCGTTATTCTGCTTTTACAACTTGAAATAATTATGTTCTAGAGTATATGTGATAACTTTACAATCACAGAGAAAAGGTAATCAAATTATTAGTAACAATTATAGGGTCACCTAATAAGGGGACACATGCGATGACCTCACAAAGGAAGCTGACTTCAACAAAGGTGGTGGTTAGGTTTTATCTATTATTAGGCAGCTGACTGCTGCATAGGAGAATAAACTATCTAATATTCTCTTTAAAAGGCTAAAAATAAAAGTTCAACAATCCAGCGGTATTTGTAACAAAGGCCATATGTTAACTCTTTGTTTAATTCTTTACATATATTATAGTAACATAATTTATTGTATACCCTTGCATTGGTTATATAATTATTAGCTTTTTTAAATTTGCAGCATGGTTCATCAAGCTTTTATATAGCTGCAAATAATTTATATAACATGTGCTCTGAAAAAGCATTCAAATATCAAAAATTGTTAAAATTCTCCGATATCATATTTGTCAAAATCTTTAGATGCTATAATATTTCTTTTCAAAAGATTTGCATTTATTTATAACTATAATAAATAGCAACAAAAGCCTGTTGAATTAAATCATGTATCTACTGTGACATATTATAGGTTCTTACTTTTTTTAAGCTTTACCTTGTAATAGCCTACTGTTATTACGGTTGGTTGTCACATGAAGCTTAATGAGTTTAAAAAATAGTTGCCATGGTAATTTTTATTACTGTTAGTTATGAGCGATAATTATTCCACCAAATTTCAATGTTGTTCAAAAGCTGTCTATATTCTAGCTTATGGGCTATATATTAATTAATTGTTTGTAAAAGTATGAAATTTTTAGATAGATACAGGGTTTTTTGCCTTTCTGATAAAAGAGGTACATTTATTGTATTTTTGTACCATTATAATATATATGAAGTGCAAATTTTTTCAACATTTTTAGGTTGAGCATACAATTCTTTGTTTGCAACACTTAACGTTGATTAACAATATTACTTTATATTACACTAAATATGCTCATTATGAATTTAAATTACTTTATAACTGTTGATTTTTGTTTCATTTTTCAAGTGGGTCTATAAAACACAATTTGTCACATTTGTTTTAATAGCATTCTATTTTTTAAAGGCAGTTATTATTTAATTGTGTACTATAACTGGCACAATTATAGCGTTTCCTGTTGGTATCCGTTCTGCTATTGTACTGCAAAGTCTGCTGCTTTGTTTTATCTAGTCACTTTATTTTATTTTATTTGTAGTTTATTATTTATTCAAACAATAGTTGGCATAATATTTCAACGATTTTTGTGAATTGAGACAATTTTGATACAATTTGACTGAAAGAAAAATGCAAAATATGCTTATTTAATGCAATATGCTTATAATTCAATACGGTTATAATAGTTATGATATAAAATTCTTTAAGATAACTATAACATGTTATAGATAGTGCCTAAATACATTAACTTCATGCATTAATTTTAGTTGTTATATATATATATATATATATATAAAAAGTGAAATATATTATTGCTATATTATGTTGCTGCACAGTAGAGAAAATATTAGTATACACAATAATCAAAATATTTCATAAGAACAGAAAATATATGTGCAGGTATACAGCAGCAATATCCTGTTATATCTTGTTATGCTCATGCAAATGTTCAACTTTAATAGTGAATATTACACACCAGCATAATACACATGCATATTACACACAAATTATTCACAACAGCTATTGCAGTTATTAGCGTAAAACAAAAAAATGTTTTGAATTATTAAATTATTTTGAGTATCGGGCTCATTTTTTATTATAGGTTCTATTTGTTTAAATATGTTTTTAAAAAAAATATGCCAAATGTGTACAATTTCATTTTTTACAAAGCTAGTTTCTTTGTAATGTATTTTAAAATTACGATTTATGTCATCTTTCAGTTTTCTTTTATTTCTTTTACTTGGTTGTTTTAAAATCTTGTCTCTTTACCAAAAAATTAAAATACATTTTGAAGATGCATCCTAGCTCAAAATGTATTTCAATTTTTCAGCAGCTAAAGTTCATTAAAGTTGATTTACAGTACCAATATCATGATGACTGCAGGTATTGGTACTTTAGGCTTTTAGGGATATCCTTAAGAAAGCCCCTAATACCTTTTTGCAAAAAATATAAAATATATATATATATATAAAATCACTATTATATATAAATGAAGTACATTGTTTCATGTCTCTAACAGCTTGGTGGCTTCTGAGACGTGATGAATGCAATGGGAATGGTCTGTGGCAGACAGGGAGATGGAGGAGAGTGGCTCCTCTAAAGATATGCAGACACATGCCTATCATTCATACATAACTCGTTGTGCTTCTGGTGTCAATATTTATGTTTCTTGTTATATAATATTTTACTGCTTTTCTGCTATATTCAATTATCTTTGCTTACTTTGCTGTTCTGTTTCAGAGTTATATATTATACATATCATACATGTATAGTGACAATATCATTAGTATTTTTATTTGCAGTTTTTTTTAAATGAGGCGAATGGACTTTTAAAAGCTGTTAATAGCCTACTAATTGAAAGATATATTATAGATATTGTCTCGATCAGTGCTATACATTATGACTATCTTACTGCTTATCTGTCAACACTCTTTCTATATTCATCTGTTCTTCAAAGCAAACTCAAAAATATATGCTTTGTGCAAAAAAATTATTTCAACAGCTGGAAAGAAAAGAATCTGTCGAAGTTGAAAAATTGTCTTTTATTTATTAACAACTTAACTTAAACTTTCATTCATCAAAAATACATAAAAATAATTTTTGAATTTAAATAAAATAAAATTCAAGTTCAAAATTACATTAGCTAATTACTTAAACAAAAATGTTTGCTAAAGCCATAAATTACTGGTCTTTACAGAAAACTTTTATGGTTTCATCCGTGTTGTATTGTCTCCAATGAAGTTGTATTGAGTTATTATTCACTTTATTGTGAGTTTACTGATAGTCACTTAGGGTCCAGCACCCAAGGCACATGTTTTGTAAAAGTCTTGGCAGTAAGAATAAGATCCGCAGCAATCCGAGTCTTTAGTGCACTTCTCTATATTTGAATAATACCAACAACATTAAAGCGACTATAAAATCTAAAACTTAAAAACAATTTTGAATAAAACAAAATAAATAAGAAATTTCAATTCACAAAATCAAAGTAGGTAAAATTAGTTTTCAAAATAAAACATTTCTAATTTGATTCATAAAAGCCACTAGCTACCATTTAAAGCATTTATCGTTCTCTTAGTCATTTTTAGGTTTACAAGCATTCAAATTTTTGTTGTTTGTTTCATTATGATTTAGTTTAATAGCAATACCAACATAAACGATATATATATATATATATATATATATATATATATATATATATATATATATATATATATATATATATATATATATATATATATATATATATATATATATATATATATATATATATATATATATATATATGTATATATGTATATATATGTATGTATGTATGTATATATATGTATGTATGTATATATATATATATATATATATATATATATATATATATATATATATATATATATATATATATATATATATGTATATATATAAGCTTACCTTGTCTCATTTGACATCCTCTAAATGCACCTCTTTTCTCCAACTCATGTGGATTCAAAAAAATCTTCCTTTTGGCATAAAAAAGTCAGATTTGTATACAAAAATTTAAAAGTTGTGAATAAAATCAAATTATAATGTATTTTTTATCTACATATATGGTCACAGCATTGGTATTTTTTAACACACTTGTACTATAAATATTTGAGTGTTAGAATATAAATTATTATAGTAGCCATGCAGCAATCTATTGAATCAAAAATATCTCATTTTACTTTTGCATCACAACAAATAAAAATTCAGTTTGAATGACTGATAGATACACTTATTATACAACTAAATCTATCAGTTATTAAAAACCACCAATCAGTGTTACTTAACTTACAGCAAACTCATCCTGTCATCATTTTGTTTCAAGAAAGCTTCAGCACGTTCCTTCTCTACAATTTTAAAACAAATTATATCTCAGAAACCAAATCAACTATAAAACTTTAATGACAGCTTTAAAATAACTGTCAACTTACCAGAATTAATAGCCCTAGTAACATTGACCATCAGAATGGATAGTGTCATTAGAAGAAAGAACTTCATGATGCCAAGTGCTTGTCAGGTGCTTGTCAAGTGCTTGTCAGGTGCTTGTTAGGTGCTTGTCAGGTGCTTGTCAGGTGCTTGTCAGGTGTCTAGTGACACTATATAGAGCTGGTTTTATATATGCTACCTACTTAGTTAGAACGAGTTGTTAATTGGTCAACTATATTTATTTTATCCAATCGCATATCAAATACACTTAAGGTAGAACATTCCAATATTTTAAATCAACTATAAATAACAATATGTGATTATAGTAATGTTTATAAAATTAATTCTATTATATTTCTCAATTTCTGTATATTGTTTATTGTTTTTTTCAGGTTTTTAAGTGTCAAATTGTAAAACATATTTGTTCATCTATTTTGTTGCTCATTTTTGTTCTGTTGTGGTATTCAAAATAATATTGTGAATGTACATAAATTAGAATTTGATATTTTTGTATGACGATTGTAAATTGACAACAATATTGGCTGCAAAGTGCAATAATAATCTATATTACAGAATACAATAATTAATGTTTGTTGTAATCATTTGTTGGTTTCCAACCCAAATTATCATTTTATGGTTCAAAGTATTAGTATATACATGACAACAATAAAAATATTTTAAAAGAACAAAAATTATATATAAGCGCAAGTAGTATAGCAATATCCTGTTATATTTTTATGAAACTCATGCCAATGCAATTTATGTGATTATAGCAACTTTAGAATTGAATATTATAGATGCACAACAGATATTGCAGTTATTAGCATAAAACAAACAAAATATTCTGAATTATTAAATTATTTTGAGTAGCGGGTTCATCTTTTATTATAGGGTCTATTTGTTTATAAATATGTTTTTAAAAAAGATATGCCAAACGGGTACAATTTCCTTTTTGTACAAAGTCAATTTCTTTGTAATATATTTTAAAATTACGCTTCATGTTATATTTTAGTTTTTTTACTTCAAATGCTAAGTTGGTTGTTTCAAAATTTTGTCTTTTTACCAAAGAATTGAAATAACTTTTGAGGATGCATCCTCAAAAGTTATTATTCAATTCTTTAGCAACTGAAACACATTAAAGTTGATTTACAATATATAAATCTTATGATGAATGCAGTGCGGACCAGGTATTAGTACTTTAAGCTTATTTTAGGGATATTCTTATGGGAGCCCCTATAGTATTATATGAGATTTTTTGGTTTGTCCCAGATCTGAGATAGATGGAATTGGGAGCTTCAAGCAAAGACGTATTTGCAGTTGCTATCAACTGCCAATCTTTTAAGTTCTACTTATGGCTTTAAACTACGACTTGAATGATATTGGCTTCTAACAAAGTATACATGGCACACTATATATAGGCTAGCACTCGAACTGCTTTGCTATACGACAGTTCTTTTTAATTGTAAGCCAATCAAAAGCCTGCAATATTGAACTGGTTGCATATAAAAGAAAGCATGATGTTCAACTATTTATGTTGCTGTGACATCGGTAAACCTCTTACCAGTCACTTGACAAGCACTTGCTTACACTAGGCAGTAAGATGAAGTACCTGCTTCTAGGGACACTATTTCTTACACACAATCTCCTGGCTACCCATGCATTTGGTAAGTTGACTGTAGATTTTATTGACCTCTGCTTTGATTTCTGAATTTTCAGGCTATAACCACACTTTTGATTATGTTGCAGTTCCTTTGAAAATATTTCAAGTGACCGATCCCTCTTCCTATGAGGAGAATGATCATGGTCTTGACATGCTGTACGTTATATAAGTTATATATACTATATTATAGCAGATTTTTTTCAAAGTGTTTTTGAAAAGTTTAACACTCAATCAACTTCATCAGCTTAAATTTTGATATACATAGCAGCTCATAAAGAGTATTAATATAACATGCCAAATATTTTCTGCCATTCATATTATTTCAAAGAAGTGATACATTAAACAATGTAATTTAATACATCTCCTAATGTGTTAGCTAAGTTATATTAAATGAATGCGTATTAAATATATTAATAACTGAATTTAATTGTTAAGTATGTTTGAAATAAATTTGCTCAAAAAAAACTTTTCATTACCAGGAAAAGTTACCTATTTGGTTCAAAGAATTTAAACAAACGAAACTATTATGGCTGCAAAGGAAGATGGGGTAAGCTTTTGAATTTGAATAGACACAGATTTCGAAATGACTAGTTTTAATGATATGTCATATGAATAGTTGACCTAATAACTAAATATCTAACACTGTGGTCTAGTAATTAGAAGACTGGACAGAGTATAAGGCTCGAATTGCGACGTGAATTAAGATCATTATTGCTCATGAAGCCTACTTAAATACAATCTTAGTCTGTTTGGAGACCTAAATTCTGCCAAATAATCATAAAAACCTCATTTTTTTTATTCTGTTTACTTAAAGCAACCAGTCTTTTACAACACTTGTTTCATGATTATTTATAGAAAGCTGTCATTATAAATACGAGTGCTGTGAGAAAGGATCAATCTGTACTGGTTACGGGGCGTGTAACCTCCCGTCTCCTTCCTCATAGAAACTGAGACTTGTGAACACCTACTTCAATTCAACCAGTTCAAAATTTGTTTTTTACTGCATTGCATTTTAACGCTCAGCAGAATAGGTTTATATAAAATCATCATTAGAAATGTATTCAGTCATTTAGCTTATTTGCAGTGACTTTTAAATCATTGTTATATCCCTTGTTTGAAATGCTCTCCTTTTGGTATATATGCATGTGACAGGCTATAAAAATGATGAATAAAATGTTGCTTATTGACAGCATACATCTTTTTGATTTTACAATTATTCTTTCAGCTGGGAATCTTGAAGTTACTTTCATAAAACACAATTGTCCATTTTATTCCATATAAGATAAAGAGATGCTGATATACATATACATGCAGATATAAATAAATGTGATTATATAAATACTTTTAATTGATTTTGGGAATAATATTTCTTTGTAAAATATATTTTAAATCTAAACCTGCAATAAAAAATACAATTTTGTAGCCAATTGAATTGTAACATATAATATTGTCAGTTAATGATTAAAGTTTTCTTCTCCTGCTCACAATTTAGTGAAGTAGGGCAACTCCAACCTCATAACTAATTTATCTCAACCAGTACACAATAGATCATGCTATATGATATCTTTAGGTATTTAAGACATTGAGCTGTTTAGATTCTGCATGTTTTTTTTTAAGTAAAATACATACATATAAGCTGCAATAAATATTAGATGGTAAAAATTTGACTTGGAACAAAATTTTGATATTATATATACATTTGAGCATATATTGGCATAGTTTAATATAAAGTTATTAATATATACATAATATAACCAATTGTTTTAAATTTCATAAAAACTTGTCTCAGATGCTCAACAGAATTTAACAGTTGAATAAAATTTAAAAATAATTAAAAAGAAAACATACAGAATAAATTTATAGTATTTGGTTAGCAAAAGTTGATTAAAAATCATAATGTTTCTGTATAAAGATAGGATAACTTTAAAGATTAGTATGTGATTGTAAGGAACAAAATTCGACTCAAACTTATATCCATCAAATGACTTGGCTATCGTTCTCAAGCAGTTGATTGAACAATATCAGTAGCAGCATTATCTGCAGTAACACATCTTGAACTAAAAAAGCGCAATAATTGTTTTAAGTATTGCTAAAAGCGCTCCACTTTGCAAAATCAACTTGGAGATTTTTTCAACTTGTGATAATACTGTAACTAGGAAACATGACACGATGCTGCACTAGTAAACAATGAAAGTATTGAAGTTTATTTCTACTCTCTACATCACCCAGTTTGTTTATGTGAGATAAATTTATCAACGTAATGTTATATGATAATTTTTCATCTCAAATAATTTTAGAATTATATATTTGCAAAAAATTCTTTGAATATATAATTCATTTAATTCAAACCTAAAATTCAACTCCTATTAGCAAATCAAAAGATATATAGCATAAAAGTTAATTCAATAATATTTTTGTTGATCAAACTCATGTCATTGAATAATTATATAGGCTACCGGATGGAGTAAGATAACTCCAACATTATTATCTTATCTCACAGTCATCAGTCATTTTACATGCTATAATTATATTAGATCATCTAAGTTTTATTTTTATTTTGGCAGTTTCTATTTAGTGTTTGCATCAGCAACAGTGACTTTAACTAGAATTGAGCAATCATGATTCACAACCTGCAAGCACCTGCAAGCACTTGAAAGCATCTGAAAGCAGCCTGCAAAAACATCAAAATGCTAAAAACCTTGCTGCTGATTGCACTATTTGTTGCATCAATCATTCATGACTTTACAAAACAAGATCTACCAGGTAAAGTTTAGCCGATATATTAAGCTCTGTAATATCTAATATATCATGATAAAAATAATTTAAAAGTACCATATAATATGTTGTTATTAAATAAACTTTTTGTCATTTAATCACTTAAACTATAACTAATAATAATTGTTTTTTATACAGATGAAAATATCACAGCTTTTGGTGTTGGAAGGAAAGAAAATAAAGTTGCTTTGATGAAACTGCTGCAGAGGAGCAGGTGAGCTTGTTTAAATAAAACTCTACATTAACTTTACAAAACTTTTAACAAAGCATTAGTCTTATATTTGGGCAAGATATAATTTTGAAGACCATTAATTTTATTTATGCTAAAACTCTAAAAATTGAAGGTCAAACGTAAATAATTGAATTATGTAACTTTTACTTAGACACTTGAGGCATAGTTTCATGGCAACTATGTTTAGATAAATAAGACAATATAAACTTGTTAATTTTTGTCAACACTATCTAAAAAGTAGGATTGTTTCTTATTACGCAAGCAACTATCATTTTATTCTAAATTCTTATTTTGATAGAAAGAAGTATATAGCAAATAAGACAAGACGAAGCTGTCTGGGTCAAGGTAAGTTTATATATCCTGCTTAAAAAATTGTTTTCATTTTGCAAAAAAGACAGCAACAATAATTAATTCACTGCAAATTAATTGATAAGTACCCTTTTTATTATTAAACTAGCAAATATATCTCAATATAGTTTATATCATACTCTTCCCAGACCAACGCTTTCTTGGTTGGGAACTTTTAAAATTAAGAAAAACTTTTTAGGAATTTTCTTTTTTGTAAATATAATAAAACATGTTGCAGAGTTGACTATAATTGGATGCATCTGACTAATTAAAAAGTTTAACGTTTTATTTCTTATTATAAAAACAAAAATGTTTGTCCCAGGCTGGCTTGGCAACTTTTGCAAATATGTTTTTGAGATGA